>JAQHUG010000024.1:5953200-6020872 GCA_028555095.1 Dicrostonyx torquatus
TACATTAATTAATTTTCAAAAGCTAACCCAACTCTAATTCCACTGATCATGGCATGTTACAGGTTGAATCATGTTCTTAAAAGTTTATATGTTGCAGGTCTGCTCCCTGGTACCTCAGCATATGACCTCAGTTGCAAATAAGATCAGTGCAAATATAATTAGTTGAAGCAAGGTCCTATTAGATTGCAGTGAGTCCTAAGCCACCATCACTGACGTTTTAAAGGGGAAGATTTTTCACACAGACAGACCCCGGGACAATGTTGTGTGAATAATGAAGTTAGGCTGGTATGTGCCCTGGAACCGAGGTAGAAGAGAGTTCTAGAATAGATCTGTAACTATTCATTGCAGGCATTTAGCTTCCAGAACCGATACTTTAACACCCATTCTGATACATTGTTACAAAAATCCTGGGAAACATATGATATGTGATCCTTCTATATATTATTGCTTTTGGCTGCCTAGTAGCTTGTTGGAGATTTTACATCTATATTTGTAACAGATGTTGACTTGTAGTCTTCCTTACATGGGATATCTTTGTTTGGATTTATATATTCTCGGTATCTCTCTACACTTGTGATCAACATCTTAGCCTAGCACAGCCGACTTCAGATTATGCTGAGTTCTCTTTGATAAACAGAAACATTACTGCTATGCAACTCTTGACTTCTCTGATGCTGTTTTGGACAGCTTTTCTCATATTGTGTTAGAACTATGTGTTACAAACCCAGTCATACACTGGTGTGGTTATTCTTTAAAATCCATGAGGGAAACTAAGAAAAGAATTTAAGTACTTGTCTGTAGGATTTGTTATATTAACTTTTGTATCTATCATCTCTGGTTCTTTTTCTTTCTTAGGAAAATGGTCTACTGAAGTTTTTGGTGGAACAAGAGAAACAGGAGGCATTTCAATTTATCTACCAATTGCTTTGATAAACAGATAAACTATAAAATCAGGATGATTAGACATTCAGTCCAAGTCAGGGGTGGATAGTTACACTCATCAAGACTTGTTGACGGACTGAGCTCAGTCCTGCAGTAGATTCAGGAACGCAATTTGAGTGGCTGAAAAGCAGCTTTCCTCTGCAGAGAGCATGATGCCTAGCAGGTAAAGCCCGTCCAATCCCAGCGATGAGAGCAATTTGCCAGGCAGTTCTGTGTGACTATCAAAGGAGCAGGGGCTCCCTGTGCACGTGTCCCTGCAGCTGTCACGGATGAAGTTACAGATGGATGAGGAGAATGCAGAATTCCCTTCCTCTTCCCAGGGCAGATGACCTTTCAGAAATTAAACAAATCAACTCTGTCCTCAGAGGAAGCAGGTTTGCCTGCCCTGCGTCAATAGACTCTATTGTTTCAGGTGAGTCCATTCATCATTGATGTCCTCCCCAGGAGGTTTGCTCTGTGAATTTTTTTCCTCTGGAGTAATTTTATAAGATCTGGATTAGACCTGCCACTATGTGCAATAAAAACAAAAACAAACCAAAGGACGAAGAGTGTTCACCCCTAAGCATAGTGACAGCGGTGTGCTAGAGACAGCATGCAGTGGTTCGTTTGTACAAGCAAGAGAGAACCAAGGATAGAATAAAGGACGGCAGTTAGCATTCACGGCAGAATCTCAGAAAGGTGAGCCAGAGAGCAAAAAACAACAAGTAGCATCAAAACTTTAAATTCTTTCCATTAAAAACAAAGTTAAAATTAGAAAATACAACTTTAAATTAAAAAATAAAAAGAAGGAAAGAAAAGGCACCCTATCAAAAAATGTCATTTAGTGCTGCTGGTTTCATATGATCTGAGTGACCCCAAAATCTTCAAGCCAAGAATATGGCTTAAAATAACCGCGTTCTTGATGCCTGCTGAAATGAACACAATCCGAAGGAATTCACTCCACTGAGTTCAATGGATAACATCAGAGTCCCTGGGTTTAAAAGCAAACAACCACCCCAAACAATACATAAGCCACCCTGAAGAAGAACCAACAGGAAAATAAACGCAGGAATAAGACATACAATGAATTCCATGCATGTTGGAATTACTAGACACAGATTATTTGATATGCTAAAACAAAAGGAAGAAACAATGAAGATTTTTTAATAGAAGATCTTTTATTTTTTGACAATTTCATAGATGTAGGCAATGCATCTTGATCAGATCTCTGCCTGCATTCCCCCATCCCACTTCTTTCAGGTTCTTTATATCATGATCTCCTCTCTCTCTCTCCCTCTCTCTCTCTCTCTCTCTATCTTTCTCTCTCTCTCCCTCTCCCTCTCTCTCCATTGAACTCTCCCAAGTCCTGTTAGTGTTGCCTGTCGGAATATCGGCTCATCTTGCGGACTTGTTCTCTCTCAGGTCGCCATAGAGGCAGTGAATCGGGGTACAGCTCTATCCCCTGGCCCTTATATTCCTTTCTTCTCCTTCAGGATGCTCCCTGAGCCTTGGAGGGTGGCGGGGACTGATGTACATGTCCTATTTTGGGCTGAACATTCAGTAGTCATTCATTCTCAGTACTTACACTGGTCTTTGCGTTAACTGCTGACCACTGCAGGAAGAACCTTCTCTGTCCAAGACTGAAGGCAGCACTAATCTATATGTATAAGCATAAATACTTAGAAGGCACATAACAGGACAGCCATGGAAAGTTCCTCCCTAGAGTCTGGGACCTCCTGATCCTGACCGTTGACCAGTTTTACATATCAGGAATGAATTCCATCCTATGGAGTGGATCTTAATACAATCTGAAAGTGGTTTACCTTTGGGCCACTGTTGTTCCAGTGAGCACATCTTGCCTAGCAGGTCAGTACCACAGCAGGCTCACAACCGGCAGGCTCACTGCTAGGTAATACCATTGGTGGCTTTTCTACACACATCCTTCTGCACCAGTGACTACATGGCACCTTCTGGCATTATGAAAGCCATCCAGCAGGTAGCAAGTTTTCAGGTTACTTCTGGCTTGATTTCTTTATGTTAATTGCCATCTACTGCAAGAAGAAGCTATGGGTATAAGCAATATATCATTAGGAGCCATTTTATTTCTCTGTCCCTTTAGCGCAATAATATTAGGTTTTTCCCTAGGTCCCATGACCTGTCTATTTAGTCTCAGGTTCTTGGTCACTTTGGCAGTGTCACGCATGGGTCCCATCTAAAGTCCAAGGAAGAAGTATCTGTGCCACTGTGCACCAGTGCACCTTACAGGCAGGTTGCTATTGTAGGTCACAGCATCGTAGCTATAGGGTGCTAGTGATTACCTTTCTCTTCTGCTGCTGTGTGGAGTATCTTCCAGGATCATGAAGGCTAGTCTCAAATTTAAAAAAAAAAGTTATAGACTTATTTAGAAAGGATTGCCATCATATTGCCATTATTTCTTTATTTAATAGTGCAATAGCACATGCCTTTTAGGTTAATCCCTAAGAATTCTATCATTTCCTGCTTCTGTAAATTGTATATTTTCTTCTATTATAGTTCTAGATTATTGTTTATAAGAAGAACTATTACTTTTTGTGCTCCAGTTTTGTTCTCAGACATTTTGTTTCATTGTCTTGCTTTTGTTGATGGGTATTTTTAGTTGACTTACTAAACTGTGTGGCACAGTTTCTCCTCACCTTTAAGTATATTCACCTTTTTCTTTTCTGCTCTAATATATTTTTTCTTTTTTCTCCTCTAGTGATACTGGCTTGTACTGTCCACAGAAAATTAAGTAATAGTGATAACATGTACCCTTGTTTGTGACTTTAATGGGACTCAGAATTTCACTATATGTTTTGTGAATTTTAATGTGAAATATGTATACTTTTCATATGCTTCAATAACTTTTTAGAAATATGTGTCTATTATTTTACTGATCTTTTTAAGGTAAAAAGGAGTATTAAGTACTAATAGATGCAATTTCAGGAATGTTTATGTGATATTCCTCCTTACATATATGTGCAGGTCATATTATGATAGTAGTTTTCTTAATGTTGAACCGTCTTTGAGTTCTTGGTATGAGTTCTGCTTCATCATGATATATATCTTGTAAGGTGCTACTGGAATCTGCTGGCTAGTGTTTATTTACTAAATTTGAGGGTTAAATTGTTCGACTGCTGAGTTAATAAGATTTTTGACACTTTTCTTTTTTTTCTCTGGAACCATTTAAATAATATTATATGTTCCTTTAAAAGATTCAATAGGATCCATTTGCAAATTTTTCTATGAATTAATATATTTGTGTTTTGTCCTCATTATGGAGTAAGTTTTGATCATTTGCATCCCTACCTACTATGTATACACTCAGCCCTCTATCCCTATGGATTTTGCACTTATGAATTCAATCAACCACACATTCAAAATGTTTTAAAAATATTTCATCTGTGTCAAATATGTTCAGGCTTTTGTTGTCATTATTCCTCCATTTCTTTAGCTCCTTATAACACTAACCATAATTTGTGTAATTTACTTTTGTGTATCACAATTTTCCATATCTTCTTGGCTTCACTCAGCTCAGTTTGTCTTCCTGTGGCCTCTTTTTCCTTTGGTCCTTTTATCTGTTCTTTGTACTTGTGACCCCTGTGTCCTTCAAGTCTCTGTAAAGCTATTTGATCACCATTTTCAACTGCTACTCCAGTGTTATTTCCTGACATTTGCTGGATTTGTTTTCTTATCTGTTCTGCATTTTCCTCTTAATTATTTTGTGTTCTGATTCATTTTTTAAAATTTTAATTGAAACACAATTCACATGTAGGATAATTGACCTCTTAAAGCGCACAGTTTGAAGATTTGTGTGCATTGTGCCTGCGTGCACATGTGCTCGCGTGTTCACGTGTTTGCCTAAAAGGGCATGAAAGTGCTTCCAAAGGCAGGTACCTTTTTTTTCGAATTATATCTCAATTTTTGAGGCAGGGACTCTGACTGAACCTGGTTAACGGTAGGAGTCTAGGAACACACTTGTCTCTGCCCTCTGCTTCAAGGTTTGCAGACACATCTTCCAGCATCTGTATATGGCTTTGTGTGGGTAATGGAGATCTGATCTCAGATCTTCATGCTTGAGTTGCAAGCATTTTGCCAATTCAGGCATCTCCCAGCCTCACAATTTGATATTTTAAAATGATATTCACAGTGTTGTGAAACCATTCCGACTTTCTTTCTCAAGTTTTTTTTTTTTTTTTTTTTTAAAGAAAGACTTTGGAGAAGGATTTTTCTTGTGGAAAAAAAAGTGTGGGAAGGATGTCCAAGACACTAAACACCCTCTGGGTCAACAAGAAGTTTGGGTCAACAAGAAGTTCTAACTCACAGGGAAGCCCTGGATAGAAGCTGATTAGAATGTATCTTAAGAATAAAGTCAGACTTCTCAACTTTTTATTTACAAGAATTGGTAGTTCTTCTGGACTACTCAATAACCTCACTTCCTCTACTTGCTTGAAAGGCATCTCTCTCTTTGTCAGAGCCTTCTCTCTGTGATTTTGTAAGGGAGAAAGAGTTCTATGGCCAGAATGGAAGTTATAGCCCCACTCCTTTTCAGATAAAGAATGTTTGCTTCTCAGGCTAAGTCCCTAGCTTGGAAAACTGTGCACCATTGTTCGCCACAGACATGAGTGCCAAGTCTAATTTTCACTATGGCACAAGACTGGAGATGCTATTTGATAGATGCAAGTTGTATCCACCTTGTTTAGGGTGGATTTTAGAAGACACAGGAGCTCAGAGCGATCCTCAGTTCTCCATCTTTTTTTTTTTTGTTTGTTTGTTTTGTTTTTTGAGACATGGTTTCTCTGTGGCTTTGGAGCCTGCACTGGAACTAGCTCTTGTAGACCAGGCTGGTCTCGAACTCACAAAGATCTGCCTGCCTCTGCCTCCCAAGTGCTGGGATTAAAGGCGTGCGCCACCACCGCCCAGCCCTCCATCTTAAAATAAAGACCTGCTAACTTTATTAGTTTAGTTCTCTTCTTAGTTACTCCTTGTGTTCTAGTCATTTAAACTTCTAGTTCTTGCCTACCAAGTTCAAATCATGCATACATTTATGCACAGCAAAGCAAGAAAGAACCTATCTACAGTTCTCTTGCCCACCTGTTCTAATTTTGTCCTGCACCATCTGATACTATTCTATCATTCCTACAACACTGAGATTTGAGGCAACTATGTCTTCTGTGGGTTTTTTCCCTCCAGTTTTAAAAACTGGGAAAATAGCATTTGGTTTAATTATTGTACGCTGTGAAAATATGGTGAACTGTGACTTCAAATACTGTTGCTAGAAACTTAGAGAATGAAACAAAATCCCATGTCACTTACTGTTGAAGTAGGTAGAACATTCCAAACACCTCTGTATCCATCTTACACTCAGAAAATTAATGTATTGTAGTTGGTCACTTTCTTATACATCATCATGTGCTTCAGGCTTTTAATTGCCTTTTTTATCTTGGTACTGATATTATATACATTCCTATAGCATATGGCACACATACTTTCCATACTCTAAAACATCTGTCCCCTTATCATACTAACCCTTGACAAAATCCACTCTTTTCTTTGGAAGGTAGACTCTTTGGTGGGGGCAGTTGAAATGAGTTCTTCTCAAAGCATGCTGTGAACATTTTTAAAGTCATACTCGCAGGCAGGTGGAACTGTCCCTTAAAATTGAAGTTTTCTTCTCTGTATTCTTTTGTTGTTTAGCCAGAACACATTTCTAAGGATGTCTTGAAACATAAACATTGGCTGTCAATACTTTGAGATTTAAATGTCTGAAAATATCTCTATTCTATCCTCTCTGTTGATTGCTAAACTGAACATAGAATTCTAAAGTCAACGTTTCTTAGGACTTCGAAAGTGTTGCTCTGTTAGGTTGTAGGACATAGCATCATGCTACAGTGACAGTTGTTCCACTGTGATATGTCCTGATGGTGGAATAATCAACAGATGAGAACTAACACCTTCGGAATGAACATTCGGTAACGTTGATGTTGCATGCACCCGTGAATCTTTTCCCCCCACTTTGCTTCACGCTGATAATTTTTAGTGACTTATTATTTAATCCCTGTTTCTCCTATGCCTTTTCAGTTTTTAATTCTAATGAATTTTTATGTCAGCTGCTGGTTTTCAGTCCAACATCTTACTCTGATTCTTTTTGTCATTGCTGGTTCTAGCGCTCTTAGTCATTTTAAATTCATGCCTGATAACTCCAAGCTCTGTCATCCATGAGTCTGTTCTGCCGCTTGCTGGATGCCTCAGTTTGGGTCATTTGGGTCTATCTCTTTGTGTGTCTGGTACTTTCTTGATTTAGACACTAATACATGAAACCATGGCTATATTGTGAGACTCTGGTGAATGTTGTCATTTTCCAGGTACTAGTCACTGTTATTTGCCAAGGAGTTACAGCTGGGGTAGATCACTTGAGGCCAGTCAGAGCTAGCATGAAGTGGTGCTCCAGTTTCTTGCAGAGCCATTCTGTTCCCCATGTGTCTATGTACCTATGATGCTTCCCTGCAGAACCATATCTTCAAAGCTGGCCTGTGTATCCAAGCCCCTCCTTCTTCACAGGTGCAGGTCTCTAGTTCTAGACCTAAGCCTGGGAGTCTACGGGAAGACTCCATTGGATCCTCAAGATCCAAGTTACTCCTCCTTGCTCTTTTTGTTGGGTTCTTTACTTGAGTCATTTAGGACCAGCAGGTTCACTAAATGGGAAAGTTATAAAATCTTTAGCAGTCTTGTTCTTTAAGTCAATGGCCTCAGCTCCCATCTTAAGGAACTATTAAAAGAACATCAAATGAAATTAAAGTTAGAAGAAGGAAGAAAATAACACACAAGAACAGAATGAAAACAACAGATAAAATCAATAATAGCAAAACACTTGAAGTGTGGGGGTTAGGGCACAGGCATCTCTATCCAGACTGGTAAAAGAAAGACAATAATTTGCAGTATCAGGAATGAGAGGGATGGCATAGCTTCCTCCTATTCACATCCAAAGTCTCTTTGTTGTTGTTGTTTTGGGTTTTGTTGTTGTTGTTTGAGATTTTGGTTTTTTTTTTATTGGGGTGGGGTTCTCTATAGCTTTGGAACCTGACCTGGAACTAGCTCTTATAGACCAGGCTGACGTCAAACTCACAGAGATCCACCTACCTCTGTTTCCCAAGTGCCGGGATTAAAGGCGTGCGCCACAACTGCCTGGCTCACATTCAAAGTCTTAAAAGAATAAAAGAACAAGATTTGGCCTTCTAGATTAGTAACATCATCACTGAAGGTCCATGAAAGAAAAACAGTCAAGATAATACAACTAAACTCTTTATCCACCAGAGAAGGTCTGGAAACAAACATATTAAGCCTAGAGGTCACTGCTCCTCCTAGAGCTGTAGGGTCAGTTGACCTAGGCTGCTCTCACCCTTGGTCAGAGAAGCCTCTTTTTGCAGTGAGCCGTTAATGCAGAGATTCATAGCTGGTCAGAACGCTGACGATAGCGACAGTTGAGCGCTAGGCCCTAGATGGAACATCTTTGTCAACTCAACCCAAGGCTAAGAGGACACTGTAGAAGAGGGGATGGGAAGGATAGGGAAGGGTGCCATGAAATGCTGTCTTCTAGACAAGACATGGCTCTCGCGCTCACAACTGTGTAACAACGGTGGTTACCTGCACATCTTTCCAAGCCCATCAACATTGCAGCATGAGCAACAGAAGCACCCAGGAGGCCCCACCCCCTAGCTGAGGAGCTCTTGGTAGTTAATAGCTATTTTTCTTCAGTGATGAAGCCACTGGTAAGTCCATGCTCCGATAACTAACCCCATACCTATGTTCATGCAGACAGTCCTAATTACACTCAGTGAGTCATTAAAATTTGTCTAAAAGACACATAAAAATAGGATGGGAAGTTGTTGGAGAGCATTCCAGAGAAAATGGGATGAACATACTAGAGAGTAACAAGTGAATATGGTCAAGGCACATGCATGAAATTATCAAGGAATAAATTTTAAAATGTGCATTGGGACAGTGATCTCTTTGACCACTCGCCATTCTCACCCTGGGAGAGGGTTTCACTTCAGTTTGGATAAACCCTATTTGTCTTCTCTACTGGGGTGGGGGTGGGGAGACAGACTGGATAACAGCATTGTGACCATTGGCTCGCACTGAGATGCCAGTTCCTTAGAAGCATAAACTTAGTCCTAAAGCTGCTTCTAGAAGAAATGGGTGGTGTGGCCTGTGCTGTGTCTGTCAAAGAAACTGGATTTATAGCTGAAAATTTCTCAAGTCCTACTGGTAAGCCAGGCAGACACTGAAGAAAAACTGCTGACTGCTTCAGAATTACTTCTAGAATGTCAGAGAGGAAAGCATCTCCCAGCTCATTCCACAGAGCCAGCATTGCCTTGGTAAGAAAGCCAGAAAAACTTGTGGGACGATATCTGAACGCTGACAGAAGAGTTCTGAGAAGATTTGTTAGCCAGAAGATTTGTTAGCCATGGTGGTACTCGTGCAATCTAAGTACCTGGGGACTACACCAGGGAGATCGTGAGTTCTAGACTAGCAGGGCCTACATAGAGAAACTTTGTCCAAGAAAAACCTCAAGGCCTTGGTATAATAAATTAAAACTCATAAAAACATTATCTTGAGGTGTTTAAAATATGTAGAAATAAAACTGATGATAACAGAACACTAAAAGTAAGAAAAAAATCAAGAGAACCAAAAAGAATCTATATAATCTTTATACTGCTGAAAACAAAATTTTCTAACAGGTTCTAGCGAGTCAAGGTGCAGTAACCATGGAAAGACTAGAAGGCGATGTATAATTAACAAAGTAATCTAAAGAAAATGCATGGGTAAATGTATTCAATTAATTTCCTTATAAAATGAAAGAACGGAGAGCAGAAAGCACTTTGGAAGGGACAAATAAAAAGCTATACTGGCCTAGTTTTAAGCCCCAAACCATCAACAATTACCTTAAGTATTCCTTGACTGGAAGGCAGAGATTATTCAAATTGAATTAAAAACAAGTCAGAAGCTGTGGGTGTAGCAAGAAGCAGAAAGCAGCAGAGAACCCATCACCACAGGTTCAGAGCTGAGGGACACATTCTGAAATGTGGCGTTTAAGGTCCTCATGTACACACGAGAGAAAGGCATAGGCTGGGGGCAGAAGGCTCCCGAGCCTGAACTTAGTTTGGAGACAAAAGGAGATGATCTGAGCAAGGAGGCACACGCCTGAGTCCACTAACATGTGCTGCTGGGAACGTATCTTCTACACGCCTGGTTGTGGGTTCTGTGTCCATTGGTGACATGAAGGGGACAGTGGACAGAGCACCACTCCACTGCTCACCAGCTGCCAGTGGCATGGGCAAGTCCTCTGTTGTGTGTTCTGGGTTACTGGGGAGATTGCCAATTTATATTTCCTTCCTCTTTTCTCTTTTCATTTTTCCCTTTTCAGTCCCTGTGGCTACAGACACAACACACATTTAAGTCTCAACTGTAGTATTAACATTCTTTCTGTCACTTCCTTAGAGCTAGAAGAGGGACTGGCGAACTACAACCCAAGAGCCCCTGGAACTGCGTGAGTTCTAACCCCACTCAAGTCTAAATATCACAATACAGCAAGCATGGGGCGCACACCTTTAATCCCAGCACTCTGAAGGCAGAGGCAGGTGGATCTCTGTGAGTTCTGGGCCAGCCTGGTCTACAGAGTGAGTTCCAGGTTAACCAGGGTGATGTAGGAAGAGTCGGACTCAAAAATAAAATTAGCTCTCTCATTGCTTTGATATAAGTCAAAATATACAAGTGAGATTTTTATTGTAAAAGATGCCTCATTCACGCCATTTCTGTTTCCCTTGAGCCCATTTTCTTTCTTAAATATGTTTCATAAACATCTCTACGTTTAAAAGAAGTGATTTTTTTCACCCTATCATATTTCTCTGCAACAAAATCCACACATAAATCATAATGTAGTTGTTTATAATTCCCTATATCTATAAGCCTCCTAAGTATTCTTTTTCCATTGAACCAGTTATTAGCAGTATACAATTAAGCTAAGTAAATGTAATAAAATTTTGATAAATAAGAATGCAAAGTTGACTAGACAATTATCGCTTAGCGGTAATGGAAGAAGCGCTTTCCAGTCATTTCCCGTAGCTATAGCTCCAAATATGGCTGAACTAGCGTCAGTTCTACCCCTTCTTCTGTTTTTCATAGATGTAAGAGCTGGGGACTCCCCCCATCTTTTTTTTTTTTTTTTTTACTTAAGTAGACAGACAAGTGTTTTAATGTCACCAAGGTTTTGGACATCCCTATTCCAAAATTTATAGTGGTAATACAAATTATTATTTTAAGTATCTATAACTGATAACTTGATCCCTTTATTTTGTCAAAATCCAGAATTAGAACCCGCCCAGCTGTCAACAGATTGTGTTGCCCATGTTTTAGAGCCCAACGGTTGTTTCAGTTTCTGGTCACTTTGCCTCTCTTCCAACCCTCTTCAAGACTGAACCAAATTTCTGTGAATTATTCTTGTTATTTTCCAAAGACTCTCTTCCCAGTCACAGAGTTCAAGAAAGAATGGCCCAGTGTTAGGAACGAAGCAACATCAGGCTGAATTGCTGTCTCCTAAGATAGCATGAAATGTCTTAAAAAGACAAGGACAGGTGAAGAGAGTTTGAACCTCCACGAGATCGGTGACTTAACTCAATGGTTCGAAAGGCGTGTGCTTATAATTATGCTTCTGGCATGCTTAGGAAAGCATATCAACATAGAGCTGGAGATGTTACCCCAGATTAAGTAAAATTGGCCATCGAAGGTTCAGGGTATCGTGTTCTAGTGTGTATTATGGGAACATTTTATCCTAGGCCTGCACAGAAGAAGCTGGTCTGTCTTTCAGAATACATTTTAAACTCCTTCATGGAGAGCACTGGGCCATCAACAATCAGAGGCCTGCAAAAGTATTAGTAGTTGTTACTCTATGTATTATCTAGAGTGGACTCTAGAACATACTCCTACTACTAACACCCATATCTACTAAGAACACAGTGAAAAAGAATAATCGAGTGGTGTGTGATTTATGTATTTGTATATATGCCCTAGTAAAAATGAGCTTATGATCTATTGGCAAAAGATCAGATATTCCACTATTAGTTTGAATAAAAGTTCAAAAGACACTATGATAATTTAGATATATTTCCTATCTCCAGAGGCAATACTAATCTGTTACAAGCATTGGGAAATTAGTGTTAGATTTGTTCATTTTTCTCCTCAAGGCCATATGATATGCACCTTCCAGGACCAAGGAATGGGTTGATGGAAGGTCCTCCAAGTCCTGTCCTGAAGATTGATTCAGCAGATTCAGAAAGAGCCACTTGTAGACGGACATATCACTTTGATGCTCAAAATTCTCAGGTTAATGCAGACGGAAGAGATTATATATAAATTTTTTCCCTGAAATCACAAGATTCTTCCTGGGACAATGTGTACTTTGACAACAGTTATGGCTTGGAAGAGGCGAGAATCACAGACAAAATCCATGGTCTTTCTTGGCAACCCTCTCTACAGTGAACTCATAGATTCCTCAGAGCCTTCCCTCTTTGCCTTTGCTTTCTCCTCAGCCAGGACCACAGTGATGGATGAGCAGGACTTCCTGCTGGCCCAGAACCAGCTACTGGAGGAGGCCTACCAGCCCCTGTGTAGAAGACAAGGCCCCCAAGTTTGAGAGTGGCCAGAACCTTTGGAAATGAGCCAGGCCAGAGAGGTTGAACACTTATACCAGCTGTTTTAAGGACAGTGGGGGATCTCAGTCTTCATCCTGACTTGTTCAGGATGTGGGTAGAGTAGATGCAGGGAGCATAGAACCCAAGGCCTCAGGGGCAGCGCTGGCACTGCCACGTGACACTTCAGTTACCGCATGAAATAAGGGCCTACCCCCAAAGAGGCCTCAGCTCCCTAGAAAGAAGCAAGCACACTGGCCCGAGGAGAAGAGAGCCAGTCTCATCGGCCTGGTGTGGGTTATGGTCATTCACTAAAGGAGGCCTTGTCAACACCAGTGACAGTGAGTGACTGGGAAAGCAGACATGGGAAAAATAACCCGCAGAACATTGCAACTTCAGACGTGTTTCCCGGCAGATCGATGTTTGGAAAGAACACGTAGGAAAATTGAGAGGCTAGAAATCGATGCTCTGAAATGATTCATGCTTGCACACCCCGTAGAGAGCTTCTGCTCGGGGGTGTACATACTCAGTTACGACTACTAACAGCTAAAAGTGAGAGGAAACTGCCAAGCAGCAAAGCTCTGGGGAAGAACACCAGTTAAAAGTAGTCTATTCAAAGAAGGCATCAGGAATAATGGACAGAGCAAATATCTAAAGATGGAATCCAGGGGGACAATCCTAAAAATATAAAACTTTGTGAGGCAAAGTTCTAGGAATAGTGAGCCCGAGCAATCACCTGGAGATATGGACTCAAAAACTGCTGAGCTTCAAGGAATTCTTCGGAGAAGTGGGCAAGTAAAAATGAGTTACTTATGGGGAGCTAAAGTATGGGGCTTACCAGACACGCCTCACAGTGATTAAAAGATGATTGAATTTACTTACCATCTTGAGAAAGTGTGACCTGAGACTTCTCCTACTGGTCAAGCTATGATCCTAAATTAAAAACCAACCAATCCACTCTTTGAACAATCCAGGACACACTCGAGGATGCTCGTGTCAATGAACCTTACCGATGGGCAGGAGATGTATTTTCATCACGTAGACAAAGATGGGGCACTGCTACAGTCAGATAATCCATTTAGCTGCAGGAACAAATCAAAACAAGCTTCAGTTTTTGATTATAGAAGAGAATGCGAATATAAACCAAGATACTTTGAAAATGGAATGAAGTAGCAGAGGTTGGGAAAAGGGATAAAGGCATGTTTTAAATAGAATAAAAGTCTTTAAAAGCTGGGAGGTCAAATGATATCATTTAATATCATAAATGTAAACATCTTTCTGTAATGATATTTAAAATTTTCTGGGAGTAAAATATACATAGAAAAATACAGAAATTGGGCTGGGCAGTGGTGGCGCATGCCTTTAATCCCAGCACTCGGAGGCAGAGGCAGGCGGATCTTTGTGAGTTCGAGACCAGCCTGGTCTACAAGAGCTAGTTCCAGGACAGGCTCCAAAGCCACAGAGAAACCCTGTCTCAAAAAACCAAAAAAAAAAAAAAAAAAAGAAAGAAAAATACAGAAATTGTACATACTCCTACTGTTAAATTTCACAGGGAAAGCATACAAATATACTCATGTAAAAAGGAGCCACCCAGAAATAGGATATTTCTAGCACCCAGAAAAAAAAAAAAAAAAAAAAAGAAAGAAAAATACAGAAATTGTACATACTCCTACTGTTAAATTTCACAGGGAAAGCATACAAATATACTCATGTAAAAAGGAGCCACCCAGAAATAGGATATTTCTAGCACCCAGAAAACCTTCCTCAGGATTCTTTGCCATAATTGCTCCTCCCTCAGAATATTCGCTTACTGGTTTCCAAGTAAATACAGTAGCTGTATCTTTATGTATTTATGTAAGAGTCACATGCCATGCTGTAGCTTATCTGTTTTGCTAAATATTATGGTTTTCAGATACATTCGTGTTATTGCATGCAACAATAGTTCACGCGTTATCATACATACAAATGCTTAATTATATATCACAGTTTATTCCTGACAGTCATGGTGAGTTTTAGTTAAAGGACGCTGGGAGTGGCTTTGCTATGAGTATTCCTGCGCTTACTTGGTGGAAATATATCAGCTTTACAGTTGAAAATAATTATACAGAAGAAAGTTATGATGCATCCATTTAATGTTTACAAAAGTATTAACCCTGTCATATAAAATATAAGTTCATTATTTTAACAACCACAGAAAAAGTAGCATAACCACAAAAAGAAAATGGGAGAGAAGTAGATGGGCTGAAATTGAGTATATAATATTTAGTTACAAATCAAGAAGCCTATAATAAACTATTTACGTAACAATTTATCTTAATTTTTAAATTTTATAATATTCAAGACTAAAATGAGGTATTTTCCTATATGGAAACTAGATTACTTTTATAAGGGGAGTTTCATGTATCCACAAGTTTGGTTGTCTTTTTTATTTAAAAAAAAATGAAGCATTAGAATTTTGTTTGAAAGCATTGGTATAAAGGTCAAGAAAATGTTAGAGTAGATGTCAAAATAACTGGAAGTAATTATCTCGGACAGTTGGGGTGGACTGCTTTCGGTTATATGTCTCTTAGGATTATCCAACCTTTCCCAGGACCCGTGAACTATTTGGTTTGTTTGATATTATTTCAGTAAAATTAAGGAATTGACTTTCTTTTGCTTCTTCAGCAGGGCAGCTAGCCACGACTTAGTTCTCCATAGAAACTGCATCGCAAATGCATCTCACCAGACCCCAGCCAGTCATGTTCCCGACTAGTTTTATGTTAGCCAGATTCTTCAAAGGCCCTCAGGCGCTCGAGTCGCAGAGGAGAGCTGGACTGAGGTCTGTTGATGGCAAACTTCAGAGTCCTGGCAATGACAAGTCAGGGTGAGCCTGAAGCTTGGGCATCAAGAACACCCAACTCCAGGGAGCAAAGGGAAGAGAGAAGAAAAAAGGTGTCTTAAAAAGGCGGACTTAAGGCCAGTTTGCTACTTAGGAATTAGAGGATGTTAATCTTAGTTGTGGTGCAAGGCTCATTCTCACCCAGCCTCAGGGCGACTTGAAGGGCTCCTAGTTCTTCCCCTGGACGCAACTACTTTGTCATTCTGAATGCAGCGGAGAGAGGTTGCGTGGAGAAGACACCCACTGCCACCTCGAGGCATGCAAAGTTCCTATGAAAATACTTTCAAGGAAGAGAACAAAGTTTAAAAATTTATAATATAAAGTGAGAGAAGATAGGTAAGATGGGAAATTAATTCCCTTTCTGTAGATTAAAAAGCTGTGGGTGGCATTGCTTCCATGTGTAGGGAGTTAGGCAAGCCAAGGCTAGCTCTTGGGGCCAGACCCTTGAGTGCTGAGCTAGGGAGCCCAGAAAGGTCTCTTGTCACTAAGAGTTGAGTTCAGGCAGATACAGGCCAATGAGGCAAGGCCTCTGACACAGGCTTTTTTTTTTTTTTCTTGCCTTGGGCCTTTTTCCACCTCTTAGATGGAACCTCACTAATTTGTCCGTTTGGGGATGGCTTTGTACGTGCACCACAGGAATGGAATCAGTGGGACGATAAATCCAAGGGAATTTCCTCTTGGTCCTGACTCCTGCTCCACATGGCCCTGCCCATAGGCTTCGCCAGGGATCGTGTTTCAAGCCTTCCCCCATGCGTTTACAAATAAAATCAGGCTGCTCTGGGCATGCTTGTGAGGCAATGCCTGGAGCCTCCACGCTCGGGCCAGAGATTGATATGGTGTGTGCATGCCTGTGCCAATACAGCCCTTTTGATCTAGTTCAGCCTCCCGCTTTGAGTGATTGATTAAGTTAGGGTCTCTTTCGGGAATTCTCTCTCCTCTCATGCCTCTTCACCAGCTCGCAGTGAGCTTGCCAAATGTTACCCACCTTTTATGCCGCAGATTGCTTGGTTCCATGTGGATAAGGGGGACTGTTTCTAATATGCAGTCCGTGCCCTAGCTCTTTGTATGCAGCCGCGTGTCTTGAAATTGCTGTCTTGCTTTCTTCTGGTCCACGTCCTCTTGTCCCAGCATCAGCCACACACTCGGTTTGGGCCTATGGTTAGGGTGCGGCTTTGCTTCGGAGCTTTCTCTGAGTGCTAATCACGAGGGAATGGAAGGTGAAACCATTTGTTTTATGACAAACCACAGCACGTGTTTGCGATGTAAGTGGACACACACCATCTTCTTTAGTCTGCCACCGGAGAACAGGATTTCCCTGCAGCAGGGTCTGTAGGAACAGAGATGTAATGTATTTCCAGGCCCCTCAGCCTTCTTATCTGACATCCTGATCCTGCAATTCTTCTGTCCATGCATAATGCTTACTTGTGGTGTTGGTGTCCAACCTGAGTCAATAATAAGACTGACATGTCCTTCTTCCTCTTCCCAGCCTTACCTTCCCCAAAGTGACCTCTTGTCAGTTACACAAGACTGGTCACCAAAGCTCTTTTCTTGTTTTTTGTGCCCTGTGTACAATGTCTGGAATGTCATTCCATATAGACTGAGCCTTTTCTTCAGGGTCCCATGACTGTCAGGGAAGTCCTGTTTAGAAGTTCAGTCCTGTCTCAGCCTTGCTGCAAGAAATTGAAACTGAGGCAAAAGCAGCGCCGGATCTGAGCTTTTAGAGGAGGGATGGGACCTGTTGCAGTCGCCATTCTGTGCTGTGAAGAGACATTGTGACCACGGCAGCTCTTACCAAGGAGAGTATTTGATTGGAGGCTTGCCTACAGGTTCAGAGGCTTGGTTCGTTATCATCATGGTAGGAAGCAGACAGGCATGATGCTAGAAGAATAGCTAAGAGTTTTACATACTGCTCCACAGGCAACAGGCAGAGAGAGACTGGGCCTGGCATGGGATCCACCCTAGTGACACACTTGCTTCAGGAAGGCCACACTTCCTAATCCTTCTAATGTTTCCCAAACAGTTCTACTCCCAACTCCCTGGTGACCAAGCATTCAAATCTAGGAACCATGAGGACCATTCTCGTTCAAACCACCAGGACTTGTGGAAAGAGAATCAGGAAGGCAGGTTCAGCACCCCCACCCCATGGCACACTCTTCTAGTCCGACCAGGCCTGAGTTTCATTCTGTTATGTGTTATGGAATATTAGTTTAAGATGTGTTACATTCATTTGTGCTGGGGAATATTTGTTTAATGATGCAAAGATGTGTTGCATCTTTTATGTTGCATTTGTTTAACTCTGTGAAGCTGTTACTTTGTCTGCCTAAAACACCTGATTGGTCTAATAAAAAGCTGAATGGCCAATAGGTAGCAAGGAGAGAGAAATAGGCAGGGCTGGCAGACAGGGAAAATAAATAGGAGAAATCTAGGAACAGGGTGAGAAAAGGAGGTGAGGAGGATGCTAGGGGCCAGCCACCCAGCCACACAGTCAGCCATGGAGTAAGAAGGAAAGAAAGAAACAGAATAAAGAAAGGTAAAAGGCCCAGAGGCAAAATGCAATTAAAGAGAAATGGGATAATATAAGTTAGAAAGACCGGCTAGAAATAAGTCAAGCTAAGGCCAGGCATTCATAAGTAAGAATAGGTCTCTATGTATTTATTTGGGAGCTGAGTGATAGGCCCCAAAGACAAAACCCAGCTAAGGATTCTCCTTATAATCTAGGATACCAATCTGTGTGTTTTTCTTTTGGCAAGCCAGTTCACTGGCACGCACACACAGTTTTTAAATTACTCCATGACAGTTACTGTGTCTGTGATAGTGAGAACAATATTGCATTTCCTGAGAGCTTATTCCCTATTCTGTTCACGGACAGATTTATCTTTCGACATGTGCTCCTTGGCCGGGCCTGGTGACAGAATTTGGGATGTAGTGCTAGAAGAATGACCACAAATTCAAGGCCAGCTTGCTTGCTCTACTTAGCAAGTTCCAGGCCATCCAAGGCTCTATGGCAAGATCAGGGCTCAAAAACAAAACAGCCTAAAGAAAGTGTTCCTCAAGTGTCTCTCATGTACCAGATAGAACAAGGCACTGGGGACGTGAGAGTCAATGACATAAGTGTGTATATTCTCATGTGCATCTGTGCAAGCATGGTACACAGCACTAGGAGAGTCTCAGTACATGTGAAAGGAACAGTCCCTGTGGACATGATATCTACCAACCACAAATAATACAACACTGCCAGAGGACGTTGATGACAAGGGATGACATTGGGAACTGTGGAGTGAGTGCAATTGGAAGCCATTAGATCAAAGCTGGGCTTCACAGGCGGGTAGGTTGTCACTGGTGAAGGAAGAAGAAAAGTAACAGAGGTGAGGGAAGGGTGACATCAAAGGGGGATCCTTTCCTGTGCCAGGAGTCAGGAGACTAGCTTAGAGAAAGGGTAAACACATCTGAGGAGGAGCAAACTGTGGAGTCTTGGAAACTAATTGGGAGTGAGGGACTTGGTCAATCGCCACTTCCTAAGGAGGACCTAGGTCATAAATAGAAGTGGACTTGCTTCAAGTTGGAATAGAAACTGGTCCAGTGCCTGGAGGCTCTTGGGGGGATAGTAGATTGCAAAAGTGAAATAGAGACTGGAGAGATGCTCTGATGTGCTGAAGCTGTGGGCCCGGTAGCTGGGAAGGTGACTTCTATAAGCTCCGTGTACCTACAGCCTAACGTGGTCTCTTAGTCCATCCAAAGTAAGCAGTCGGGCAGAGCTGGAAGAAGCTCCAGATCCTGTGTGCCCCGTGTAGGCTGACACCACCACAGGTGTCTACAGGACAGGATGAAGGAAAGATGCTATCCCAAACTAGTCCTGGTCACTGGACAAAACAGGGACCCAGACTTGGAGTTAAGATTGCCCATCCTGTCACCCCAGGGACTCTGCTCCAGGTCATGTGCTTCCTACTTAGCAAGAGCAAACTCCTGCTGAGAACAAATGTTCCGTTTACCAAACAGGGAAGGCAAACAGTGGATAATGAGAAAACCAAACAGAAACAAGCATGATCTGCGCCATCTTTGCCTTCTCAAAGGAAGCATCCCCGCATGCGAATCATTTTGTATATTTTGACTGATTGCTGGCAAGATAGAGAGATGTAAATATTGCTAGAAACAGACATGGCATAAACATATCATTAACCAGGCTGCAACTCTGTGTGTGTGTGTGTGTGTGTGTGTGTGATAGCAAGTGTGGCTTGAAGGGATGCTTATGGTGCCTTCGCCTAACAAACTCTCCTCTCCGTTCTCTGATCAGTCTTTAATGACTGGAGCTTCAGGCCTCGGGATGAGAGTCAGGAAATGTGTTGGGGGCTAGAAGAACATTCCAGATCTTCAGTGCTAATTAAGTTAGAAACTTACCATCTGCATATTTGCTCCTATCCCTCTGATCATCTTTCTTAATTTTTAAATGTAGGAAGCACATTAGCCGTCCCCCACAAAGCCGCCGCAACTTCAGGAATTCCAGCTGTTGCCCAGCTCATCTTAATGACAGTGCCGGACCAGCCTGGCAGCCCGGAGGAGGATGTGTTTCTGACCCAAACTCCACCAGAGCCCAGGGTCATAAATGACACGAAAATGGGCCACTGTGACATTTTTTCCCCTTTCCTTTAAAAAAGTCAGACTTTGTCTCACAGAGGCCAGACTCCAGCCTCGGAGGATTGAATGTAAAGGAGTCAGCAGCTGAGTTGAGATGGAGTGTTTTCACGTCTGGGATATATTGCTTTGTCTAACAAGGCGCCCCAGCAGGCTTCCAATTGTGGCGTCTCCAGACCCTCCCAGCTGCAGAGGCTGATTGACAGACTGTGGGCAGATGCGGTGCCAAACTCCAATAAAGAGAGGGCCTTGGGAAAATATAAGGCAATTATTGATGGGCAGCAATCCACTAATCAGACAATTTCAAAATTAATCCCATATTCCCTTACTGTATTAGCTTTCTTTCTTGTTTGTATTTATATAGCAAATTCATGACTTCAGTGAAAATTCTTCCCTCCAGCCCAATTATGTCTCTCCGAGGGCATTAAATTAAAAAACAAGAGATATTGAAAGTGGCTTGCAATTAGTTCCTTTAGTTAAAGGTTCTGTACATACTTAGCAACAGTGGGGTTTGTAACAGGATGTGTAATAATAAAAGTAAACACTCCTATTTTCTCCTCTCCTTGACAGGGCAAGGGGCTGGTGAGGGCAACACACTGACATTACTGAGGGCCAGAGATAATGGGGTAAATAATTGTGATTTGATTTTGGAGCTGATTATATTTGCATAAAATCCTGCTTGAATGCCTTGATAGATTCCAATCCTTTCCCAGATACTCTGCCCTCCTGGCCGTGGTCCATCCGGGTGGCCTTCTCGGACTTTCCAGAGCTTCATTAAGGGTGTGGTATTTTTACAGTAAGAACACACATAGCAAGCCCAGCCAGTTCCTATTTCAAGGGTTCATATGCAGGATCATGTCCAAGTTGTGATAGGAGCTCTTTAAAATACATAGTGAAATTTCCCATATATTTTTCCAGTTGCTCACTATAGAAATCAGTCTCTCTACTAACTATATCCACTCCTGGGTCACCTTTCCCTCCTCCTCTCTGTAAGACTAGGGGGAGGGGCTCGAGACATGGAGACAGGTAGCATCCTCCTTTTGACACTGGAAAAATAACCCTTCCACAGAATGATTCCTGCATCTTTCAGTCTGCCATCTAAATTGAGGGAAGCCGAGGACCAGTGCAGCTTGGAGGAATTGTAAACAGCCAGAGCCTTGCGCTAGCATGGAGATCGTGGCTGAGCTCTGCCTTTCCTTCAAGCTTGGCAATGCCGCCCTGCTCTGCTGCAGTCTGCTCTATCCTGTGCTTTGGCAGGCGGGATTGAGGCAGCTCTGCTTCAACTTTGAATCCAACAGCTTCAAGTACCATTTGATACTCTTCCCCTTCTGACGGCAGCCTTAGCTACAGTTGGAAAGTACTGAGCACTCATGGCAATCTTTTCCTTTTGGCCGTCAGCTCACAAATAATGACACAGAACCTTTTTTTTTTTTAATGAACACTTATCCTATTAGCTTGTAGAACTTAAATTAACCCATATTTTTATGGCTACATCCTACCACATGGCTTTTACTTCTCTCCCATTCTGTGTTCCCATTCTGTGTCCAATTCATTCTGCTTCTCTCTCTTTTTGTTTGTTTGTTTGTTTTGTTTTGTTTTTCGAGACAGGGTTTCTCTGTAGCTTTGGAGCCTATCCTGGAACTAGCTCTTGTAGACCAGGCTGACCTCAAACTCACAGAGATCTGACGGCTTCTGCCTCTCAAGTGCTGGGATTAAAGGTGTGTGCCACCACCGCCCAGCTCATTCTGCTTCTCAATGGCATCTATCTTGAGCCTAGATTCATCTCGAGTTTCCTCTCTCTGCCCAGAAATCCCACCTATCTCTCCTGCCTAACTATTGGTCATTTAGCTCTTCATTAAAACAATCAGAAGGCTCCTTAGAGACACATCTTTACAGTGTAAACAAATATTCCCCAACACCTCCCTCCTATGCTGGAGTGGCATTGGTAATCAGCTGTAAACCTCCTTTCTAGAAACAGACTCAGCAACTTGAAATCCCAGGTCTAGATGTTACAGTAGCAGCAACACCAGTCAGCTTGATCAAGGGAAAGGAAGATGTACAGATGCTGAGAATAGTGAAGAGGACTTTCTGTTACAGATGTTACAGATGTTGGGATGGAGAGTGGGAGATAGGGAAGAATAGAATAAAAGGATAGAGGAGGAGTGTGCTGATTGTGCGAGGAAAGGATTGTAAGAGCTATTGGAGGGAGACTCTCTTACACCATAGAGCCTGTGACCCGGAACTCTCTGCCTATAGTCAGAGTGGCAGACCTCCAGGCCACGACCCAGTCCCTTAGCCAAATGCAGATGCTAGGTTCTAGGCTCAACTCTGTGTGCCTTTGTTCCTGTTTTTGATGGCCTTCACAGAATGCCAGTCTCAAGACAAAGACCCTGGTCCTGAGGCTTGCTGGACCAGGAGGCTGCAGAGCCTCCCTGATGCCATTGTCTGTGTGTCGTGGGTTGGTCAGTCATTTTTAGATGCATAGTCTCTCTGGAGAGTCCTGTGTTAGCTCTCTGTTGCTGTCACAGAGGGTCTGATTTAAGAGACGGGTTAGTATGACTCATAGTTTTAGAAGTTTCAGTGCCTGGTTCACTAGACCTGGAAGTACATAGTGGGGAAAGTTGTTTCCCTCCGACAGTAGAAAGAGAGATGAGGAAGAGGCTAAGAACAAGCTGTACTCTTTAAGAACACACTCTCAATTACCCAATTTTTCCAATCATACCTCCTCTCTTAGCATCACCACTGCCGCCGCCAAATAGCCCATTAAGCAATCCAGATCAATGGATGAATCCGTTCATGAGATCCAATCACCTCTCAGAAACCCACCTCTGAAAATGGTTCCACTGATGCCCAAGGCTGTTTGGCTAAGTGCATTTAGTCTGAATCATAACACACTCTTGCTATGGTCATTGGAGAGCTATTTCCTTGGTCACTACTGCTTGCTCCCAGCCCTGTTAGATGTCAATAATCACATTCCATTGTTACATCTGGTTTCCTCCCAGGAGCTTCTGTGTCACAGCTTCTACTTCCGGGTTCTACCCTTGTTCTCGTGTCCTCATGACCAAGCAACAAGATGGCTAACTTGGAAGGTGAGGAGGACGTGAAACCAAGCCTTGATGTTGGTGCTAACCTGAGGAGGGGGCATTACAAAGTGTCTCAGAGAAAATGCAAACATTTTCTCCTCTAGAAAGTAGCTCATAATGGCCACATATCTGGCTCAGCAGGAAAGAGCACTTGGCACCAAGCAATGAATTCAGTTCTTGGAGCCCATATGATAGAAGGAGAGAGCTGTGCTTGGGGCTGAGGGTGTCGTTTAGGGTACAGCACATTCATAGCACCACATATCAAATGACTAGGGTAGTTCAGAGTTTCGAGACCTGTGCCCTGTGAGAGCTACTAAGAGAGCTCATTGAGAAGGGGCTCGGGTTGCAGTAGAAGACAAAACAGAAAGCGCCATGAAGCAAAATGAGCAAGAGCGTTTCTGAACAGTCCTCAAAGTGGAACGAGACCAATGAGCAGAAGGTTTGATTTATCAAAGCATATGGTTCCTAAAATCTGAAGACAGATTTTTGATAGCCAATGGTGACAGCATTGTCCTGCTGGGGTTCAGGCAGAGCAAGACAACAGTTGGCAAGGATGTCACTTCAGAGCCAGGGTTGCACAGGAGAGCACTGGTGACTTTAAGGTCACTCCTAGCCTTAGCAAGAAACAGTTTGGCGCTATTAAAGAAGCAAATGACGAAGCCATTATTTTTGTAAACGAGATCACCCTCCTATCTGGATAATGTACTGCGGAGGGGGGTGTCAGGGTTTTAATTTTTCTCTAGCTCCCAGTTAGAAGTTCTAGTATGATCTCCTCTAGGCACACCACTGGCTCCATTCCCCATGCAGTGACCTCCATGGCTCCTGGCTGCTCACACTACCTGCATCTCAGACCCAAGAGCAAGTGCTTTGTTGTTTTAGCTCTGCGTATGGACCACTCAGACCTCTGCGCTCCTCCTGTCAGTCCCTCCTCAGGAAGTCTGGATGACTTGTCACTGCCCAAATGATGGCCCTTCCTCCTTACCCTGCTGCCTGCGACCTGGTAACTCTACCACCACTGCTTCATCTCTGTCCTTGCTGCCCTGGGCAACCTGTCCTCTCATGGCTCCTTCACACACGCTCTCCCTGACGTCCTCTCTTCTCTCACCCCACATCTAACACCCAGAGCAGAGAGCTCTCTTTTCGACTTCTTTTCATCTGGCTTTAATTTAATTTAATTTTTGAGCCAGCATCTCCTTCATTCACCTTTTGTGTAAAAGCTGCAGACCTTCATGAGAAGTCTTCTGAGGAGAACAGATGTACAGGTCAAAGGGAAGAGACAGACATAAATAAACTGGGACTTCCTGTCCCCTTGTGTTTGCCTTGGTTAATGTCAAGGTCAGCAGCAGGTGAACTCTAGCCGAAACGAAAACCGGGAGACCCATTTCTCAGAATCTCCTGTGTAAAACTCAGTGTGCCTGACCTATGGGACACGTCTCTGGAGGCCCACAGAGTCAGGGAAGCCATCTATGTGGAGGAAGCTAAGGGCGGAAATCAGAGTCAACTTAGGACTCTGGAAATGGCTCCTGGTTGTGATGACATGACGTGCCACTGGTCAGCTTGTGTCTGGGCGGGAGGGGGGGGGGAGTAAAAGGTGCTGAGGTTTGGAGGCCAGAGTGTCAGTTCAACTTAGCTGAGGGGTCCTGGTTGTGCTGTTTTGTGTCTCTAAGTTTGTCTCTACATCTGCAGACTAGCCGCAGCAATAGATGCCTTCCGGCTGTATCCAGGATCAAATGAGTAGGTGATTTGCAAAGTGTAAAGGATTAGGAAAAATTTTATATTGTATAGGCTTTGCCTTTAAAAGATTTTTTAGTTCTGGTCTCAGACAACAAGGTGATGAAGGGGGCCTTGTTGCTCGCTCACACGGGTATAGCAGGAGTGAAGGCTGGGTGTGGGTCACTGGGAGGACAATCCATTCTTTGTGGAATTGAGATGGGCTTCATGTAGTACAAAACGCACTGCTTTAGGGACAGTACTTCAGCAGCTTTGGGTCTAGTTACACTGATGGACAAACTCGGCACTAATTCCAGAGCAGTTCCATCAACCCGAGTAGAAGCACCACGTCTGGGACTAGGCTTGTAGCTCAGCTGAAAGAGTGGTTTCCCTGGCATGCACAAAGCCTGCGTTCAATCCCCAACACCGCATAAGCTGGACATGGTAGTGAAAGTCTGTGATCTCACCATAAGAGACAGAGTGGAGAAGATCTGAAGTTCAAGGTCATCCTCAGCTACACAGTCTAGTCCCATCTTAGACCCTGACTCAGAAGAAGATGAAAAAGAAACCTCACGCCCATTGGCGAGATCCAAACTGGTAGGGAAAGAGGATAGCAGCAGTTAGGTTTATAAGGTTTTCTCTAGGCTTGAATAAACAGCATTGGGCATTCTCTCTTCACGGGTGACCCAGTTCTCTTGTGTTTCAATCTCCAGCCCCTCGCCGACTCATGAACCGTTCTGTAGCGCAGGCGTTACATTCCATGTTCTTTCTCTATGGATTTGTCTCTCCTAGCCATGTCACATAAATGGAACCACACACTGTATTTTCCCTGTCTATGGTGTTTTTGGTTATTCCAGGCTAGAACACTCCTGGAGGAGCTGCTGGATGTGGAGCACTGTGATGGTTAACTGTTTTTTTGAGACGGGAGTTTGCTGTACCTCCAGGCTGACCTTGACCTCACAACCATCCTGCCTTGTTCTCCCAGAGGCAGGATCAAGGCTGTGCAACACCAAGTCCTATTCCACATTTAACTCTGTGAGGACTCACTAGACCTTTCTGTAGCTGTGCCATTGAGCACATCCTACCGGCAATGCCTCAGGGTTCCAGTCTCTTAATGGCTGTGGCAACACTGTTATTTTCCAGTTTTCTTTCATAGTTGGCCTAGTGGATATGAAGTGGATTCTGATTTTGAATTTTCATTTCCCAATGAAAAGTAAGGGAATCAAATATTTCCTTCCTCCCTTCCTTCCTCCATCCCTCTGTCCGTCCCTCTCTCCTTCCCTCCTTCCCTCCCTCCCTTCCTTCCTTCTTCCTTAAATAACTTCTCACCACGTAGCCCATGCTGGCCTTGAACAATCCTGATCTTCCAGTCAGCCTACTGAATGCTAGGATTATAGGTGTATGCCCCTACACCCAATTCAGACCCAATATATTCTTTCTGTGTGCTGGTCTGGAGATCAAACCGAGGGCCTTAAACGTTTAACCTTAACAGAACTGAGCCCTTTAGGAAATACCTTCAAAGTGGCCAAAGGCCTCTATAGAAACAGAAGGCTTCAGTTTCTTTGTTAGTCCCACCTCTGCTCAAAGTAGCCAATGCCAAATGTGTTTCTGTGTTCCAAAAGACAGTGCTACAGACTTGGGGAGGGGAGGAGTGGGTGGGTAGTGCTACTGTCCTATTTAACAGCCATAGAAGCTGAGGCCTCGAGATATCAAACAGCCTGTCCAAGGGCATGAAACTGAGTGACAAGGTGACAGTCAAGTCCCAATCCAGGCTCTTAACCATGATGCCATAGTGATCTCTGCCAGAAAAACAATGTAAAATCTAACAAATGGGGCTGGCAAGATGGCTAAGCAGGGAAAGGTGGTTGTCTCCAAGTCTGATGACCTGAATTCAATCCCCAGAACTGACATGGTGGAAGGAGAGAACCAATTCCCTTTTCATATAATAAATAAAATGTAGCAAGTGCTTTTTTTTTTTAATTCAGCAAATGCTTCTTAAGTAGCCACTGTATGCTTCAACCTGTGCTGCATGCCAGGACTTCCGTGAAACTGCTTCCAGAGGCAGCCCCGAGCCCAGAGAGTTCCTTATTTGCTGGTAATTTTTGTAGAGTGAAAAAATGAGTTTTATAATTTTTATTTGATTTACCCCTCAAGTTGTTAACACCTCCAGTATGGGGGAATGTGGAGGCTTGCCTATAAATATCAGCTCCCAAACTCAAAACCACTCTTTCATCTCCAAGGACTTAATTAAGCTGTTGACTGGGGAAGGATCAACACCTTTGTCAGTAACAAAAGACCTGTCTGTGGGTGGGAGGGTCTGTCCAGTGACTCTTGCAATTTGTAACCTTTGAAAGGATATAACCAGGCAACCTGGGTGGCACGGGGCTAAGTCTACCACAGAGCACCTCCCCACACACTGCCGGTATACACCGCCCGGTAGTCTGGGAGGCACCTGACATTCCTGTAATAGACAGACATAGAGCAACAATAGACACATTTACTGACTGTGCTACTTACAGTGCGAAACTGACTCTGGCAGCCCTGGAGTCTCTGTCTGTGGTCAGGGGACTCTTCTCTGGTAATAGAGGGCCACAAGCCACTTAGAGGGGAGTGGGAGAAACCAACCCCTTCTCTGCCTGACACTGGCTGTGCTGTGGGATATGGCAACCCTTCTTTGAGGGCAGTTTGGAGAAACTGACTTCCCTTAAGTCCTGATTGGAAAGAACCGACTTGTTCTACAGCAGACTTGGAACTGGTGCTGAGAGCAAGTATATGGGAGTTTAAGCCAGGGTGTAGAGCCTCACTGTAGAACTCAGTGGGGCGAATGGGTTTGGAGGGGCAGAAGGGAGCACAAGCCTGAAGAGGAGGCTGCCGTGCAGAAAATAAGTTAGTGACAGGCGACGAGAGCCACTGGAGATGAAGTAGCCACTGCATGAAGTGGTGTGTCCTCTGAAAGGATGACATCTCTGGAGCAGTGTCCTCAAAAAGGATGACATCTCTGGAGCTATGACCAAGATGTTCACAACGGTCCTGCCGTCACCAGCAACTGCAAATGTTTTGAGTCTGACATCGGGCCACCAGCTTTTTCTGAAGCAAAAATGCAGAAGTGTGGCGCACTTCCGTGGCAGAAAGAAGGGCAGCCTCAGGCCAGAGCTCTATTGCCCGAGGAAGATGAGGACATTGGAATCTGCTCTAGGGGTGACAGAGAGTGCCCATGGCCGTCACTACTACACAGGCAGACACTGAGGGTCTACCTGGCTGCAGGCTCTCAGGGAGTGGGATGGGGGGAGTGCTCTATGGCAGAGGTGACCCGGAAACAGACAGACAGCAGGTTGAAGCAGGCTGTTTAGCCTGCACCCTACAGCAGATGCTGCAGACAGAGTGGGCAGGAGAGAGAATCCAGGGCCAGTTCCTCAAGGTCTGGAAGAGGGGATTTTCACAGACCCCCAAGTCGTCCTGAGCACTGAGAACTCGTCCAGAGTCCGGGTTGCTCCTCGCTCACTGCAGAGCTCTGAGGACGCTCCCCCACAGCCTGCCTGCCCCAGACACTGCAT
This sequence comes from Dicrostonyx torquatus, assembly GCA_028555095.1. Taxonomy (NCBI): domain Eukaryota; kingdom Metazoa; phylum Chordata; class Mammalia; order Rodentia; family Cricetidae; genus Dicrostonyx; species Dicrostonyx torquatus. Next base: position 5,981,678 of record JAQHUG010000024.1, read on the forward strand.
CTCAGGAGGGAACCAGCCACTTCCGATCTAATGTTAATAAAACTGAAATCCCTGAGCAGTCACCAAAATTAGCGGGGGTATGATTGAAATGCCAAGGCAGGTCTTGTTATTTTTATGAAGCCGTGAATAATATAAGTATCCGATTGATAAAATGTTATTAAAGCTGACAGCCCTTAAGTGATCTAAGTGGTAAATATTGAAATGAGGTCTCTGCAAACACTGTGCCTGGGGGGGCCTGCAGCGCTAATAAGCATTGAACAATGATTCCATGGGCTCTGGGGGCCTACAGAGCTCAGGGGAAGCAAATGCTCTCTTCCTCCTAAATAATTAAACCAGGATTCCAGGGATGGATCGCAGGTCCTTGTAGTGGTTTGTTAATGTCCAAGGGAGCTGCCTTCAGGCAAGGACTCTGTAGAGACAACTTTCCCCCAACTGGGGGCAGCAGGCAGTGGGACAAGGCTGGCTCCCCTCCCACGGACTGGACCCCAAGGAGTCTGTGTGGAGTGAGCTGCATATTTTAGTCTTTATTTATGATATAAACAGACTGGTGCGCCCTGAGGGTGGTGGATGGTTGATGAGCAGTGGGGCTGCCACGTGGGTTTAAGATTTTATTAGCACTGTTTAGGAAAAAACACCAAGGAGAGCAATTTAGAAATCTGGTATCTTCCTGTTCATCGGATCCTTAAAGACAGTGGGAAGCATCTTCCTACACTCTGCTCTTGGAACAAACAGGCAAGTCTCCGTGTCCTCATTCATTCCATTCTTAGCTCAGGGCCACCTATGCTCAGGTCACCCGGTCTTCTGCATGTAGGTGGAAAGGCAGACCAGGAAGTAGGGTATTTCTTCCGGGGTTAGCAGAAGCAAACGTGAAGTTGGTCTGTGAAGGGCAGGGCCATGGAGATGTGGGTAGAGCCCCCGCAAAGATGTATGGACAGGAGAGGTCACAGGCTCAGTTTCAGCTAGGCTGCATCGTGCACCTGTTAGGAAGTGTGGGTAAGGGGAGCCCTGCTCTGGGTGCTGACATTGCCCAGCATCAGGACTCTGCTTTAAGTTACCAACATTCATGCTGAGTTCCCAGGGTCTTTAAGTTGGGGGTGTCCTCACTTGGGCCAGGAAGCCAATGTTGAGAGACTAATGTGGCTTTGAAGTCCTTTGGGTTCTTGGGTGGAAAGCAGAAACTATGATTCAATGATGGTTTTCAGAATCTGTTTTATAAGTAAACTCAGGCCCAGAGACGTTAAACAATGCGTCCAGGTGTAACAGCAATTTAACTCCACTCCCATCCCACAACCCTACCCTCAGCTCTGAAAACCAGTATGGCTGACTTTAGGCAGGGAAAACAAGATTCTGAAAAACTCTATTTCGCCTAGTCTTGAGTTTAGCTTTTCTTTCCAACCAACTGCTTCTTTTGAAACTGCTTCTGGGTTCTCCTGAAGCTGAAAGGAGCTGTGTCAAGCTCAGCTCTGGGCCACACTGTTTCCTGCAAAGCCTCCTGGAGGCAGTGCACACAGCACACGCTCTACCGGGAGTGACCGCCTCCTGCCCAGTGTGCAGCAGCTCCACCCCAGGGCTAACGGTTGCTTCTGCTCTCAAGTGTGGCACCACTTTCCAAAATGAGTAATTGCTTTCCTGACCTCTGACCTTCAACACCACACAAGAAATGTAATACTGATCAGCATACTAAGACCTCCCTACATGACCCAGGTCTTTCATACCTGGGTGATTTAGTTGTAAACAAATGGTTAAGCCAATGGCTGAAGGGTGGAAGGATTTACTTTAGTTCATAGTTTCAGAGGGTTCATTCAGACGACGGTAGCTCCACCCCATGTGCTTGGGCAGAACATCATGATGGTTAGAGTCTTTACCTCACAAGTTCAGGAGGCAGGGACAAAGGACAAAGTGCACCCTTCAAAGGCACCCCACCTGAGGCCTTCTTCCTCAGCTAGGCCTACTTCCTAAGGTTTCACAACCTCCCAACACAATGAAACTAGCAGGAGACAAGCATTCAACACATTTGCCTGCTGGGGACATTTTATATTTGCATTCATCGGTTCAGACTCAGGCTCACTACCTCCCTGTGTAGATTTCTCCAGGCAGCAGTTGGGGAAACTGAGTTCTAAAGTGATGGATATGAGCTTGGCTTGTTTCCCAAACTGGTACGAGATATTCTTTCTCCTGTGACCCAGTGGTGGCTATTATGGTGGCCTGGGGAATGTATGCTAAACACCAGACCTCACAAAGCAGAAGTCTGTCTGGAAGGGTGGGTGTTCTCTTGTATATATAACCTAGTGCCCTGGGCCTCACCTTAGAGGCCATTGTTTACTTCTGAAAGGGAAGATTATGGGATATTTTAAAGACATCAATGCAAGGTCTCTTGTGGGTAGGCAGTGGCTCTGAGTGCAGGTGGGGAAGTCAGCGAGGTTGGCCAGTGCATTTGAGCAACAGTGAAAACTTCCAGGTCCAGGTATCTCGCTCACGTGTCCTGGCGCCTCTTTAGGCCTCTGTAAACAGCAAATCGATTGAGTGTTGGGCTTGTTTTCATAGCTGTTCCACACACTGGGAGTATTGGATGAAGCAGACTTTTTATTTAGTTCCTGACAGGTAATTAAAATTTGACTCTACATCGGTTTGTGATTCAGCCAAGAAGCCAGGAGTAGAATTCTGAATGGCCCTGGTTATTTTCTGGAATATTACAACTTAATTTCGCTTCTCGAGTTGCAAGTAGAGATTTTTGATACTGTGGGAAGCTTGACTCACAATTGGGGCTCCAGGTTGGAGATTTCATTTTTTCCAACAGGAATTTGTTCTCTTTCTCAAACATGTAAAAGACCCATCTCTACATTCTTTCCAGAGTGACAAAGTGTGGGAAAAACTAAAAATTACAAAGTTAAGAAAAACAGCATCTGGCAAAAAAAAGGATTCAGATGCCTTCCACAGGATCTGTTTCTTTAGGAATCAGGTTTTACTCTACTATAGAAAGTTCTGGAATCTGTGTTCATTGCAAATGGAAATAAGAGCTATCAGGAATCTGAGAGCTTTTGTAGCGAGCATGTGGGATTGGGTGTTCAGGTAGTGTCTAGTGGCCTGAGAATGACTTAGGTCATGATGGTGTACTTCCCTGTGCACCTGGACCCACTGCTCCATCCTAGCAAGGTGGAAGCAGCTTGCTGGCCCTGTTCCTTCTAGGTATTTGGTTTAATTGTATTCCTCACCCTGAGAACAAGTGAAAGAAATCCCAGGGCCTGTGAGATGGCTTGGTGGGTAAATGCACTTGCTGCCAAGCCTGACAACCTGAGTTCAATCCCCAGGGTGCATATGGTAGAAGGTGGGACTCCAGAATTGACAGAGACATCTTGCTGTCTGGATGGTCACCTAAAGTTCTTCTGTAATGTTGGGTCATCCATCTTCAGCCTACAGACCCATAATATCTGGCAGACTTTTCAGTGGAGCAGAAAATTTCAAAGACTGTTTCACCTATATTGGCAGTATGTCAGTCACTTTCTTCTGTGTCCTGCAGAATGTCTGGCAGTTTCCTCTGTGAAGCAGGAACCCTGAAGGATCATCCTGTCTTTTGGAAAGTTTATCAGTCACTTTTCTGTGGGCCCTGCATGTCCAGTTCATATAGCATAACATCAAGCAGTCCAGGCAAGAGAAGTTTCTTGCCCAAATGACTAGCCTTGTCACATTGAAAGCAAATTTCATAACGAGTTTCTTCAATGCCTATTAGCCTCTCTGAAGTAATTGATGCTGCCAGAAGCAGACATGTCTCACTGTCAAGAAAAGTCTAAGTTCTTAAAATATTTTAAATGCCATATTTTGTAGGTCTTTGAAGTGTTGAAGATTATCTAACAGAAATATAGCTCTATATATCTAGAAAATCTAACATGACTACAAGTTTGATTATTATGACTATTTATTAATCTTTATTTTTAATTATATATTACATTTTTAAATGAGCTATATGAACATAAACCCTTAAACAAGAGTAGCAATATACATATAACAAAATTGGCCTAAGTTTGTATCAATAGATCAAGATCCATACCAATGTATTCATATCTATATCATATCTCCTTTTTTTCTTAAAGACCTTGATTGTGACTGTTAGCAATTTATAATCAACCTCCTTTAAATGAAAACAAACATTTATAAACAATATTTGGGAATTTGGGCATAGTTCTTTAGACTTCTTCCTCCTGATTGTTTTACAAAGTATTCTTAGGGTTCACAGACCTTTTAGGGGGTCTTGTTCCATTAAACCACATTAGCCTGGAAGGAATCCACAGAAACAAAGTTCTGTGGAAACAAAAGCAGAACCTCTTTTCCAAAATAATATATCCTTAGACTCAAAATTTGAAGTCAAGATACTTTTAAAATATGTATGTTGGTTTAGCTTAGCAGCCTGTACAATGAAATGTCTGTAGTTAGCTCACTCACAGTCAAAGAGTTCAAAGAAAACACAATAATATGCATAATCCAGACTCTCTGTATATTCCATCTTTACATGGCTGATTTTTTTACTCTATTACTTTTTAGTATTTATCTTATTATCTTCATTATTTTAATCTATATCTGGCTGTACTCTTTTATATACTTCTTTTTATAACTGGCTATACTTTTTCCTTTCACTCCCAAGCCTAAATAAATTTTTTAAAAACACTATGACCCGGCCAGGCGGTGGTGGCGCACGCCTTTAATCCCAGCACTCGGGAGGCAGAGGCAGGCAGATCTTTGTGAGTTCGAGACCAAACTGGTCTACAAGAGCTAGTTCCAGGACAGGCTCCAAAGCTACAGAGAAACCCTGTCTCGAAAAACCGAAAAAAAAAAAACCACTATGACCCATTCAGAAGTTTATTTTTGTCTCAATCTATCTTTATTGCATATCTGTAATAATTTTTCTGACCAGGAGCACCTTTTTAAAAATTTTTTATTGAGCTATATATTTTTCTCCACTATCCTCCCTTCCTCCCCACACCCCTTCTGCCTTTTCCCATGATCCCCATGCTCCCAATTTACTCAGGAAATCTTGTCTTTTTCTACTTCCCATGTACACTAGATCCAGGTATGTCTCTCTTAGGGTTCTCTTTGTTGTCTAGGTTCTTTGGGACTGTGACTTACAGTCTGGTTTTCTTTGCTTTATGTCTAAAAGCCACTTATGAGTGAGTACATATTATATTTGTCTTTCTGGTCTGGGTTACCTCTCTCAATATGATGTTTTCTAGATCCATCCATTTGCCCACAGATTTCAAAAAAAAGAAAGAAAAAGAACCAGAGATTCTTGCCTGTAGGCACAGGCTTCTTTGATGATCATTTCCTGAATTCTGTTGGAGCCAGGTCCAAGACATCTTTAGGCTCCTCTTGACATGGCCTGCATTTCCATGGTGATGTCCAGGTTTAGCCTGTCTGCTCTCAGGGACTACTTTCAATCCGATGAGAAGTATATATCTCCTTACTGCTGGGAAATTCCTTGTATCTCTTCCCTCTGAGTGTTGGTCCTCTGTCCTTCCTTCTTTCTTTCTTTCCTTCCTTCCTTCCTTCCTTCCTTCCTTCCTTCCTTCCTTCCTTCCTTCCCTTTCGTCTTAGTAACATAGAACATCTACTAAATATATTTGCATTAGCCAATCTATTCTCTAGGTCTCTTAAACTGCACATATAATTTATTTTTCTTTACATGATGACATCATATAAGGCAGGGTCTTACATCATGTAACCCTAGGTGGCCTAGAACACACTACATAGATCAGGCTGATCTCAAACTCACCGAGCTTTGCCTGACTCTGCCTCCTGAGTGCTAAGATTAAAGGTGTGCACATCATACCTAATTACATGCTGAATTTTAAGAGCATGCTTGCTTTCATCCTCTAATTGATCATTTTTCTCTTTAACTATATCCATCCCATGTAAAATTTATTTTATTCCATTTTAAAATTTTATTAATTCTATTTTCCCCAAAGCTTTGGTTTTCTTCATTTTTATATCTGTCTCACCCTAGTTTATCTTCCTGTTACAAAACTTTAAGATGTTAATTTTCTTTTACCTTTTTCCCAAATGTACTTATTCCATTTTTTTGAACTCTCAATTGTTTTTATTTCATTTGAAGTAAACTCATTTTCTTGTTGACCTTTTCAGGAAGTTTCTGGGGGTAGTTTTTCTCTTGTTTGGGAATTTTTGTTGGCAAGCTTATTTTGAATGTAATTTCTCTCCCCACACACACTTATTCTCTCCCTCTCTCCTTCCTTCTCTGACCTTGCATTTACCTTCACTGAGCAGTTTTGCAGGGGTCCTGTGCCCTGTCCCTGGTGTCTTCTGTAAGCCTGGTATTTACGGCTTGAATCTCCTACCCTGATCCTGTGGAAGCTGGACCTGTACTCTGGCTTCATTATTTCCTCTGACCTCTCCAGACAAAGCAGAGCCTACAGTAACACTCTTCAGTGCTAGTTTCATTCTTGAATAGGGAAACCCTAAAGCTACACAACTCCTAATGTTTTAGACCACGCTCCATTTTTGTTTTTGTTTTTGTTTTTTTTCATTTTCAGGACAGGGTTTCTCTGTGTAATGGCCTTAGTTGCCTAGCTAAGTTGTAGACCAGTTTGGCCTTGAACTCACAGAGATCCGCCTGCCTCTGCCTCGCGAGTGCTGGGATTAAAAGCATGTTCCACCACCACCGACAAACATGCAGAAGCATGGTTGTAATGGAGCTTTTGCCTCTGCTGGCCACATTTCAGGCCCACTGGCCTGCAAGAGCTAATCTGCTGTCTGCTGGCATCTCTTTCTACCGGTGTGTGTTCTCAGTGGCATTTGTCTGGGTTGGAGCTATTGGGCTCTATAACTGTACCATGCTCATACTTTACCTGAAGTTATGATCCTTTGCAGCAGAGGCCTCCAAGCGTGGACAAGTAGTAGCATATTGGCAGAACATTCTGGAGAACAGCTTTCACTCTGTATAAGAGAAGGAATTCTCATGTCCCCACCTTTTCAGAAAGTTCTGAGGCATGGGCATTGCCCAGGGTTGCTGGAAAGTGTCAGCAAGTACTTGTTTTGAAGGATGGGAGAGAAAAGGCATGTGGCTAAAACAGTAGCAGAATTCTGGAAGCTTCATTGTTGGGAAGAATATCAAAGGTCTTCAGATCTTACGCTTTGCTCCTCAGTCCCATGATTCTCCTCACAACACATCAAGGGCTTGTCCACACTCGGAAAGACTCTCCACGGGAAGGACCTCCATCTTTAGGCTTCTACATCTCCGCAGCTCTACTCTTCCCTTAGCCACCTGAAGTCTGTCTCCCTGTGGTCCTCCCAAGGTTCCATATGGAAAAGTCCAAGCATTCTTCCACCCGGCACATGTAAATGTTCAACATTTGCTCTCTATAATTATTCTTGAACATCCTTCACCCACCCAAATTCCCCGTGCACGGCTCATTCCGTGGTTTCACTGCTCTTTCTCAGAAGTATCATTTGGCAGTCGGCTTCTGCCATCTCAAGTTTTCTGAGGACCTCTCTGAAGGGGAACAAGACACACTGCAGCCCTCCCTTCCCCTGACGGGAGGGAGCGGGGGAGAGTTGCTAAAAAGCAAGTGCAGAGGGAACTGTCTTTCCTTTCTGAAATCAGTGTAACTGGGGAATCCTGGGGTCAGGAAGCACCCCCTCTACAGCAAACCCAGCCTGCAGTTCCAGGCCGGGTGGGCAAGGACTGAGAGGTGGCCTGGCATTGTATTTTTCATCTGTGGAACGGCATCTCCAGAATCCTTATGCTTCATCTAGCCTTGGGGATGGCTGCACTGGTTCAGATCATGGGAAACGTTCCAAGGAGTCAGTCTGAACTTAGCCAGTTACACAGGGCTATTCTTGGTCCAGTGCTCTGCTACCTGAAAGAGACACTGAACTCTAGTCCATCAGCCAACCAGATAAGCTTCCGCAATAGTAGCAACTATTCTACTAATTTACTTTTTAAAAATTGTGTGTGTGTGTGATGTGAGTGGGGGCACACACACGCCACTGTGTTTGTGTGGAGGTCAGATGACAACTTTTGGGAGTTGGCTCTCTTCCTTTCACCATAAGTTCCAGGGATTGAACTCGGGTAGTTAGTATTACATGGCAAATACTTTTACCCACTGGGCCATCTTGCCTGCCCTCCCGTAAGTCTCTTTAACTCACAGAGCTGTGATCAGAGTTACATTGATTTGATCAGTATGCACTGGGCACATGTGTTGAAATGTCATGTGGACCTCATTAACATCTATAGTTATTACACGTCAATTAAAAAATAAAACCAACAGTTGGAAAGTTCTGAGATTCCCTTATTAAGATGTCCCAAGTATAAATCCTAGTTCACCCACCACAGACCATTAACTTATCATGTCTACAATTTCTCTGATTCTTTTTCTTTTCTGAGTCTTAATTCATTTTGTGGAAAATGGATTTAATTGTGTGCATGCATGCATGTGCATGTATGTGTGTGTGTGTGTGTGTGTGTGTGTGTGTCTGTGAGCGTGCACATTCAGGCAAGACTGAGTGCACTTCACTTTTTCAAGTCTGCCCCAAAGGGTAGATGATTTCACATTCGAAAAGTGCTTAATATCCTGTCAAATACATCAATAATAAACATTTATCTAATGCTCCTTTAGTTACTCTTCTGTTTCCTCATTTTATTTATCAGGAATGATGATGCTTAAATCACAGCTTTTCCTGAATCAAACAAGATAACTTAGAAATCACAGAGTAGTAGACATCCTTGTTATTAGGAGACGTGTGGAATGGTCTGGGCTACCTTTCCAGCCCAGTGGAGCCAACACCTAATGGTTGCCCACCTTTCACAGAGGCCAGTAAGGGGGCAGAAAGATCAGAGGTGGCTGCGGTATTTCTCCAAGTGGACAGAGCTGGACATGAGGTCTTTTGTTCATGCATTAATTCAATTCTAATTACTAGGGACTTCTGAAATGTGTGAAGCGATGTTCTGTGGGCCTGAAAAAATAAATACACCCCAGAAATCAGTTCATGTATGGGTGTTGAAGACAAATAATTCTGTTCTTCACCCAGCTATGACCTAGAGAAAAGATAGTCCACACCCTCCATCTCTGTCTCTCTCACTGAGTAGCTAATCTCAAACCATCATCCTCCTGCCTCAGGTTTCCAAGTGCTGGGATTACAGATGTGTGATGCCCCTTTAAAGTTGGGATTTTTAGAAGGAAAGATGGGACAAGCAGACAAGCAGGAGAGCCATTTCACAAGGCTTTGCATTCTGCATGCATGGACTGCTCCTCACAGAATGACAGCAGGGCAGTTTCCAGGGTTTGTAAAATCCTCAAAGCCAACCCTGAGTGTATCAGGAGGCCTAAGAGGATGCTGGAGATTTGAGGGCCGGTAGGGAAGGGACCAAGGAGATTTGCCAAGACTCTCGAGGTGGAAGCATTCCACGTAGGGGTGCCAGGCCGTGTGATTCTTAACAGGCAGAAGTAAGAGACTGGTGGCTGCCATTTCTCCAGGGCTGGAGGTGCTGGGGCTGCTGAGTGCATTTGCAGATCTGCAAGCAAATGTATGTGCTTTATAAACGGAGCAGACGCCTTATGTTTCTGATTGATGGGCCATCAGTTGCACAGTTGTTGGGCAGTGATTGACTTTCCAACGCAGCTGCTCCAGCTGTGCCACAGATGCCGCTTGTCTGAAGTCGGAGAGCTGGTGCCATAAGCTGCAGAGAAGATCCTAATTGGAGTGATCCCTGAAAAATCGGCCATTGTGATGGCTAACAGCCATTAATTTGGGGCTTCCTTGGGGTGCTAAAGTATAAAATCTCCCTTGGTAATTGCCATCCCCAACTGGATTGGTGCCATTTTGAAATTCACAATGATGCAGATGGGGCCAAGCTGAACTCCTGCATGCTTTGTTGAGCCAAAACTCAATTTGTAAAGTATCTTATTTTAATATTCGAAATTAGCACATGTTATTGGAAAGGTCTTAAAGCACATGAAGAAGCCAAGGATAGCCGTGAAAGTCAAGTGCTCTGCCTTCTCACAACCGAAGGGTAAGGGCAGCTAAACAGTTGGGCGTGTTTTACTTTGGCTATTTTATTCTATGTGAGTGTGATCTAAATATTTTTGAAGTTGGGCATCATACTTCAAACATAATCTTATATCTCGAGTTTTAGCTTTATAATTGGGAATGCAAGCTATGCCTCTAATAAAAATAAAATTGCTGACAAAGCAAATGATAAAAAAGTTTGCTTGTACTCCGGGCAAAGAACTGCTTCACAGCAACCTGGGTGGGGATAAGACTGTGGGAGATAATGGAGACCTGACACTCAGAAGCGCTTCACTGGCATGATAGTATATGAGGTACCGAATTTAAACAGTGGTACTAATACCCACCCTCCTGTGTCATGAAGTGATGCAGAATCATACCATGTGAGATCATTGGAAATGATCGTATATTCAAGTATTAGCATTATTCCTTAAGCTAGGAAAATGTCCTAAGCTTGCCAGCTGCACACATGCATACAGAATGGTTAATTAGGTACTCCTCATTCATTAGAGCAGACCCGTCTTTGTTGGTTTGGCTTGGTTTTTGAGACAGGGTTTCTCTGTGTAACTTTGGAGCCTGTCCTGGAACTTGATCTGTAGACCAGGCTGGCCTTGAACTCACAGAGATCCGCCTGCCTCTGCCTCCCAAATGCTGGATTAAAGGCATGCGCCACCACCACCTGCCTCTTCCTTGGGTTTAAACAACTTTCCTGTCAGCCAGTAGGCTTGGGCCAGTAGCTCTCCAGACTCTTCTTCCAGCTCCAATTTCTGCCATCTGATGTCTCTGAATGGGCTAACAACTGGGCTCTTCTAAGTACCCTGGCGGATATCCACCAGGGCTTCTCATGGCCCTTTCTGCTTTGTCCATACAGCGACTTGGGGATATTTTCTGATATGCTTGTAGCTGGAACAAGGTTACCTTGAGATGTGGAAAGGCTGTTGAGGACAACAGAGGTGGGCACTTCCTGTCAGGGATGTTGTCCTGGGTGGCATGAAGTTCAAAAGGCCCCTACAACCTGCAGACCTGAGTAAAGGGGTGGGGTGGCCTCCAGGTGCTAGCTCCTCCCAAATATCCCTCGAAAACAGTTTATTTGTATATTTCTGCGGCAAGTAAGCCCAATCAACACCCAAGCCAGGACTGGTCCTCTTGTGGCTTGTCTATATCTGCCGGTGATGTAACCGCAGTGACATAATCTGAAGCAGCAAATCACTTTTGGAACTTTCTGAGTTCTTAGAATTTTCACCTCAGGAGGGGCAATCAGAACCACAGGAACAAGCTGGGCATATCTGTGCATGCCTTTTAATTCCAGCACTCGGGAGGCAGAGGCAGGTGGCTGTCTGTAAGTTGAAGACCAGCCTGGTCTACATAGTGAGCTCCAGGCCCGCCAGGGCTACATTGTAAGACCCTGTCTAGAAAACAAAACAAAAACAAGCAACACCCCAACCTTCCCCACACCTCATCCCCCCCCTCCACACAGGAGCCCCTCGAGGAATCAGGAGCTCTGATTCCTAGGTGAGTCTGAGGGCTGGTGTGCAGACCGTGGTTGGCTACGGGATGGAGCAGGCCATGCACACAGCTGCCGGGTGCCAACGTCCTGTTAATACAGGAGCGGGAACCATTTCTCCAAGTCAAAGTCAGTAAACGCCTCCCTGAGAAGTGAGACCTCAAATTTTGAACTCGAGCCCACGTGCAAATGCCAGGTCTTACCTGCCCAAGTCCCCAATGTGCTCAGGTGAGGGGAAAGGGCTGTCAGAGATAAGGAAAAGTACAAAGTGGCTGGGACAAGTGGCGCTCAGTCCGGCCTTTTAGGCACAAGCTCGCAGCTGCCAGGGCGCAGGCACAGTTGGCAGGGTGGGGGTGGCGTAGTGGGTGGGGGGTTGTCTTGGGCTCAGTTGCTCCTGGCTCTGCTCTGCGCAGGCGCAGGTGAGGCCTGCCGCCCGCTCCCACTCGGCTAACAAAGGCAGTGCGCCCCTCTGGTCTCCAGGAGGCCGGCCTTCTTTGAAGCGCACAGCCTGGATTATTTAATATAATGGAATAGTGCAACTCGACCCATCAGAGACATAAATTTCCAGGTGTTTTAAATTTGTTTCCCCCGTCAGAATGGTAAATGATGGACAGTAAAACTCAGCCCAGGTCGTGGCTATGGGAGCAGAACTGGCCTCGAGCTGTGCGGGGTAAGCTCTGGGGTGGGCCTGGTATCCCCAGGCAGCGGCGCGGGGGGGGGGGGGGGGGCTCAGCAGTTGAGAGTACTGGCTGCTTCTCCAGAGGACCTGAGTTCAGTTCCCAGTACCCACTTGAAACGTGGGGGGGGGGGGGGGGGGGGGGGGGGGAGGCTCACAGGAGAGCTATCTCCGAAGCCTGGAGAAGGGATTCTGCACCCAGCCTGGCCACGCATCCTGGGCCTTCAGAATGTGGAGTCTCTCTGGCACCTGAATCTCTTGCCCCAGACATCTGTGCAAAGCAGCCAACAGTTTCTCGCCCCCCAGGTTAATTGGGGTGTGAGTGCCTGTAACACCCATAACGAGGTTTCTATTGCTCTTGCCAAGTTCAATTACGGGAGCATCTGCTTTCTGATTTTTCCAAGATGGCTCGACGTTTTCTTTTTTTCCCCACAACTACAAAGGGACAGACTGCACAGTAGCCCTTCGCAGTAGAGTAAGAGATTCTGGTTGCTTTTTCCAGATTCCTCTTTTGAGATCTGTCAGAATCCATAGGGTGACGGCTGCAGATAGATGTTACCGTGAGGGATTCTAGAGAAATCAGATCCTTGGTCTCGCTCCTCACAAGGCCTTTCGCCCTTTTCCCTTCAAAGTAACAAGGATGTTGACTTTTTATGAGGTGGGCTCCCCTGCCTGCTACTCAGAAACCTACTGTGATCTGTCATTTGAAATGGAGAAATCATTTTACATTTATTTTCCAAACAGGAAGCCCCTGTTCAGAGAGGCGGAAACTCCAGAAGTTAGTTTAGCTGAGGAGATGAAAGAGGGGGAAAACCTTATTGCCAAGGTGATTATCATACCCTACGTGTTTTTATGGGCAGGGCCTTAAACAGGGATGCCTTGGGGACCAACCGCCTATTGACAGTTATATTTGCACGGGGTAGCATACTCTGCTGGTCCAGCGCTATACCTGAACACACAGATTTATGAGTATCGGTGGAGGAACAGGGCTGAGAATTAGCACACAGAACCGCGAGGCATGGAAGATTGGTAGCCCCTCTGGGCACTTACCTACTGTTGCCCCATTGACCATAGCTGGCAGGTGCCAGTGGAGCAGATGGTCATTAAGACCCCAGGTTGAGGAGTGGTAAATTGTTCCCGGCTTTCTGGCTTTTTGAAGGAGATTGACCTTCGGCATGTGAAGGTGGGGGGTGTCAAGGAGAAAGACAAGGTGCAGATGCATGGGGATCTGAGGACCAGAGAGAGGTGACATTCCGGAGATCACAGTCGGGCGGGGTAGGAGCCTGGCATTCTCAGAAAGTTGCCGGTCCCCTCTTACCCCTGCTGCTGTGTTTTCAGCCAGCCGTTGCTTCCTGGTGACAAGCCCCAAAGAGCAGGAGGGTGTTCGGAGGTCAGCATCTCTAGCTGATTTCTGGAAGCAGGAAGCAGTGATTAGCAGATCAATTAGGGTCCAGCCAGTCATCAGATTAGAAAGAGTGGCTGTTAACTGAACACAGGCCTCCGAGAAGGTTGCCCACCGCAGCTCTGCTAATGTGCGTGCTGACCGCCACTGCTCCACGAGCCAGGGTATGAGACTCCAGCAGCTCTGCCCTGCTGACGACAGAAGTGACCGTAAGAAACCAAGGAGGCCACAAGTCAAACAAATAATTTGGTTGACAAATAGGAGTATAAACGAGACCTTGATAAATGAATTTCCTAATAGTTCTCTGTTTATTGACATTAGCAGAGCTTGGTCATTAGCCCTGACATCGCCTATATATACTGTGTAGCATAACATCTATTCATTCCGCTTTTGCACATTTTCTCCGTATGTTTTATGTCTCTGAGTCTCATGGTCTTGGCTGGACTATGAGGCCTTAGTTCCAAGAAATTGCTATGTGCTCAGGCGAGCTGGCCCTGGTGGTGTGCATGCCCCACCCTGAGGGTGTAAGAGCAGGAGAACTGGCTCCTTTCTGCCTGCTGCAGCGGGTAAGCTAGCTGGGCCAATGCTGGAGAGCTTGCCCTGTTGGTGTCAATGCAGGAAAACTGACAGGCTGACCAACCCAGGCCCAGAATCAGTGCTATGAGTTGGCCCACTCCAACGTTTACCTCATCTTTGAACTACTGGGGCATGTGAAGAGTCTGGACCTGCAGATTCAAAGCTACACAGTCTCCATGACACAGGGCAACAACAGGATATCCAAAAGGAGTCCTAGTGTTGAGGATCTAGCAGGAGTCAGACGTTTTGAACCAGACTAGTTGATGCATTGCAATGAGCACTTACACTAGCATGTAAAGATGTGTGGACTCAAGGGTATTCAGTGTGACTCACTCTGTCACGCTACAGCTTGCATGCTGAGCTGTGTGTGCGCATGTGCGTGTGTTGTTTTCTTTTGAATTTTGTTTTGTTTTGGGGTTGCAAGGGTAGAGGGCAGATATGAAGGGAGGGGGATGGGTGGGATCACCATGCATGATGTGAAACCCATGAAGAAACAATGTAAAACATTAAAATTTTACATAGCATTTAGATTTCATGTGAAATTTTCTTTTTGAAATAAAGTTATCCACAAAAAAAATTGTTTTGTGCTTACTGAATGAAAAGTAATGTGAGTTGGGTCATGAGGGAAGTGAGGAGAGCCTCAGCAGCACGCTAACCCTTGGTCTGTCTGGGATTCAGGATCTAGCTGCGCTCACTGTAACTTCTCTGCTTTTGTAGACTTCTTTCTCTACCTGTTGTGTCTCCATTGTTCCATCCCTAAGCACATGCCCAATGAGACACTGGAGGAGAATGCACACTGGAGTGATAGTCTTCCATGCGCACAAGAGCTTGCTTCCCTGAGGATCGTGGACACCACTTAGAATAGTTTGGGGACAACCAGTCTTGCCTCTAATGGCCCAAACCTAACAGGTTTGCCCTGGGAAGGTGCCTAGTCTATCATCAGTTCCTGGCCAGAGGAGCCAAGTAGACAGCCTTGCTGTCAGAATGTACAGGGGCCCTGTGGTCCCAGGCAAAGATTCTTGCCTGAGGTAGCTTCGGGTGGTGTGTTAGCAATGTAGGGAAAAAGCAAAGGCAGAAGGGGTTGAAGCTGTAAATGCCAGCTGTATTTTTATTGGTCATCTGCAACTTCAAAGGATTCCCTACTTTAAAGGAGGCCCAAACAGGTATCCAATCGGCTCTCTCTCGAATGCCTTATTGATTTTCAATGTGGCTTGACTCCCAGGTGGGCATACTTCAAAATGGTGTGTATTTTCCCTCTGACATGTTTCCATCCCCATTTGTCTCCATCTCCAGCAAGATTCGGGGCAGAGTGGAGGGTAGCTCTACCTTCTTTGGCTTCTCTCAGTCTTCCCTCGGACAGGATTTCAGGCGGCTAAGGGCTGCTCCTGTGAGGTTGTGTCTTGGGGTTGCACGGAGTTGTGCCAGATGCTGTACCAGATGCTGCCAGGTGTGAAGGAAGAGATCAGTGCTGGCAATCAACCTATCTAGCTCATTCTGACTGAGGCCGCTCAGGAAGGTGTGGCAGTGATGGCGTGCGAGCTAGTCACTGCTGCCAACCCCCTAGCGAGCACATACCCTCCAGAAAGGGCCTCAATCTAGCAAATGTTTACTGAGCTATCATGTATCATGTTCCATACCATGGGAGAAGGAATACTTACTAGATACCCACTATAGCCCAGGTGCTCTGTTCAGCTCAGATTTCATGGTAGCTTTACTGGAGCGCCATGTAAACCCCGTGTGGCTTGAGGAACCCAATTGTTTTAGCTCCCTTTACACCGGAGGAAATGAGATTTCCAAATTCACTGAACAAGTGAGTAAAGACAGACAGAAGCTGAGCGGCCCTCTTTGCCCACGCCAACCTGGGATGTACGTGCTTGTTTGTACTGTGGAGAAGTGGGAAACCCTGCAAGAGGGTCATCTCATTCACTGGCAGATCATACATATTCATGTGGAATAAAGAAGCAAGATGAGACATATGTGTGGACACATGAATAACGGCCAACACTTCATAGCCCTTGTGCTACCAGGGCTACGGAAGTGTTTCATCAGTGTGAACTAGCCCCCATGAGGTAATGGAGGCACAGAGGGATTGGGTTACTCTCCCAAAGGAACACGGCTGGGCACGTCAGATTGAAGGTTCAGACATTGGGTGTGGCAATTCTATTTAGGACACACAAGTTTAATAAAAGGCCAAAATACACACAGATTACTATACCAGAGAGAGAGCTCCTCCAAGGAAGCAGGCAGGTCGGTGATCCGCGCAGAGAGAGCTTTCCACGTGGGCCTCCCATTTTATACCTCTCTTGGGACCTGGTGGTCCAGCCCCATTAATTAATTGAGGGGTGGCATAATTAGCTAATGGCGGGGTGTGGTCACAAGTTGAAATGGTCAAGACCACACCCCTTCATCTCCCCCTTTTGTCAAAATAAGATCAATCTAGCTCTAAAATAACTATATACAATGGGAACAGACATTGGACATAAAATTACAGACAATAAAAATATCAATCCACTATCCCTCCCCCATCTCTTAAATATAGGGAAAGCATAATTAACCCCTACATAAAGTCCCAAAGTCTGAGGGCAAAATTTTTCGGGATAAGGGACGTTGTTCTGCAAAGCTACTTCTTACTGTCATAGGGACGACGTGTAGTCTAGGGAATCCACACCAGCTGTCCAAGTAGAAATCTTCCTGATGAATGGTATCCAATTGGGTCCTGTAGCAGTGTCTTCCACGTCCCGACATATCAATCAAAGGAAGGTGTCGTCAATGTGTCCCATTTTTTATACCTAAAATTACAACATAGGGTAAGACAACTCAAAGGTATCAAAATGAAGCCACCATCTGGTGATATCATCCTCTCTCCAGAAACCTCTAAAAATGGCTGTAAAAAGAATTATTAATCAAAGTGGAAAACTGAAAACATTAGGTACACATATCAATGAAGGTTATGATAGGTATAAAGAAAAAGAAATATATTCATTAAATTCAGGTTATTTTCTGTCACATATCAACTGACTCTTGACATACGACAGAAACTTCCAGAAATTCTGGGTTGTACTCTTAATAACAGGCTTGGAATTAGAGGGGGACTGAGTCAGAGTCTCATTTTAAAACCAGCTTTATATAGTTGAGTGTATATTTTGGAGTATAAAAGACTTTTGTACAGTGTCTATATCAATACATGTATGTACATATTCACATATATACATATATACAGGTGTGTGTGTGTGTGTGTGTGTTTGTGTGTGAATTTATAATTACGGCACCTATTGAGTTCTTATACTTATCCTTGATGGGCTGTAGACAATGGAGGACACCAGCGGTACAGATTGACTGACGCCTTCTGCCAGGAGTTCTACCACCTGTCCTTCCATATTTAACTTCTAAACCATTGTGAGGTTGTGGTCAGGCCCTAGTGTCACCCTCTGTAGTAGATGAGGGAGAGAGAGATAGCAAGCAAGAATCCAGAGTTACCCAAACCACACCCGTGCAAGAGCTTTCCCTAGTATGAAAGGCGAAGTGCCTTAGCTAGTAGCAACAGCAGACAGATGTTTGATCAGAAGAATCTTGCCCGTAAACCTGGGACATACTGGTCTATGAAAGGTCTCCAAAGCAGGCAGCTGCCTTCTGTGTGCCCTGGCCACAGTAAACTGGGAAAGAGTTTTTTTTTTTTGATATGAAAGAAAGCAGTAAGGCAAGCTGGGTTCAGCTCCCAGGGGATTCCTCAGTGCCCTGGCACAGACAGGCCTTCTGCTAGGCAGACTGCCTGGGCCAGCCGTGCATAGGAGAGGCCTTTGAAGTCACAGACCGCCAATAAAATTGCAGCTGGTACCAGGAGCTCCCAGGGCTCCAGGCGTGAGATTTTACACCACAAGGGACTAAGCCAATGCTGACAGGGCTGGAATGTGCCCTGGATTCCTCTTTCTTGTGCAAAGAGTCACTAGGGTGCCTCAGACCCTGGCTACTCTGTCACCCAATCAATCAAGGCGACAGTCAAAGCCCATTAGTTACCACAGGGAGGTGAGAAGAACAGCTTGCAATGGAGGTCTAGACCCAAGACAGACAGGCAGAAGACAGCCACAGTTCAGACTGCAGTACAAGGCCAGGCAGTGAGGCCAGGGAAAGGGGACAGAGTGGGCATGGGTGTGACTGATAGATGGCAAACTGTGTGTGGTGGTGCATGCCTGTAAGGCTAGTTACTCAGGAGACAGAAGCAGAAGGCTTATGAGTTTGAGGCAGCCTGGGCTACATAGCAGGACCTTGACTGAGAGGGATAAGAGGGGACTGGGGAGGAGGCTCGGTGGATAAAGCATTTGCCACATAAGAGGACTGGAGTTTGGATCCCCAGAAATCCACTACAATGCCAGGAGTACCTGGTGTCCCACCCTTAATTCCAGGCAGAGACAAAGGATCCCCCAGAGCAAGCTAAAACCTGCCATTATTGCAGGTTTGAGGAAGGCCCTTGATGGACATGGAGGCATAAATTATTAACAATAACTCACTGGATAGTAGTGGAGACATCCTTAAAACTAAGCTTACAAAACACACATGGCCAGGAGAGATGTGTCCCCTTTAAAGTAGTTGCCACGTGACATCAGCATTCCCTGGGACACATAAGCTTTGCTGGAAGTTCTGCCTTGTCCTGAAAAGAAACCAGGGATGCTGTTCAGTACAGCCCCCATTTCTGCTCTTGTATATGCAGAAATAACACTTGATGGGACTCTGATTTTAGAAAAGAGATCATACGCTGCCTGTAGTTGGGACCGCTGGGAAGACGGTCAGTGTGTGGGGAGGCGGCCAATGTGTGGGGAGGCATTTCCTTTGTATTTGCTAAATCATATAAAGGAAGGTGATCAGCCTTGTGTTAAGTGAGCTGGCCTGGGAGGACAGAGGGAAGGGGGTGTGGTTTTGTACTGCTCTTCTGCTGAAGCCTGAGCTTCAGGGGTGGAAGTTCAGTCTACTTGGAGCCTTGCTGGGTTGCAAAAACCCAACCATTTCTGTTCCTGAGACTGAAGCATGGGGTTGGTGGGATTTAAGCAGCTGGTGACTTAGCCCCGACTCAGGTTTGGGTTCTACCACAGTGGTGGTGAGCCCACAGGGGAGGTGGACTTTGGGGCTCACATGGCCACAAGGTAATTGCTGCTAATCTGGGAGCATTGGCAGAAGCCAGCAGCCAGCGCCTTCAGGAAACAGTCTGTGGGTTTGGGGATTATGAATACATGAGAACTTGAGGTGTGACCGTCTTTCCTTGTCTGGGAAATCAAACCCAGGGCAACTGCTTTACCACTGAACCACACCCCCAGCTCTATAAGAACTTTAGTGGTAGTTTTTGTTTTGCTTTAGACATGGGGTGACCAGAAGGTAAAACATTTCTAGTGTATTTTTAAAAATAATTAGCCAAATGAACCATAAGTGTGACCTTAAAATAATCATGTTCAGTACTTAAATTCATGCCTAGGCACCTGGTGTTGCACCAGTCTGTTCAAAGCCAGGCAGTCTGTTCAAGTTCACGCTCTCCACTGACCACTCAGACATAGCAGTGGGGACAATGGACAGAGGTGGGGGTACAACACCAGCAGTTTTGCATAATGATTTCAGAAACAGAATAGCAAGATTTCCTCCCTAGGAACATCTAATTACATATTTACTTATTTGCTGTGGAATTAGATTAGCCATGTGAGTAATTTTGTATATTGCTTTCTATATCCTGCTTTTAAAACCTAACAGTGTGAGGAATCTCTTTCTTGAACATTCTCTCAAAAGCAGTGTTAGAGGATGGATGGTAGTCTACTAAATGGAGCTCACAAATCTGGACATTAGGACTATTACTTTTTCCTTTTATTAAAAGCAATTTCATATATGCATATGTGTTATATGATTATATAATACATATTATATGTAAAATATAATACATATATATGTGTGCTTGTGTGTATTCTGTATCATAAACATGTCCACTGAGGTTACCCTTTCTTCTCCACTTCCAAGTCCTGCAGGCTCCCTTCTTCCCAACTGTTCCTCTTTTACTTTCGTGTCTTACTTTTGTGTGCAAGATCTTGTGTATGTGGACACAGTCATTCTTGTTCATCCTTACACCAGCCGTGTCACAGCCAGAAGATGCTTCAAAGCATCCCCCACCACACACACACACACACACACACACACACACACACACACACCACACCATACCACACCACACCAATCTCTAGCTCATGCCATCCTTCTGGCCCCTTTTCTGTGATGTTCCTCAGGTCCCATTTAGGACCGAGCGCTCAACAGTCATTTATTCTCTGCATTTTGACCATTTAAGAGCCTCCATATTAACAATTGTCATCCACTGCAAAACAGGGCTTCTCCACCTAGAGTGGATAGCTGCACTCGCCTAAGAACATAAATATTTGGAAGGCAGTTAGACTCGTATTTATCCAGCTTTGTGTCAGTAGTTCCGTCCTTTGACTTACCACATCCTCAGTTGTAGATCTGTGCTTGGTTTATTGTACCAGGTGCATGTTTCTTCCTGCAGGGATGGCTTCAGATGCAGTGAGAAAGTGGCTGCCTGCATCTTGCCTGGTACTTGCTTGCCAGTGCCTTGGTACCCACGCCTCAGCCAGGTGAGATGGTTAATGCTTTCCCTCCCGGCAGCCTGCAGAGCACCCTCTGGCACCATGACGCTAGCCAGCAGCGGGGAGGTTCCCATCTTAGTTCTGGCTTGACTCATCCATCTGTTCATCCCAAGTGGATGGTGTCATGTCGTCAGCAACGGGGTCTTACCATCCAGTTCTGGTGGGTGACCACGAACAATGACAATAACCTTTGTTGTTTTGAAAACCTCTGAGGGGGCTCTCTGACTAATCATTCAAAGGGAGCTAGCCCACCCTTGACACAGAGATTCTTGTTTGCAACCTGGCTTCTGAGAGCAGCATTGTCCATTCATTTAGGGTACCTCTGGTGAGAGGTTTTTTTTTTTAATTAATTAAATCTCATAGTTATAATTTAGTATGCTTCTATTTGACTTTTCCCTGTATATTCGATGTCTTGGTTGTCCTCCATCCCTGTTTAAACCATTGTAGCCCTAGGATTCTCCCACTTGCTTCTCATACCATGTGCTCTTCTGCCCTTCCTCATGGTCACCCCCAACCCTTGACCTCTCATGGCTCTTTCTTACTCTGTGGCCTATTTTGTTGTTGTTATGTTAAGATGGATTCCTTCAAGTGGAAATACTGTGCTAGATGGATGTCTCTGTGATAGTTTCCCTCCTGTTCATGTGCTTCTTACTACCTTCAGATGGGACCGTTTTTGTGTGTGTCACACTAGCTAGCATCACTCATTTTCACCCAGGAATGGGGTGTGCTCAGGCCTGCACTGCTTCATTGCTGTGGGGTCCTACTTGAAATTTTATTTTTCGCATGTCCCTTTGGAAGACAGGGTACCTCCTCATGTCCAGACCTTGTCTCCATCATTTCTTGCTGACAGGAACAGGAGCCTACAGGATCAAAGAGCCATCTTGGATGTTGAGCCTCATTGTCCAAGATGGCTCAGTGGGTCCCTCTGCCTTCCTCCGAAGTCAGGGACATTACATAGAAGGAAGGGAAGTCTAGGATCTGAGCTCACAAGGCAGCAGGATTTGCCAGTCACAGGAGCTCACAGAGGGCTAGGCTAGCATAGCTCCTACTCCAAGGAACAGCCAATAACTAACTCCCTGGGATCTTCTGATCACTCTGGCCCCCGGTATCCCCCTCCTCCATTTTTACCAGGAGGGTTTTCTGATAGTAGAGGCACCCTTGTTCTTTGCAGATATTTAAAAAGTGTAATAATAATTATAAAAAAGAGGCATGTAGCCACCAGGAAAAAGTAGAGTCCACACGGACATTTGAGATAAACATGTTCCCCTTCTTCTAATGGGTTTGTCTCAGAGTTGAGAGATTTCAAACTCTTGTTTGCTTTAAAAATGATCATAAAGTTATCTACGCAGGTATGTCACAAGCATTCACAGTGGCTGCCTGTTATTCACACATGGAATGTTCTAGAACTTCCTCGTACATTTCCCTTTCATTGCAGATTTAGGTGTTTCCTTTATGTGCAGTACGTCCACCATCAGTTCTCACACATAGATGTATGGATGATAGATTTATAAATATATAGATGTAGGCAGTGTGGAAGACCACTGTTTGGCGAAGGCCACTTACCTCTGTCCATTTCCTGCAGAGTGAGAGTAGAGACCAGCTGGAAAACAAATATATGGGTCTCCTGAAAGGCTGAATAAGGCCTTCCAAAGATGTATGTCTGAACCTGTGAGCATTGCTGGCAGATTTAGTTCAGAATTTGGAGCCTGGAGATACCCAGAGTTCTCCACCTAAGCCCTGAAGAGTCACCAATGTGTCCTCATAAGAGGGGGCATGAAGCCAGAGTTTCAGAGGATGGTGTTGCTGCAGAAGCAAAAGTGAAGAAAGAAATATTTAAAGACGGCGCAGTGTTGACTTTGAAGATGAAAAACGGGGACAGAAACCAAAGAATGCAGACAGCCTCCATAGTTTCAAAAGTTTGAGTTCCAAAACCCACTTGTCATCCTCTAACTGCTCAATGCACATTGTGATGGGTGCCCCCTCCACAAAATAAATAAACCAAAAGGTAACAAACATGCATCTACAGTGTCCTTGAGAGTGGTGGTTAAAGTTTCCCTAGCACTGTCCCTTGACTGTCCCTTGAGTGCTGTGGTATGTCACATTCACAAGTTACCCCGTGTGCATTGCAGGCAAATTCACCAGCCCTGAGACGCGCCAGAGAGAGTTGCCCCATGCTGGTGGGCATCATCGGCTGAAATCTGAACCCACACCATACATGGAGTAATGCTGTTCTCAGGAAATGAATGATTTATTTATTTTCAATCTGAAGCTTAAACACTTTATTGTACCTCCCAAGACGTTACCTGGTTCAGAAGACTACAGAGAATCCACAGCGTGCTCAAGAGCCAACTGCCTCTGGGGTTACCTGCCGGGAGCCAGCCTCCCACTCACCCAGTGTCAAAGGAAAGCTAGAAAATCTAAATCATACTTGGGGTGTGACTTTGTTGCTGTCCCATTGAGGTTACCCCAGATGTCGGTGGGTGTGAAGGACAGATGTTGTACACTTTCTAGGGACGAGGGAAATGAAAGCTCGTTCCAAATCTGCTAAGGTGTTGGTGGCACACTCTGTCTGGGGCTCTTTGTTTTAATAAGAATTGTTAGTCATAAAAATAGGTTGACTGTTACTGTTGGAAAATAAGTGCCTTCTTTATTTTTCTTAGTGTTCACTTTTTAAAGATTGATTTTGAAAGCCTGATTCACTTACTCCTATAACATCCCCTTCCTGAGCCCATTTGTTTCTCTCTGACTCAGGTCACTGTCCACTAATTCACTGGGCAGACTTGCTAGTAGTGGGCCTGGGGCTCAGTCTTGCTGCCAGGGAATGCATTCCCTCCATGCAGAACTCCCATGAGCCAGCCTCATGGGCTGCTACAAGACTAGAAATCCAGGCTGCATCTCTGCAGGTAGTATGCAGAGAGAAGCAGTGCAGTGTGGGAATGTACATGCGTGTGCATGCGTGTGTGCACACCTGGCTTAGGCGTGAGAACCCGTGCTGTGAGAAGGGTCATCACCAAAATGATGGGGACACTTTTCTGTCAGTTTCCCTAGAAAGTAGATGGATGGGTGAGACCAGACATGCCTCCCTATTTCCCTGTCCCCATCCCTGGGATTATTCAGCGCCTTCACTACCTCTAGGTCCTAATGCCATGCTGTCTTATAGTACTTCACTGGGCTTGCTCATGGGATGGTTTCAATACCCAGGAAAGCAGGCTGCCTCTACATACTGGGACTCTAATCTCTTTAAGCAGAGAGACAAAGCGATTAGACATACTTTCCTCATCTTTAACTTAGACATTAATACACTGCCACACCATTCCTGCACCCAGTGGCTGGTGTGTCCCAGAATGCCTGCTGCTTTGTAAGCCCCCTTTGTTTGTCCTAGGTGTGGAGGCACCAACCCACGTTCTAGTTTCATGACCTGCATTTCCTGTTTCCTGTAAAGATGCTTACTGTGGCTTTATCAGTGCTCAGCAGGAGCCTGTCTGAGCTGTACCACTTCTCTTGGCTGCCATGGTCCTTGCTTTTTGTGTGTTATAGCATTGTGTTCCCAGTGGTCAAGGCTTGCAGCCTTGGGATTTCTGCCTGGCCTCTCCCTTCCCTTTCCCTTTAGGTCTATCAGTGGCTATATCTTCTCCCAGTTCCTGATCTCATCCTCCACCCCTCCCCACACCTTCCTGTTTTTAAATCTCTCTGTGCATGCCTGTGTATGTGCTCCTGTTTGTAGTGATATTTTGTCTATGATTTAACGAATAAAGCTTGCCTGAAGGTCAGAGTGCAGAGTTAAGCCACTAGTTAGCCATAGAGGCCAAGCAGTGCTGGCACACACCTTTAATCCCAGCACTTGGGAGACAGAGATAGATGGATCTCTGTGGGTTCAAGGCTACCCTGAGCTACACAAGATTGAATCTGCTTTAAAAAGAAACAGAACTCACACAAAAGTGATCCCAGCACTTGGGATCAAATTCCTTTAATCCCAGCACTAGGGAGGTAGAGACAGGAGATATGACTGGGTAGAGAAAGGAATATAAGGCAGGAGGAGATAGTGGTTTGGATTTAGTCTGAGGATTTGTAGAGATAAGATTGCCCCTTTGGTTTGAGCATTGGTAGAAGCAAAAGCTCTAGTGGCTGGCTGTTCTGCTTCTCTGATCTTTCAGCTTTCACCCCCTGAGAGTGGACTCTTGAGTTTTTATTATTAAGACCAATTAGAATGTGTGCTACACCTGTGTGCTTGTGCGTGTGTCCGTGCTTGTGCCTATGTGCGTGCCTGTGTACCTGTGTGTCTGTGTGTGTGAGTGTAGCTGCAGACATGCCACAGGACTGGTGAGGTTAGAGGACAATCTTGGGTGTAGGGCTTTGTTCGGCCTCGTGTGTCCCACTGCATATGCCAGGCTAGCTGGCTTCTAAGAATCTTTGTCTCGGTTCCCTGATGTCCTGGGAGGTTGCTATATGTTACCACACCCAGCTTCTCTCTTGCCTTTCTATCTACTGTCCACCTTTTCACCTAAATAGTGTATCAGGTGATCATCCTTCCCTGCTGAGTCAACCACCTTGAGATGCTGGCCTTCATTGCCAACCTGACTGGATTTGGAGTCACCTAGGAGACACACCTCTAAGTGCATTGGTGGTGTTCTCAGATAAGTTTGATGCAGAACAAGGCCCGTGTGCATAAGATCTACCCTGCATGGGTACCACCAGGCTGCAGCCAACGGGCTGGGGGTTCTTCTGTCTCTTGACTGTGAACACTGTGACAGCTACCTTGCCTGACAGCCCCTATCCCACTTCAGTTTGCCTTTGTCGTGTATTTCTCACAGCCGAGGAAGGTACTGGATACATACTAGTGTGTGACTCTCAACCATCTCTCCCAGCCCACAGCCTGCCACAAGCCACCACTGCACTGGGTTTGTAATAAATCTTCCCAGGGTTCCCCAGTCTACGCATTCTGTGTCATGGTCTCATTTCTATCCCAGATGGCTCTAAACTGGTCCAAGTGCCTCCGGTCTCTGTCATTAGTCTCTGCATTACTGACAGGGTTCTCTTGCACCCCCTATATTTTGTTAGGCTGAAGTACTTCTGTCATAAGCGTTGCCCAGGTGACCCTCCTCTGTGAAGCTCCCTACATGACTCTGAAGTGGCTTCTTTCTACTGAGCAATCTCTTACCCTCTTAAATTACCTTGCCTTGTGCTAAACTTAGTGGCGTTGGAGCCTCTTGAACACTGAACCACAAGCTCCTGGAGGGTATAAGAACTGGCAGTCTCGGCCACCCCCCAGGGTGTCCAGCACAGCTCTCATCCCTTGGCCAGCTTCATAAACATTTGCAGAGTTGAGCTAGCTTCCACCTGGCCCGCTGCCAGGCTGAGAGTTGGAGAAATTAAACAGCTTGCACCAGGTGGGAATCTATACTCGCTCACAGCCCCCAACACATAATGCAACCTTTCTTTCCATTCCTTCAAGATTAACAGGATAGCTGGAAGTCCCACTGGCCATTGGACACACGTTCATTAGGTGCTAACTATGTGTCAGGCATTGGGTGCTGGGGTACAGTCGTGAACAACACAGCCACAGACCGGCTCTCGCTGGAAATTGAGCTCAGTGGTGGAAAACAAATCTAAATAAATGGTAATTAGGTGCTAGGAGGGGAGACTGGGGCTGGTAGGCTAGGATAGCACAGAAAGGAGGAATCTGACCTGAGCTAAAAGCTTTCCCTAGGCTCTGCTATTCAAAACAGCCAGTGGGGGGGGGGGCGGGAGATAATGAAGAAAGGAATGGTTTTCAGGCCTGGGAACAGCTATTTAAGTGCCCCAGAGCAGGAAATATCAGGGATGGAAAGGAGGCCAGGGTGGCTGGAGACACTAGTGAGAAACAAGGTGGCCAGGGTTGGTATGTGATGGCAGGAGTATGTCATGGAGAAGAGAGGAACAAGACAGGTCAAGGGAGACAAGTGCGGGGATACCTGGAATCCTCAGAAAGGAGAAGGTAGAACCCTAAGGTGAAAGGGCACAGGGGCAGAGGGACAGAGGAAAGAAAACAGGCACCCACCCCTCCTGCCTGCTTCCATGACTGTGCAGTGTGAGCTCATACCAGTAAGACCAAAGATAAGCATCATGACCTTTTCTGGATGCTGATTTGGAAGACTAGTGTGCAGAGCCTGGATAGCATCTGGAGGCCTCACCCCTGGATAGCATCTGGAGGTCTCACCCCTGCCTGGCTCCTGCACACACTTTGTGTGGCCTGCGTGGGACTTGAAGTCTTTTTGGCTTTCATTTCCTGAATCATACAGTAGAGTTGGTAAGGCCCCATGGAGGGTGCCAGCAAAGCCCTTTTCACAGGGTTCCAGACATCCTCTGAAGCATGGCTATCATTTACACTGTCCTCCCTGCTGCTGTCACCTGAGAAGGGGTCCGTGTGTGGACGAAAATGCTAAGAGCAAGAGAGAAGGGGCAGCCAGCAGCTGGAGGAAGTTGCAGACTGGCCCCAGCAAGGTGGACAAGCCCCATGAGTGGAAGGAGCACAGTCTGCGCTCATTGGATTAAGAGTGTAGAAAAGCAAACGTGTTCGAATCTTAAACACATCATAATTTTAAGCATCCACAAGTGTTTAAAAAGTGTTAGCTGCTATGAGCACATACATCCATTTACTAGTTAAACATCATAACCTGTTTCTTTTCTAAACACATGGGCAGGAGAACAGAGCACGGTTAACATGTTAAACACACTGACATGTTTACAATGTGTTGCTAGAAGGTGTTTAACTTTTTGTGCTCCAAAGCTAAACACTTTGGAATTAGAGCATTGGCTAATTCCACCTCCATCTAGCTCACACCGACTGGTCCCTCGGCTTTGGACTGAGCATCTTTGAGAAGGAGGGCATCCCTGAAGAAGTAGATGAACAGTGATGGGCAGCCTGCTGTAGGAGCAGACCCGGCAGCTTGTTATAGAACCTCGGGGATCGTGCGATGTGTTTTAGAAAGTACATTTTAAAAAGAATTAGTCCTCAATCCATGATTCACCAGATCCCATTCCTTTTGTGGATTACTTGGAGCACATTTTCTTCTCTCTAGTTCCTTTCTGCTGAGAGGGCTTTTGTGGCGGCTGCAGACATATGTCAACTTGGCCCAGGTGTCTTCTCCACACCGGCTCAAACCTTCACAGAGAAATATAACCCCGGAAGCTACTCTGGGAAGAGGAATAGAACCAAGTGTGTGGGGGTGGTGAGTCTTCTCGCCTATGGCTGCTGGAATGAGTTACCTCTGATGCCTAATAAGAGACATTATTTTACAGTTGTGGAAGTCAGAAGTCCTAAGTGGGTCTCATGGTGACAATCAAGGTTCAGTAAGACTGATACCCTTAGAAGTTCTGGAAAGAATAAATCTCTTCTCCTTTCCCAGTTCCCAGGAACTTTCTGCAACCCTTGAGTTGCGGTCCCTTTGATTTTCAAAACCAGCCTTTCTCACAGTGTCCTTTGACCTTTTCTCTTGCTTCCTTCCATCTTTAGCTTACAAGCACCTTTGTGATGACGTTGGGCTTATCTGGACAATCTGGGGATGCTTCTGCTGGGTAACACAATGCTGCCACATGCTTTAGGCGGTGTCTGCTCCTGTTGCAGGTGGTTTGACCGACAACTTATGAGTCTCTATGTGGTATCTGAATCTGGTACCCGAACACACAGGGAACGTGCCACGAGGGGAGCCGGAGGAGGCCACCAATGGCAGGAATTTCCAAACTCTTCTCCAAAGCTCTAGACGGTCAGTTGGCATCCCTGAGTCAGAGCTGTCTGAGGAATCCAGCTATCAACCCCTGGGCCCACTTTCCAGTGCTAGGAATTGCTGAGTTTGAGAGACTGAGATGTAGATATTGGTGGTGGTAGGGCATTCTTCTGCATGTCATGGGCTACCGCAGAGAGAAAGAGGACGAAAAAGACTAGGAGAAATGAAATTCCACCGAGTCACTCTCACCTGAAGTCCTTTGTGTCTAGGATAAAAGACCATCTCAGGCAATTAGTAGAGCGCCTGGGGAAGTGAGGTGGCCTTCAAAGAGCAAGGACTGCTTGCTGACCCGAGAAGCCATCTGGAGCCGTCTGCATTGCTGCCCTCCTAGATCCCGTTGCCTCAGTTAGGACATGCTATGGAAAGCAAAGGGGCATTTGCAGTTCTGGGAACCTGTCATTGCAGACTGGCCTTTGCAAAGTGAAGAAGCCTAAGATGCTATAACAAAAGGAGCGCTACAGACAACGCCACAAGCAAGAAAGGTCGCTGCTCTTTTGTGGCGGTTGCGGAGGTAAGCAGTCGGGGCTGCTGTAGTGAGGCTGACAAGCCCCGGTGTGGTCACTAGCCTGCCACTGCTGTGGCAAATTATAAGGTATAAAGTAAGAGAGAGGCCATTTAGTCTGGGCCACAATTTCAGACATTCCAGGCTCAGGCCAGTGGGCTCCATTGATTTTTGCCTGAGGTGTGGCAGAGTGTCATGGTGTCAGGGTTATAGGACAGAAGAGTGAGGATGTGGAAAGATAAGGGATCACAGATAGGCAGATCCCTAGTACCCTGCTTTCTCAGGCAGGCCTGACCTCCTGGATCCCCCCCCCACACACACACTTTCCAGCAAACCTATCAAATTAGGAACTCATGGATTTATCCACCAATTACATCAGAGTTCTCCAAGTCAAATCACTTCTCAGTGACTGGAACCATGAGCTTATGACTGAACTTCCAGTACACACACACCTTTTCACAGGGACACTGTATTCCAAGTCACGGTGTCAAGTTTTTGCTTTCTGTTAACAAATGAATCTAGAGAGAAGGCTCTACTCTCACCTTGTAGCACGGAGGAGAAGAAGGAAGGGCCAGAGGAGGTAACATGCATTCCTTTCCGGGGCATGAGCTAGACTGCAATCGTGCAACTTTAATGCTTTTTATGTTATTTTATGCCCAAGTAACTCTTTTATGAGGGGCTGTTTTGTAAGGTGTAGTATGCTTCCCACCTCTGGAATCCACCGTCTAGGTATCAGGAGTCATATCTTCCAGACGTGACAATGAGGAATGTCTGTAGACATTGTCAAATGCTCTCTGGGAAGTAATGTCACCAACAGTTAAGTTGATGCAGAAAAAGCACACGCTGCTTCAGGTGTCATCAGAACTTAGCCAGACAGTCGCTATAAAATGGTGTCAGGTGGCGGTGTCTGTGCCAGCTGCAGATAGTTGTCCTGCACTTGGTATCTGAGATAAGCACCTGAACACACGGGGAAGTGTCGTGAGAAGAAGCCTGAGGGTGGCCACTGCTGGAAGGAATTTCTGAACTCTTCTCCAAGGCTCTAGCTCTCAGTTGGTATCCCTGAGGCAAAGTTATCTGAGAAGTGCTGGTCAGTCGCTGATCCCGCTATCCAGTGCTGGGTGATACAAAGATATTTGCTAGAGCCGAGAGCATCCTAGTTCCATCATATCAAACGCAAGCATAGCTCAACTGGTGAGCAGCTTAGATTTGTAGCCTCCGGTTCTGTCTTCGGTGGGTCCAGAGTGGCTTTGCTCCTCCTATGGAGTAGCGGGTTCCAGACGCAGACAGGATTGGCTTCTATTCTGATCGCATGTTAGCTTTGTGGGTCTTGATAATCCTGGTTTCCTCATCTGTAAAACTGGGACAGTATCAGCTTTTTACTAAGGGTTCTTGGGAGAATTAAAAGAGATAAAAATGGAAAAGAGACTTGTTCATTCTTAAGACTTCAACGCCCAAGGAACTGGGGAAATGCCTCAGCAGGTAAAGAACTTGCTGTGCAATCAGTGAGGACCAGAGTTTGGGGATCCAGCATTAGCATAAATTAACATAAATGGCACATAGGCATGGAGGCCCACTTGTAATCCCAGTGCAGTTGGGTGAGGATTGGGGGAGGCATGGAAACAGGACACCCTGTGAACACAGGCCAGCCAAAGGGCATTTAAGCGAGTGATGTTGTCTCTATATCTAAGGTGAGCAGCGACGGGGGAAGCCACCTGAAGTCACCTTCTGACCTCTACATGCATCTGAGCATACACACGCTTATTTTACACATGCATATACCCCTGACACACACGTGTATGGGAGAAAAAGAAACAGGAAGAAAGAGGAAGGCTGGCCGGCTGCTCTGTGTACAGTTCTGAGCATAGCTGAGATCAGCTTCCCCCCCTTCACAGCATTTCTCTGTGCTATTTACTGTCCTTGTTATCTTCATGACACTAGAGTTTGTCTGCCAGGGGTAGGTGAGGCTGGGACTGCATGGAGAAAGATGCGGCTTGCTGCTGAGGTCCATCTACATCTCTGATGAGGACCAGATAGGTAAGGAAGAGTGGAGGGCAGCTTGAGGCAATGCAGCCAAGCCAGGGACAGAGATTCTGACATCTCTTAGGGGACATGACTGGGAGGTGGGGCTGACAGACTGGGTACACGGTTAATTATTACAGGAAGGCAGGAGGGACAGACACACGAGGGCGCTCCTCCGGCTCAATGGGAGGAATGAGAGGCCTGGCCAAAGTCCAGGCTGCTGCTGGGGTTACTTCTGGTGAGGCCAGACTGGCTGATGAGGCAGGGAAATTTTTCTTCTTTTCGAATGGGGTGCTCCATGGTGGCCTAATGGCAAGTTTAATAAAATATGACAGCCCCTACCTCTGTTCCTCTGCCAGCCAACCCATATGCTGCATCCTGGCTCTTGGCGAGCTGATTAAGAGAGCAGGTTCAGGAGGCAGGTCACTTCCATGAAGTCATCAGGGAGCCACTGAGTTAATGATGGCTCCGGGCAATGAGGCTCAGACTTTTTCCATCCACAGCTCAGTCTTGGCAAAGCAAAAGACCTCACATGTTCCCACTTACTGAAACGGAAACCCTGCTTTCTAGAATGCAACTCACCTTCGACGACCATTCGTTATCACCACTCCCTTTTGTGTCCCTTTGATGCTTCTGTCCCCTATCACCTTGTAAAACCACATCCATGAATGATTAAGTCTGACTTTTCTTTTAATCCATGCTTGTTTGGGGGCTGGGGATGGGTACCACAACTATGTTGAATGTTCTTATCTTCAGTTTGTGCCCACAGGTTATCACCCACTTCTTAACAGGTTATCACACACAGCCTGAACGCATCACTTTCTTACTCAAGATAAAGACTATAACTTCACTCCTTCTCCTCAAACCCCTAATGCCTTCCTTCTTCGTCATTCCTGGGTGATAACCTTGCTTCCCTTCCCTCTTCATGGTCAGGCCACCATTGCCCCTCCTCGCTGCCCTAGTGTCCTGCTTCCTTTCCTATGTTAAGGATGAACTTGGCTCATGCCTCTGCAGAGCAACCTCTCCACCAGCCGTATTTCCCACTCCCTCCTCCATCTTCAGCTCTTCATTTCCTCCTAATTATTTCCTAACAGCGTGCACACATGGAATTGCGACTTCCAGCTTTAAAAACACCTTTTGGGCCAAATTTACCTAAAACTTTTAGTGTGCTTCCCAGTGCCACAAAACCAGAAGTTTTCTGGGTTTCACTTCTACCCCTTGTCTCCTCCCAGTCTGTCTTCCAGCCTTTTGTCCCAGTTTCCACCCTGCACTCGTCACCATTCACGGGTCCACTGGGAACGTCTGGTCCTCTCAGCTGTGCTTCACGCATCTCCTCTTCTGTTCTGACTTCTTCCTCAGCCTCAAGACAACAGTTTCTTTGTTCTTCGTTTCTGGGACTTGGTTTCTTGGCATCTTTGCTGGTCCTCTTCATTCCTTTGGTCCTTTAAGGTTGCTCCTTCATCCACAGCCAATGCTATCACACTTGTTACAGTTCCAGTCTCCTGGTTACCTAGGTTTATCACCCCTGTGGTTGCCCTCCTGGCTGGAACTACATCACCTTCACCTGAACTGTTCAGTGACCTTCTACCCTTGTCTCACTACAGTCTATTAAAAAAAAAAAAGACAGCTAGAGGGTGTTGGCTGAGGTTTCTGTCCTGCCCAGTTCCCACAGTCGAAATCACACAGAGGTCTACATTAATTATAAACTGATTGGCCTCGTGTCTCAGGCTTCTTATGAACTTTTATAACTTACATTAGCCCATAATTCTTGTCTGAGTTAACCACGTGGCTTGGTACCTTTTTTGGCGAGGCAGTCACATCTTGCATCCTCTGCATCTGGGTCACGACTGCAGACTGAAACTTTCCTCGTCCCTGAAGTCTCTTTGTCCCGCCTCTACTTCCTGCCTGGTCGCCTCATCTATACTTCCTGCCTGGCTACTGTCCAATCAGCATTTTATTAAAAATAATACAAGTAATAGGATAAAAGACCATTTTTCCACCTTCTGTAACAAATGCCGTCCACGTGGACAACTGCATCCACATAAAGCCTGAGAGAGCTTGGGAAGTAATTCTAGACATAAAATAATAGATAAAATAAATGATAGACATAAAATAAGCACGGCTTATTGATAGCAGCACTTTCTCGGGTGGGCTCTGTTTGCTAGAGACAAGCGCTCTCATTTAAGAGAGGCTTCCTGACTCAGCTTTAGCTGCAAAACCCTGCAGCTCTTTTAAGAGGTCCTGCCACCAAACACTTAAATGGTGTTGATGAAAAGCTGACTGCATACTTTCTGGTGGTGGCAGGGACTTTGAAATGCCATAGAGTTGTGGCAATAAGCATGGCTCCAGCCAGTACCTCTGCCATGAGTCTAGACTCTCAGAAAGCTAAGAAATGGGCTGGATCCAGTCATCAAGGCCACAGTTTAATCCTAGACATATCGCTTAGCAAATTAAAGACTTGTGTGGTCAGATAAAGAGAGATATACAATAAAGATAGGTTCAAAGATAAACAAAACCTCTAAACGTTTTATTGTATGTTTAAAAGTATATGCAGGGCTTGGGAAAATTTTTTTTTTTAAAAAAAAAAGATAAAGTCCTTAAAATAAAAAAAAGAAAGAGGTAGTTTGGGTGTGGTGGCACACACCTTGAATCCCAACACTTGGGAGGCAGAGGCAGGCAGATCTCTGTGAGTTCAAGGACAGCCTGGTTTACAAAGTAAGTTCCAGGACAGCCAAATATACACAGGCAAACCCTGTCTCAAAAAGCCAAAAATTAAAAATAAAAATAAAAGAAATGGAGGTTAAAATAAAGCCATGTAAAGATGAAAAATACACAGAGAGTCTGGATACTCTATGTTATTATGTTCTTTTTGAATTGTTTGAATGCTAAGGAAGGAGCAACAGTTGCTAAAAGATATTTGTTTATAAATGCTGCTGAATTAATCCAAGATAGGTATTTTGAAAATACCTTGACTTCAAAATTGAAATCAAAAGGTATGTTATTTTGTAGAAGAGGTTTTTGCTTTTGTTTCCACAGGAAATGAGAGGCTGTGGATTCATTCTAGGTTAAGAAAAATTAGGTTTGATCAAGGAAGACCCCCTGAGAAATCTCCTATAGGAGCAGATGGCCCAGATGTCTGAGTTCTACATCCAGAACAGATTCAAAATTGCTACCTGAGATGATCAAGTCTCACAGGATACCCAGTCATGACTTGATCATAGTTTTAAATTTTCTTTAGGTTCCCATAAGATTATCAGCACCCCCAATCAGCAGGAAGTAGCTTGGAAAACTATACCCACATTCCCCAAAAATGGATTACATATGTTTGCCTTTGTTTAAAATGTTGGTTACAAATTGTTATGGATAATGTTCAGGAGAAAAGCTAAACAAAAGAAATTCAATTCAGAGTTCTTATTTAAAAAAGGGGGAGTGCTGTGGGACAATGGTCTGTACCCTGTCACTTGTATTTTAAATAAATGCTGTTTGTCCAGTAGCCAGGCAGGAAGTATAGGCAGGACAATGAGAATTCTGGGAAGAGGGAAGTTACAGTCCACAGTCATGACTCAGCCTCAGAAGAAGCAAGATGTTACTGCCTCTCCAAAAAAGGTAGCAAGCCACATGGCTAACATAGACAAGAAATATGGGCTAATATAAGTTATAAGAATTAGTTAAGAAGAGCCTGAGATACTGGGCCAATCAGTTTAGAATTAATGTAGAACTCTGTGTGATTTCTTTGGGACTTAATGACTTGGGGAATTGGTCAGGACAGAAACCTCAGTCAACAAGAGAATCTTTTAAGACAGAAACAGACCATGTCCTTCTTCTCAACATCCTCTAGTTGCTCTCCATTTCCCTGAGGCTTTAAGAGATCATCTAGCAAGGCCATCCAACTCTACCTCTCTAAACTCATCTCCTATCCTGCCTCTATCAGCTCTACTCTAGTCACAGATACCCTTGTGTAGGTGGGGATTCTTTGGGACCTCCAGTCAGCTCTGTCCCACATAACCACACAGAGACTTAATATTAATTATAAAGCCTGGGCCAATAGCTTAGGCTTATTACTAACCAGCTCTTTCATCTTAAATTAACTCGTGTTTTTAGCTCTGTTCTACCACATGGCTTAGGACCTTATCTTAGTACGGTGTGTTCATTCCCTTCTTCCTCGCATCTCCTCAAAGCTCGACCTTCCTCCTCCCACCATCCTCTCTCTCTGAAAATCCTGCCTCTCACTATAGGCCATTAGCTCTTTATTAGCCAATGAGAGTAATATATACTCATAGTGCACAAAAACTTGTTCCACAGCACCCTTGAAACTCTTCAACACCTGAGGCATGCTCCAACTGACAAGCTCTACTATCATTCTCTGTCCTTGAGTGGTCCCCAGGCATTCCCATAATCCTCTCTCTCCCTCCCTCAAATCTTTGCTCAGTGTTGCCATGTCTGCACTTACCCTGCCTCCCCACCTCAAGCAATTTCCCCTGTTC
This sequence comes from Dicrostonyx torquatus, assembly GCA_028555095.1. Lineage (NCBI taxonomy): Eukaryota > Metazoa > Chordata > Mammalia > Rodentia > Cricetidae > Dicrostonyx > Dicrostonyx torquatus. The sequence continues at coordinate 6,017,241 of JAQHUG010000024.1, forward strand.
TATGTTGTTGTTGTTTCTGTGGTACACATCCCACTCTGATGTCCTGTGTGTGTCTTTATTTTATTTTAAAATATTTCTTATTTGGGGTTTCCAACACTTGCATATTAGTTCCACGAGAGCAATGATGTTTGACTTTTGTTTTGTTCATGAATTAATTGCAGGGATCTAAAGCTATAGCTAGAACATATTTGCTGGTGACTGAACAGAAAAAGTAGTCCTGCTATGAAGCCTTTAGGGAAAGACATGTGCCATTCAGTTGTCCGTTTATTCAACTGTTTGTTCATCCTCTAGCTTCACTGTTCAGCGGGCATAATTTAATCATTTTTTCAACCAGTGTTTTCGGGATGTAGAAAAATGTTTCCACCCTAAAAGAACTTTTGATCAAACCAAGAGGAAAAGCCCATACAGACGAATCACTAAACACAACTTAACTCTTGCTCATCTAAGTTAGACTGTAGTATGAGAGGGCAGGAGTGTGGGGGGCACCAGAGCCTAGACAGGGTTCTAATAGCCCCTGCCAGGGACCAGGCCTTAGTTTAGGTTTACTGGAGGTGGCTGGAGCTGAGGAAACAGTTCTCAGAGAAAACCAATCCATAGGTGCCCCCCTTGGCCTTCTGCTGGCTCAGTAGATGACCACAGTCTCCTAATAACCTGCGGCTGGCAGGTCCCTAACACTAGGACCTCCCACCAATCAGCCCCCAGAGTCATCTTTCCTCCACCAATCAGCCCCAGATTAATTCCTCCTCCCTGGAATTCCCCTAACTCTGGTTAAAAAGAGCTTGCAACCTCCTTGGGTGGTCGCCATGTGCCACCCCAAGGTTGGAATAAAGCACTCTTGTTTATTACATATGTGACTGTCGGTCTTTTCTTGGGGGATTCTCTCAGATCCTAACATAGTAGACTCCGTCACACTGGCGTGCTGGTATGGGGTAGCAGTAGTTCATACATTTGAGAGCAAAGTGTCTTGTGGATCTCCCTGCACGGCCTGGCTGTGCTGAGAATTTGCCTTTGGCAGCCCTGGGAGCTCAGCAGCCTGAGAGAGGACCTGCTCTTCTGCCTGGTCCCCTCATGTCCCCCTGCCCCGTGTGAGACAGACTCCCAAGATGGGGTGGGAGTATTGGGGATGGGGTAGCGCTCCAGGCAGGGGTCCTTTCTCCCATGGGGCAGACTAGTCTTCTAGCTGTCTGTATCAAGGAATTGCCCTGCCTTGAAAAGCAGCGGCTTCCACCTTTGTTGGAGGAGAGGCATTCTCAGCCGCAGGAGTGAGAGGGGAGTCCAGGCCCTGGGTATCTTCTCACCTGACTTCATCAAATGCTGAAAGAAAAAACACTAATCCCCCAGCCCCAAACCAAACAGCTTGCAGCTGGCCAGCTTAGCAAAACAAACAAATCAGGCCTCCTAGGAAGAGCAGACCAGAGACTCTGGCCCCGCTGCTGCTCTTTGTTTTGTCATCCCAGGGGGAAGGTTGGAGGGGGTGGAAGGTGTTGACACACAACAACACATCTGGGTGTGCTGGTACATCTCTGGGAAGGATGGAGAGAGGAACATCTAGAAGAAGCATGCTGAGACCTCCTTACCTCCCCTCCACCTTGGGCACTTGGTGGGCACGGCCTAGGACTCCTGGACACGTCTGCTAGTGTGGAGAGGGCCTTGGAATGAGGAGCTGCTCACCCTGGCCTTGATCCTTCCCACACAGGGCTCTGAGTGGGCTTTTTTGCACTATGTAGCTATTCACGTGTGGACTGGACATGCCAATCACAGCAGATCTCACCGCCTGGGCACTTGGCTGCTTCCTAGTCACCCTGCCCTCTCGGCAGAGCTTCCTTAACTTTCACCACTTACCATCTCTTTTCACCTGAAAAACTTTTTATGAGGCCCTAGGTATATAAGAAATAAAATGAGTATGCAGATAAATCATTTACCAATATAAATTAGTTATTTTTTGTTTGTGTGTTTGTTATTATTTTTTATTCTTCTCTCATATATTATATCCTGACTGCAGTTCTCCCTCCTTTCCCTCTCCCCAGTCTCTTCCCCCACCTTTTCTCTCCCCCAGATCCACCTTTCCTTCGTCTCCCCTCAGAAAAGCGCAGGCCTCCCAGGGACATCAACCAAAAGCAGTATAATATGCTACCATGTGACCAGGCACAATCGCATTAAGGCTGGACAAGGCAACCCGGTAGAAAGAAAAAGGTCCCCAAAGTAGGCAAAAGAGTCAGACAGCCCCCACCACAACGCCCACTGGTAGACTTGCCACAAGAACACCAAGTTTCACAAACATAACTTATGCAGAGTACTTAAGTCAGATCCTGGCTTAGGGTTTCCATTGCTGTGAAGAGACACTATGAAAACAGCAACTCTTATAAAGGAAAATATTTAATTGGGGCAGCTTTCTTACAGTTCTGGGGTTTAGTACATACTGTCATGGTGGGAGACAAGGCATGCAGATATATCTTACTGGAGGTGAGAGTCCTTACATCTTGACCCAAAGGCAAGAGGAAGTGGTCTGTCTCACTTGGCATGACTTGAGCTAATATGAGATCTCAAAGCCCGCCTTCACAGTCACACACTTCCTCCAACAAGGCCACACCTCCTAATAGTGCCACTCAGAGAGCCATTTTCTTTCAAACCATCACAGACACCTAAAGGCTCATGAGGTCTCTTGAGTCCCAGTTAGTTAATTCTGTGGGCCATGTTCTCATGGTGTCCCTGATCCCTCTGGTTCCTCTAATCCTTCCTCCCCCTCCTCCACAGGATGCCTTGAGCTCCACTTAATATTTGGCTCTGGACTCTGCACCTGCTCCCATCAGTTGCTGGGTGAAGTCTCTCTGGCCTCTTTGATGATGATTCTGCTAAGCTCTCCTCCCAGAACACTCTGCAGGCAGGACAAGCTGTAAATCAAAGGTTCAGTGGCTGGGTTGGCATCCCAGTTCCTCCACTTGAGGCCTTGCCTGGATACAGAAGATGACTGGTTCAGGCTCCATGTCTCCCATGGCTAGGAGTCTTTGCTAGGGTTACCATTGTAGATCCATGGAGTTTCCTTTGCACTAGGTTTCCACCTTGCCCTTGAAATGCTCCCCCGATTCCAGTCGTTTCTCTCAGTATTCATTCCCCCCGCCCTGCCACTTGATCCCTCCTGTTCCCAAGCCTACCTGCCATCAATCCATCTGAGGAATCTATTCTATTTCCTCTTCCCAAGAAAATCCTTCTGTCCCACCTTAAGACCTGCTTATTACTTAACATATCTGGGTCCGTGGACCATAGAATGATTCATTTTTTTCTTTATAACTAATATCCACTTATGGGTGAATAAATACCATGTTTGTCTTTCTGAGTCTGGGTTACCTCACCAGGATGATTTTTTTCAAGTTCTACCCATTTACCTGCAAATTTCATGATGTCATTGTTTTTAACATTATGGCTGAATAGTACGCCATAGATGTGCCACATGTCCTTTATCCATTCTTCTGTTGAGAGACATCTAGGTTGTTTCCAGTTTCTGGCTACTACAAATAAAGCTGCTATGAACATAGTTGAGCAAGTGTCCTTGTGGTATGATTTAGCAGCCTTTGGGTGTTGTGCCCAGGAGTGTTATAGCTAGATCTTGAGATTGTTTGATTCCTAATTTTCTG
>JAQHUG010000024.1:6027021-6039560 GCA_028555095.1 Dicrostonyx torquatus
ATTAAAAATAAGTTTCATACTAATTAGATAGAAAAGGTTAGAACTTGGCTGAATATTTAATACTGCATGATGTAGAGAATCTCCAACAGTTTTCAGGGTTGATCAATATTCTTATTTTATAATCGTCAATATTCAGAATGATGCTCCAAATAGGTAATATAAAATAGCAGAAGTATGCTTAAGGCAATTTAAGAAACTGTTCAGAATCTTATCATGACCTCAATCCAAAACTCATTCAGTGATTTTTTTTAAAGCGATATTTAAAAATGCAACACAAGTCAGCAACTCAAATGGCAATTTTTAAGACCAAACAATCCTAACATAAACTAAGATATACAAATATGATGTTTGCCTGCTCAGAGGTGATGATAGAAAACAATCAAAGTTTTCATTTTCTGTAATTAAGCATTATTTTCTTAGAATAGCAGAAAACTTGGTTTGAACAGTAAAAGCCCTGCAATTGAGGATGTGAGATGCGTTGGGCAGTGCTCACTGGCTTTGTGTGGACTGAGTGCAAACACAGTGCAAGGTGCAACTGCACATGATGGCCACATGTGATGAGGTCATGTGATACAGAAGGGGTGAGCACCACCAGAAACACTTTGGATCCATTACACATTTAATTTTGAATTAATGTTTGGTCATCACTTGTTCAAAAACCATTTATCATTGCCAATTTTTGGAGACTCCTATGTTTAGTTACATGACCTTGGATGGGGTTGCCAACCACAGTTGAAGAAATTGGGCAGTAAGTCAAAATGAGGGCACTGGTCCCAGGCACAAGTGCTCCACTCATATGGCCTACTGTCCTAATGACACTCTTCCTCCTAAAACTATCAAATTGGATTCGATTTTGGATTGTAGGAATGGCTTTGGGAATACCCTGATGAAAGGTTTAGGGATGAGGAATGGCAAAGCCGTCCTGGCTATGGGAGTAGGTGCCTTGAAAACATCCATTGCTGGAGCTAAATTCTCAGGTTCTGTGTCTTTAAACTTGACCGCTGAGGTGAGAGGGGAGGAGATGACGTCTGAAGTGACCTTGTAGTTGCTGCAGTGCCTTAGACAACGTCTTCTCTTGGTTCAGTCAAGACTCCAGTCTGGACTGCATAGCAGACAGTAGGGAGTTGACAGGAGGTGCTCTGGAAGGGGCTTAGCCCTCCTCCCAGCCAAGCAGGCAAGGATGCCGAGGAGGAGAGCACAGCTCTGAGTTAGGTTCTGTGCTAGCTCTTCCTCACTGTCACAGTGTCTGAAAGCTTTGAAGGAGGGAAGCTGGATTTGGCTCGGGGTTTCAGAAGTCTGGCTGACTGTGCTACTTTTAGGCCTTGGGGAGAGACAGGGTCATACAGGGTGTAATGGGGCGGAGCTGTTCATCTCATGGGTGTGAAGAAGCAGGGTGGCAGGATGGTGCCAGAGATAGCCTGTGCTTCTAGGACACCCCTAGCAGCCAATCTCTCACTAGGCCCCACCTCCTACTTTCTACTGCCTTCAGGTACTATCAGATTATGAAACCATTAGGAGATTGATCCATTGACTAAGTCAGACCCCCTCCCCAACGATTTAATCAAATATCATCCCACCCTCTGAGGACCAAAACTTTAGCTTATGAGTCTTTTGAGGGGTACACTTTAAATATAAACCATATCATGTTCTTTATCTGAAGCAGTGGATCGTCCTAACAATGATGCCTTCAGAGCTATCTGGTTGGTAAATTAGCCAGATATAGCAACACTGTGTTCCCAGGAATACAAGTCTGGAAAGAGCAGGCTCCTGAGGTCAGCCACCCACAGAGGTGCTATAGCACAAAGTTCTTAAGATTAAAAAAAACCAAATCTGCATCTTGATGTGTGGTGGTGGCGTGTGCTTTAATTGCAGTATCCAAGAAGGAGTGGCAAGCAGGTCTCTGTTCCAAGCCAGCCTGGTCTACAAAGTGAGTTTTAGGCCAGCCAGAGCTGTTATACAGAGAATCCCTGTCTCAAAATCAAAAATAAAATAATAATAAACAAAACAAAAAATTGCATCTCAAAACCATAGTTCTTCAATGATGGTCTTCAGCATCTAAAGCATTCCATACAAGTTAGATTAAATTACTAAAGTCATTTATTTGGCTAATTGGACCCTAGAGGAAAGAAGGGGGTGGGTCTCAGGAAAGACCTTGGTGGAAAAGTTAGTGGGATCCAAATAAGATATAAATTTCAATTAATTACAATTAAACACAGCAATGTGAATATCTGGGTTCTCTGTTTACATAAGAAGCTAACAACAATAGGACACTGAGTGAAGGGTGTATGGGAACTCTTCACTGTTCTCGCAACTTCTGCAAATCTAGAATTATTCTAGAATAAAATTTAGTAAGGTAAAATTATTTCCAAACTATATGGTAGTATTCTCTCAGGACTGACTCACTCATCAATTTGCACAAATCTGGACTTCCTTTTCTAGTAGAAAGTGATAAAGTGATATAATTGTATTCTGTGGCCTTGGCATTTTCTCCCGAGGACTTGCTTCAATGGGGAGAGTGATGTCATTGCTCCTGAAGAGAGAGTGTGCTCTATGATAATAAAAACAGCCCTGGGTTCACAGGACAGAAGTCTGCAGGGGTCCAGTGTTTGGGGTGCACAAGGAGCAAAGGAAGACTTGGGATGACTGGAGAGATGGCTCAGCAATTAAGAGCACTCGACTGTTCTTCCAGAGGTCCTGAGTTCAAATCCCAGCAACCACATGATGGTTCACAACCACCTGTAGTGGTATCAGACTCCTTCTTCTGGTATGCATGAAGACAGAAGACTCATATATATAAAATACATGAACAAATAAATCTTTTAAAAAAAAAAGACGGGAGATTTCTTTCTTAGGCTGGCAGATGCAATGGAGACAACATGTCGGGAGGAGACACCCTCCAGGATTCTGCAGAACCTTGATCTCAAGTAGGGGAGCCACTACAGCTCAGCACCGATTTGGGAAGGTGCCTTGTCTTTCTTCAAGACATTTTAAAAGATGAAGACAGAACCAAAGATACTGGAAGGAAAATCAGAAAGATGGCTGAAGAGGAGGCAGAGATGATGGGGAAGAGGGAACTAGAAGAACAGAAGATAGAAGGTTTGATATGAAATGGAAAGGCTGGGGTGGCTGTCTCTGGCCTTCTTCACCCTCCCCACCTACCTTCCCATCTGCCTCCTTCCTATCCCAGGCCAGTGAATGGCACTGACATGGCTGGGCTTAACTGTAATAGGCTGTGCCATTATCCTTTGGGGTTGGGTGGTTTCCCTAGGCTTATCACACTCTGGAAACTATGGGGTCATCTGTCAGATGATCACAGAAATATCAAGGCACACACTTAACCACGTCTTTGGTGTCAATCGTATACTGTGCTGGGTGATAGGGACATCCTGTGACAACACAGAATTGTCTCTGTATGCCATGTCCTACAGCAGTAGTCTGCATTGTGGTCCTGTGACAGCAGTATCATGGTATTGGGGACCAAAGAGAAGCTCAGACATCACTGGGGGTGTCCCCCACCCTCTCTTCTACCACACTGGTTCCAGGCCTCTGAGGGCCCTCAATTGTACCTAAAAGGGAATTGTGGATGGAAAAACCAGACGTCTCAAAGGCGAGGGCATAGCTTTTGCATGACAGTCAGTGCTCGGGTGCTTCCCAAGAGCCAATTCCGCTTGCTAGAGAATCTTGGAGAGGCTGCAGGTCTGAGGAACTTCACAGCAGGCGGTGCAGGGGACAATCAGGGGAGAAGAAGTTGTCCGGCCAATGAGAAAAGTTGAATTGGGCACCACTGGGCAGAGGCCAGCCCTGGGACAGAAAAGCTGAGGGATGCTGTCCTGTCCTCTCTCCAGAATGGTCCCGTGCCCTAAGCATTGCTCCAGGTGTCCCACCATTGTCTGCCTCCCAAACCCTGGTGCCTGTGGGGTCTCCAACTGTGTTTGAAAACTTGGAGGTAGGCTCCAGCCCATGAATCCATGCTTCAGTGAGAGCCCTTCAAAAGCACTTTTGGCTCGATCTGCATGCTTTTGGGAGCTGGAGACTAGTGTTCTCTCTGAGGAGTGAGAGCGTCTAGACAGTGAGGTCTTAACCACAGACTGGCTAGCCCTGTATCTGTCTTCTGGCTCTGTCCGGCAGGGTCTCTATGCTTGCCAGGACTCAGGGCCTCTCCTGCTCTCCCTAGCCAGCTTTTGGTGCAAGAGAAGGGAATGTGGACTGGATTCCCTCAGAGTATTCATTGGCTTCCAATCCTACCTCAGCCCTGGGCAAGGGGAGGGCACTGAGGAGGAGTTACGCCTCTGTGATTTCCAGGGACATCTGAGTGCTGTCTCCTGGAAGCCGACTTCAGGCTAGGCACTAAACAACACTTCTCCCTTGCTTCCCCACCCCCTCCCTCACCCCCTCTACTCCCCAGTAGTATAACATCAGGCATGGCAGGGATAAAGCAAGTGGGTGACGGAGACACAAATGGATGAGTTATTCTCTGTGTACCGCACAGCTTTTGTGATTTGGCTCCCTTGGGTGTCTCCATCGAGAGAGCAGCCTGGATGCGTCATGAGTAAGAGCTTGATTCCAACTTTCAGAATTGAGCACTTCTCAATTCTGTGAAGAAGAGAGGGTTGTTGGAGAATAAACAACCGTAGAGAGGACATGGTACCTGTGAGACCCAGCCTCTGTCCAGGGAGAGTCCAGATGTATTTTTTGTTGCTACACCTGAACACCAGAGATTGGGCAATTTATAGAGAAGAAAGGCTTACTCCATTTACATTGGTAGAGCTTGGGAGGTCCAACTCTGAGAGGCTACATCCAGTGAGGCTTTCTTGCTGGTAGAGAGTTTCTGTAGAGTCCCAGGAGAGCACAGGATGTCACACTACAGGAGAGGCACACACAGGCGACAGAGAAAAGCTTAACTTTTGGTTCTCTAGGGTCTCAAGATAATGAATCTATTAGTCTATTAACCCATAAGTGGAGCAACCCATTCAGGAGGGCAGAGCCCCCGTGACTTATCAGCTCGTATACACTCTACCTCCTAATTCTTCACAATGGGGATTAAGCTTTAATACGAGTCTCGGCAGAGACATTCAAGCCATTGTGCTGAGCCCCAGTGTGTACTTATAAGAGTGCAATTGACATTTCCCTGAACGAGCAGAGTTCCTGGATGTGGAGTCAGGGAATGTTCCATTGCTGGCCAAGCAATCCAGGACCCACTGGTAGAAGACACAGAGTAGGAGATCAGGTGAGCCAGATGCACATCGGGAGAGGGACAGGAAGGGAAGTATGGGTCTTCTGGGCATGAAAGGGGCTCTCGCCGAAGATAGGCAGGGATTCTAGTAGCTGGAAACATGGAAGAGGAGGTTTTCCAAGGATATGATCCTGGGAAGTTATGTATAGGAAGGAATAGACATCAGTAGGGAGGCACCCTGTGGCTGCACAGTCCCTGAGCCCCAGGCTTCTGGAGGCCTGGGCGATGCTAGCAGCAGATTCCTGCAGGCCGTTAACTCAAACAGGGGAAACACCTGTCCCTGCTCTATGCCAGCTTTTTTTTTTTATGTTGTCTTCATTACTTTGTCTTTATCTCATTTATGACTCTTAAAAAGATTCTTGGCAGCTGTCATCAAATCCTAACAGTGCTTTTAATGTCCCCCACATATTCTGAACACGCCAATGATTCCACACTGCACACTCATGCATTTCTTTTGTTTCCAATAAAACATTAGGAAAATGTAACTTCAGTAGAAAGGCCTGTGAGGAAAGTAAAGGACAAACACGCACCTCCTCCTAAAGCTCCAGGCTGGTGTGTGCTCACACACATCAGCAGACTCCCACTTCTGAAGTGGTTCCAACCTTTCCAAAATCAAGGACTTCAGAGAGACGAGGCAGTGGGGCTGTAGAAAGTCTACATGTCCCATTAGCAGGATGGTGGCATGAGCCAGGCATCCTCAGAATCTGAAGTGAAGGCACGTCAGTGTCCCAGGACTGGTCATTGTTAAGTAACTTCTACGTGTCTGTGGAAAGGATATGTTAGCTCCATGTCCACATCACCTTCCCGTTAACTCTATGGATGGAGGGAGGTGCTGAGTCTTAAACTCACTTCTAGCTGGATGTTTAGACTCATTTGTTTCAACTGAGAGCTCTGGACAATCACATCCGGCTACCGATGGGGGTGGTTCTGCTCAGGACTTGGACTTGGACTGTCTCTTGTGTTTTATGAGCTTCAGCCTGCTCTGTTCCCCTTGCCAGCAATCCAATTTACCCAGTGTGGCAGGCTCACCCTGAGAACCCCTCTTAATCTCTCGTGGGGCCACAGTAGTATTTTTGGGTTTGTCTTGGTTAAGGGGCCTTTCTGGTATTGGTTCTATAGATGGCTGGATCTATTTTCCAGAGCAGAATCAGAAGCCTTCAGGCCATGGAAGATATCTGGGTTTGGACCTCTGACATCCCCCCTTCTAGATCTCCAACACACACCCATGCACACACTCATGCTCACACACACACCACTCACAGGGCATTTTTGCCCACCTTGCTATAGGCTTGACTTGTATTCTGGGCCTCTGGCGTACAATTTCATGGTCAATGGGTGTCCATCTGTGAGCACTAATAAATTGATCTAAGAGCTGACGTGTTATCAACCAGCAAGTCTTCACTGAACTTTTACAGCTTACCTGGTCTAGGGAAGGATAGTGGATACAAGATATATAGGCATATTTCTCTTCCCAAAACATTGAATGCAGTTAAGTCCAATGGTTTTCAGCGTTTATCATGACAGATGATGCCTATAGTTCAGGTTCCCAATGTTTTTGTCTTAGTGTAGCCCCCAAGAGGAGCTAAAGCACAAGAATTCTTGGTAAAGAAATTCCAAAGCTATGGTATTGCGGTGGCTCATACCTTTAATCACAGCACTTGGCAGGTAGGTTTCTGTGAGTTCAAGGCCAGCCTAGTCTACAAAATGAGTTCTGGGACAGCCAGGATTACATAGAGAGACAATGTGTATGTGTGTGTATATGAATAAATAAATATTCCAATAACTGTGTACCATCTATACGCCAGGCAAAGGATTGTTCAAATGAAATCAGAGTGTCCACATTGTTCAGGTTTCTTGGATGTATCAATAATTGTTCAGTTGTGGCTGCCCCAGAAGCTATCCAGAATGTCCAATGTATACTTGTAGGAAGGACCAGTCACAAACCTACACAATTCCGACCTCTCAGCTTTTTGAAGGAAGCTCAAGATCTCAGTGGCAGCATGGCAAGGTGAACAGGATCAGTGAGTCAGATGCCATGCAGACATCTCCAATTCTAGGGACCTGCCTACATTGATGTTCTTAAATAAAACCCCTTCAGTAGCTTCAGGACAGGGGGACAGTAGTGAGGGCTTAAGGGATAGCAGGGAGGGCTCAGCCCTGTAACAAACTGACCATTTACTCTGGCTGAAGTAGATTACTAAGGCCAAGAGAGAAATGTCCAAACACTAAGTAGTGTCTAATATGGAATAAATACCAGTCCCTGGGGCCCATGGAGCCTGGAAGACCTGTGACAACGGACTGGTGGACTATTGTTCCATTAAGAGAGTCCCAGATTTCCAGGCCTCACTTCAGAGTTGTAGCTGGCTTTCCTGAGCAGCTCCCAGGGAGGACCTGTGAACCCAACTCTAGGTCTATTCTATTTCAAGTACTAATTACTGTGCTGATGGATGGTGTTGCATGCTGGACAATGGTACACAGAGCTCCATGGAAATTTCAAGAGAAAAGATAATAGTGCAACCTATGGTGACAGAGGCAGAGAAACCCAATACAAGTGCAAAAAAAGGGTTCCTCTGTCCCTTCCAGGAAGTCTGTGACAAGTGACAGTCACAGGTAAAGATTATGGGAGGTTCTATAGAAGGCTCCTCTGGGAACCCAGGGGCCAGAGCTAGAACCACCCAGAATGCACAGAGCATAGAGTGCTAAGGTTAACCTGGCCAGCTGGCTTGCTGGACCTGAGGAACTAAGTCCCTGACATCTGTGGGCTCTTTCAAGGGGGGATCTGGTGGGCAATGACAGCAGTGTCAGGACTGTTTACACGACAGCCTTCCGAGCCCCATCTGACTTCCTAGGCCTGGTTGGGTCCTCTTACATTCCTAGCTCATTGGAGATGTGGGCAGAGGGAGTACGTGTCAGGTGTGCCTGGGTTTGGGAGCTCAAATATAACAAACGCTCAAGGCCATCAGTGTATTAAGGGGCTATTTGGAGCATACTTTTGGAGGTTCAGAGCCACAGTGGGTTTGCCCTGTTGCTTTTAGATGAGGCAGCCCATTATGTGTGAGTGTGTGGCAAAAACAAAACACTTCCCTCATGGTTGAGAAACAAAATAGAGAATGTCTCAGTATCCCCTTCAAGGACAAATCCTCAATGACCTGCAGACACCACCTTCTCCCGAGCTGTAGACTTTTCTTAAAGCTTCTACCACCTCCCAACAGCATCAAGCTCAGGACCAAGCCTCTAACTCACCAGCCTTTACAGCGACATTCAATATACAAACTATAGCTGCAGTGGTTTGAATAAGAATGTCCCCCATAGGCTCCTGTATTCAAACACTTGGTCACCAGTTGGTGTTGCTGTTTGGGGAGGTTTAGGAGGAGCATCTTGCTGAAGGAAGTACCTCACTCAGGGTGGTCTTTCAGAGCCAAAGTCCTCTTCCTACCTTCAGTTTGCTCTCTCTGCATCATGCTTGTGACTTGAAGATGAGAGCTCTCAGCTGCAGTCACTCTTCTTGGGCTCCACCATCATGGACTCTTATCCCTCTGGGACCATAAACCAAAGTAGACTCTTCCTTCCCCAAGTGGCCTTGGCTGTGGTGTTTTATCAAGCAACAGAAAAGGAACCACTATGCTGGCACAGGACTAAAAGGAATGGAGGATCCATACTGAGAAAATGACACAGAAAACTTATGACGTAACTTGTCTCACTGTATGTATAGCACAGACGGAATTGGGAGAAAGAATGGGGTTCAGTGAGAACTCAGGGAAGTTAATGAAGGAGACTCCAGCTTGGCGTTAAGAAAAAGAATTAACTTTCTATCAAAAATTCTTTGGGGGGCGCTGAAGAGATGGCTAAGAGGTTAAGAGTACTGGCTGCTCTTCCTGAGGTCCTGAGTTCAATTCCCAGCAACCACATGGTGGCTTACAACCACCCATAATGAGATCTGGTGCCCTCTTCTGGCCTGCAGGCATGCAGGCAGAACAGTGTATACACAATACACAAATAAATATTTAAATAAATAAATAAAATCTTAAAAAAAATTCTTTGGGTGCTGACATAGAGATCACATGACGAGAGCCCGACTAAAGTGATAAGGAGACTTCTAAGAGTGGCACAGCACACAGCAGAAGGAAAGGGGGAAAGGCAGATAGGACTGTAGCTGCACCAGAGTCTCCGTTCATCCGGCTGTCGCCTTGTCAACCATGCATTCCCACTGTTGGGGGGCCACCCTATAATCAGCATGCTGTCCCCTGGCTAGTGAGGCAGCAGTTGGCCAAGCAGACGTGGGGAAAGGCTGTTCCTCTGTTGTATTATAAAAGCCTTGGGCTTGGATTGGTTAAAGGTGGGAGATATTTTTAAAAATAATAATTTGGTTGGACAGACTAAGGGATAAAGTGTGGACACTGTGGGGAAAAATGAAGTATACAAGGCGGAAGTTTAGGCTGAGGCCCAGCTCCCTACGCATCAGACTCACTTTAGGTACCATGTTTATGTTCTTTCCTTCCAGATTAGACCTCCCTACGGATCAGAATGATACAAAAGAAATGCCACCTGAGTCACCTGTGCTCCTTAAAATGTTTCTAGTAGCCATATTAATAAAAGTAAAAAGTAATAATACTTACTTAACTCAATATGTCTAATATATTATCATTTCCACATTTTGTTGACAGAGGTTTCTGTCCTGCCAGATCCCACAGCCATTTAGCCCCCCCAAAAATCACACAGAGGTCTACATTAATTATAAACTGGTTGGCCTATTAGCTCAGGCTTCTTATTAACTCTTATAACTTACATTAGCCCACAATTCTTGTCTGTGTTAGCCATGTGGCTCGATACCTTATTTGGAGAGGCAGTCACATCTTGCTTGCTCTGCGTCTGGCTTCCTCTCTGTCTGGGTAATGACTGCAGACTGAAACTTCACTCTTCCCAGAATTCTCGTTGCCTCAACTCTACTTCTTGCCTGGTTGCCCTGCCTATACTTTCTGCCTGACTACTGGCCAATCAGTGTTTATGTAAAATACAAGTGACAAGGTATGTGTGTATGATACTTATGCATCTCAATTAAGGACGGCTTAATGAAGCTGAGCATGGTGGTGCATGCTTTTAATCCCAGCACTTGGGAGGGAGAGGCAAGTGGATCCCTGAGTTTGAGGCTAGTCTGGTCTACAGCTTGAGTTCCAGGACAGTCAGGACTGCACAAAGAAACCCTGTCAAGAAAAACCAGAAAAATAAATAAATAAAAGAATAGCTTAGTGGTCAGTAGAAAAATATTTTCTTCTTTGTAAAATACCCTCCTTTCCCGACATGTACAGACAGACAGACAGACCCCTACACCTTCTGTCCATTCTGAAAGTCAATTCCTAGGATGGTGGGAGAGTTGGGGATGTAGGAAGTCCATGTGGCCAAGTAGGAAGGTGTGTGGAGATGGGTGATGGGATGATGTTAGGGGCAACAAGTGGGGCTAGCTGTGCTGGTGGAAGACGACCAGAGAAAGTTGTCTGTGGATTGACTTGGTGACAGTGGGCTTTGAAATCCTTCTCTAACTGCTCTGCCTGCTGTGTGCTCACACCTGTGTGCCCAGCACTGGCGTTGGCATTATGAGCAGAAAGACAAGCTCTATGAAGATGAGATAAAAGTCCCGAGATCAGAAGAATCACAGGGCACAGTCACACATGCAAGGTGCCCCATGAGATGGTACCTGGCATTAGCTGAAGGGGAGAGTACAGAAAACTGTGGCTGGCCTCACATGCATGACTGCTGAGCTGTGTGGACTGCAGAACTCTGCCTTTTTTGGGTTGGGACATTGTTTCCTGATATTACCAGATGACATCAGTCAGGACACTAACTTCCTCAAGGGTGATTTTCCTGATCCGGAGAGTGGATGTGGTGATGTTTGCCTGGCCCGTCTCTGGGGCACTTGTGCTGTGGGTTGAAGAATCCAAGAGATGTAGAGTTGCCATGGCTGCTGGAACAGCTGGGCTCAGGGAGAGCCTGGGAAAGCCCCAGGAAGGAGCATCTAGCCCGGGTCACATGTCCCCAGAGGTTGGTATGTTCTCATTTTCTGTCAGGAATAGCCTACAATGCCTTTGCCATTTTCTGAGACTCCAGTCAGACCGCTCCTCTGGGAAACCAACTTGGATTATTGTTTTCTACCCTGAGTCCCTGGTATGGTACCCATGTACTCCTGCCTTGCAGGAGCTGCCTGGCCAGCTACTCACATCTTCTCCCTGTGTTAGATGAGGGACGGCAGGAAAGGAAAACTTCACTCATTTGCCTACATCCTGGGACACCTGTCTGGTCTCCATTTGCAGACTATGTGTTGGTTAATCGCTTTATCTCTCGAAGCTTCTCAAGGGAGGAGTGGTCCTAGGCTCTTGTGATCCTTCCGAGGCCTCTTACTCTTCGCTAAGTGAGAATTTGGAGGCTGTTTCTGATTTGAAATTGCAGCTGAGGTGGTTTTCATCCCATTTTCCAAAGTCAACATTCCCAAGCAAATCTGGGGCAGGGAGGGAACAGTGCCCCTGGACCTTGAAGAAAGGATCGGTATGGTTCCATTATGTAATTAGGTGGGAGAATACTCATGGGCAATTCTTCCTGAACAACGGTGGGAGGACATACCAGGGGGTCAGTCTTTCCAATCTGGAGAGGAAACCTGGCCTGGGAGGAGAGCAGGAGGTGAAAGGTCAGGGTTATAGCTACTCCAGAGAAGCCATGAATTATGTCTTTTTGTCCCTTAGGGCCTAAGTTCCTCATCTGTCTAACGTAGATGTGGTTATTTCCCAGAAATATCTTTGAAGTTAATTGGGGACTTTTATATTAAAAGCTTTGACAAACTAAAAGCAGTACTGGTGTGATGGAAAACATTGAGTAGAGTTCATGCTGTGTGATCTTGACTGAGTCTCAACCCTCTCTGAACCTTCCATTCTTCTTCTGGGGAAAAAAATGATGAAGTATAGGGTTGGGTTTTCCTGAGAGTTCGAGGAGTTTTGAATGTTTGCTGGTTCTTCTCATGAGAAGAGGCTTGTAATGGCAGGAGCATATAGTTCACAGTTCAAAACTCACCATTGTTTGTGTGCTAACAAATCACTGCTACTCCCAGCCAGCAGCTGCCATGAAGGGCTGCAACCTGCTCTTGACTTTGTGTTTTGTGACGGTTAGTTGTTTGGTTATTGACTTCCTGTGTCTTGTGGTCCATCTAAACCGACACTGTCTGGGGACAATGCCATAATATGCGATTAAAACATCACAGTAGCCACGCCAAAAAGAAAAAAACCTGAGACATTTTAATAATGTTGATAATGTTTTCTTCGCC
>JAQHUG010000024.1:6043241-6061757 GCA_028555095.1 Dicrostonyx torquatus
CTTGTGTCTTTCCCCTCTGGTGGCTACATGGCGTCTCTCTGACTCTGCTTTCTTTCTCCCAGCATTCAGTTTAGTTTTCCCCGCCTAGCTCTACTCTGTCCTATCATAGACCAAGACAGAGTCTTTATTCATTAACCAATAAGAGCAACACATATACAGGAGGACTTCCCACATCAGATAAGGGCACATTCAGTGTTTGCATGTATGCCCAGAAGTAGAACCGTCAAATGATTTGGTAGCTCCTTCAGATTGCATGTTGGACCACAATAGTGTTTGCCACCGCCACCCCAGCTCCATAATTTCATGTCACCATTGACAATGGACAGGGTCCAGTTTCTCTATACCATCACTCATACCGGTAACTGGTTTACTTATTTTTAGTAGCTTCCATCCGAATGGTTATGAGGTAGGATCTTGCAGTGACATTGAGCATCTTTTTATGTGCTTGTTGGCTGTTTCTGTGACTTCTTGTGGAGAAGTCTTTTCCATTTTTAAAATTGTCTTCTTATTGTTGGATTATTTATATAATCCTGGATATGATGCACTTATTAAATTTGTGATATACAAATTTATCTCCTCTTCTGAAGTTACTTCATTTTTTGCCTTTTGATATACAGAACTTTCCTAAAGATTTATTCATTTATATTTTATGTTTATGAATGTTTTCCTACACATATGTATATATTCCACATATATATGATGCATAGAACTTTTAATTTTTGATAATATTTAAGAAATTGACAGTTTTACTATAGCCATGAGTTGGTGGGGAATGTTGTCAGGAGTCTGGCCTTGGTGACAAGAGTAAGATGTGAACATGAAGCCAATGGCAAAGGCCTCTGAGGTGCTGGGGACCAGCTGCATTTAGGGGAGCATTGATGTTGGAGCATGTGGTAGGGAAAACGCTGAATGTGGTGGGCTTTGGAAAATGTGTCCATTCTCCGTGGGGTTCAGGCTGGCAGGTAGGGCACTAGGCACAGAAGGCACACCATAGTGTGGGAGCTAGCAGGTCAACCTTACAGTTCACATCCCCTAGGGAAACTCACTTATCTTTCAGAGTGACTGTCTGCAAGTCAGATGTGCCCAGGCAGGTCTCAGGTCCAGCCTGTCTTCCTCTGGGGCTGGGAGGAGCTCCCAGCTGACCCTGTAGGTTGGGCCTCCAGTGTGTGGCCTGGGCCTCAGAAACTCAGCGACCAGAGGGAGTGTGACCACAGGTGCTGGCCTGCATTAAGACTGTGAAAGGCCCAAGTAACTGCCCTTCTGGGGTGCACGCTTTAGGGCAGAACTCTTGAGTTCAGTGTGGACAACTTATGCCTTGCCCATGAGCAGAAGAAAGAGACTGGGGTGCCTACTAGTCCTTCAGGGATCGGAAGGCCAGTCCCCTCATTTGTGTGAGCAATCCCAGATAGAAGCTGTAGCTACTGGGTGGCTGACACCGTAGATACTGGGTGCTGTCTGTCCCTTTATATTTGGAGGAGAGGTGGGGTGCTGTGGCACAGAAGACTCCTCCATCATGCAGCTTCTCCTCCGCTTGAGCCGCTAGCTCTGCTTGGTTGCACTTCACAACCTGCTGTGGAGCTAGCTGGGCCCTTACACTCAGTTCAGAGACCATTGGTAATACACACAGACCCTTCAGGGTTACTGGAGGTGACTTGCAAGGCTCCTGCCCTGCGGCTTCCTGCTCTGCGGCTGCCTACTGTGCTGCAGAGCCCAGGACAGGTTCTGGAAACTCCAGTGTCTTCAACCAGACTCAACAGTCGGAGGCGTGGAGTGCCTGCTGGTGCTGCCTGTGAAGGTGTCTGCGCTTTTGAGGACTTTTCCAGCCTCGCCTTCTCCTTCCTTAGGGTGAGCAGGGCCCTAGGAGACCCAGCTGGAGTTCTTCCACCCTGGTGCTGGGGAGGACCCAGGGCCTATGCTTGAGGGCTGCCGGGAGCAGGTAGAGAAGTTGTGTTGGGGTGGGCTCTGAAGGCCATGGGATTATATCAGAGAGGAGTGGAGAGAATGTCTCCAGGATAGAGGAGTTCATTGTGAACTGGGTGGGGGTCCGATAGAAAGATGGGGTGCAATAGAAGGTGATGAGAAGAGAGGTCACCAGGCCCAGGCTTTAGAGAGTTGGAACGCCACACTGAGTTCAGACTAGTGCTGGCAATTTTAAAGAACTACTTCTTGTCTCTGGCCCTCCGTGTGTTAGCTCTGTCCCCAGCCCTCCGTGTCTTCGCTCTGTCCCCGGCCCTCCGTGTGTTAGCTCTGTCCCCAGCCCTCCGTGTGTTAGCTCTGTCCCCAGCCCTCCCTGTGTTAGCTCTGTCCCCGGTCCTCTGTGTGTTCGCTCTGTGATACAGAATCAAACATCAGACGTTTCCATCTGCACTGCCCTTACACAAAGCTATTGACAACCAGAAGCTGTCTTTGGACTGGAGGGAGGATCCGGCAGTGCCTCTGGCTCCTGGGAATCCAGATGTTCACACTGCTGGGAAGAAGCTCATTTTAAAAAATCCAATAGTTTGTAATAAGATGCAATTTTCTCCTGAAAGCAATTAGTAGCTGCTAATTTCTTTGCACACAATTGCTCTCAAGCATAAATCCCAGGCTCCATATGTATCCCATTAATCATATCAAAAGATTTCTTTCTCCTTCTGCATTTTTAAACAGGTTCAGACTTTAGCTTTTAAGTAATGAAATATACTAACATACAATCTTCCTTCACACTGTAGATGAGAGAGTTTATATTTTAAATTCCAGATGGGATTAGAGTCCAATTTTACATTGTGCATAGATTAGTCTAAGTGGAGGATAAGAAATAATTAAAATGGAACAAAACGGGGTGTCCTGGTGTACACCTGCAACCCCAGCACTCAGGGGGAGATTGGAGGCTCCTAAGTCTGGGTCAGCCTGGGCTATGTTGAGACCCTATTTCACCAACCCCCCAAATGGAGGCAAGCCCCTGTGCAAGATTTGCCCATATTTGCTAAGAGAACAGAAGAGATGAGACTGCATGCAAGAGGAAAAACGACTTCAGAGCATGAAGCCCTTGGATACCAAGGATGTGTGAGAAGAGCTTGTGCCCACTCAAAAGTAGGGAAACCGGGGCTTGAAAGGGAATGCAGAAGTCCCGACATGTACAGTAGTTTTTGTTTTGTTTTGTTTTCCCCAATTCTGCTTAAAATCACGCTCACGTCAGGATAAAAGCCACATTGGCCTATGTCTGTCCTGAGCACATATGAGGGTGCCCAGGTTGCCCGAGGCCATGCCAGTGAGCATGACAGGCCTTCGCTGTGTATATCTGTGCCCATTGGTGTCCTAGAGCCTGGTGAATCTAAACTCTTTTGCACTCTTCATAGGACTTGATGCCACGGAAGGAAACTGTTTGCTCAGGAGGCAAATGCAGATATTCAAAATGATTCCCCTCAATCTAACTATTAAGCAAGGAGTGGCCCAGACTCACTCAAAGGTTAACTGATCTACTTAGAAACTGACCAGAGGTGGGCCTGAGAACCAAAGAACACAACAGGTTGCCACAGTCCTTTGAAGATGTTTTTCCAAGGTAAGAACAGGGAATTTTTAAAGGAGAAGTGGTGTGGAGACATTTCTATTTATGAAAAGTCTACCTGAAGAAAAGTTTGTAGATCCGTGTTGTGTCCTTTGTGAGACGTGAAGTCTACCCAAGCAGCAATGGCGTCAGGAAGCTAGAGAGTCCCAGTGGTCTTCAGTATGGAATGGTAGCCATTCTGTGCAAGAGTTACCATTCTTTTTTCCAGGGAAATTTTCTCTCGTGAATTCCCTCCATCGCTAGCACGTTATAGATCGAAACAAAGAGTCCAGGGCATGGAGTATAATCCAAGTTCACTGCCCACTCTGATGTTCTTCTAACCAAGGTAGCAGGGAGAAGTGACTCAAGCTATTTGAACCACAAGGGTTGCGTCAAGTAGCTTTTAATGAAGAATAAAGTCTCCAAAACACAGGCCTAACGCAAAAGGATGGAGTATATTACATGATTCCATAGATTGGGTAGGCAACATTTCATGCCTGGTTATCTTCAATGGGTGGTCCCAGATAGCCTACTCCTCTGCCTATGGCCCAGCTGTGAGGATGGACTAGCTGGACTGTCTTCTGTTTGACCATTCATTCTGTAGGAAACTACCCTGTGTTTATTTAGTGGCGAAGTGTTCAAAACCCCACTCACATGGTGTTGGGGAATATCCTACTGGCCAGAGAAAGACGGTCAACCCTGATCCAGAGAATGGAGACACTGACACCAATTTTTAATGGGACATGATACAAAATACTGTGGTTTATTATTATTATTTATTTTTGCAATCTACCAGACTAGACAATAGCAAAGCTTTATTCTGTTGGTAACTGCAAGGCTGTATGAGATGGTAAAGCTCTCAGCATTGTCCTGGCACATAGTAGGTTTCACATGAGTGGAATCCCCCTTTCTCCTTCTCTTCTTAGGTTAAGGGCCCATCTTTAATGAAAGACACAATGGATCTGTTGAGTCTTAATTCCATTCTCTTTCAGAGCACATGGAAATTGAAGCCATGTGGGACTTAACGAGAGATCAAATGGTATCTTAACCATCCCAGGGCAGCTGCCCTGTCCCTAGAGCCTGGAGCGGCCTCTATGAAGGGGCCCCTCTTTCCTGGTGTTCTGGGTCCCTCTCTTCCCAGCTCTACTATAGGTCGATCTTTTTTTTTCATTACAAATTGCTTGTAAGCACACACATCCCCAGATGCCCGCATAAAAACTGGCATTAAAGTGGGCTAATGGTGGAAGGAACCTTGTTACAATTAGTGCAGCCGTGAGCTGTTCCCCAGAGCTCTGACTTCAGTGGGAAAGCCTAGGGATCCATGCATACCTCAAATGCATGTCAGTTTCTTTCCAGTGAGCTGGAGGTAGGAGGCTATTGGTTTGTGTCCATTATCCTTGCAATGAGAATTAGGGAGTGGGAGACAGAGAGACCTCTGAAGAGAGAAACCCCGAGGGGCAAAGAGAATCATTTGACATCTTCAAAGTACTCTGCTGGGGAGTTTTCCTAGAGACACAAACCAAAGGACCTGGCACCTGTCAGCATTTAGCCCAAGCCTAAAACACTGCCTAACCAATATAGGCATTAGGATGGAACAACGTAGAGAGCCAGGATCCTGCCCCTCTTCAGGGCTCCACCCCGCAAGCTCGGCAGGAGCACTGGCACCATTTCAACATGTAAGATAGTGGGGTTTAGAATTAAGATTCACCACTTGGTTCCCTGAGGAATGTTCTTTTCCCTCTGTTTAGTGTTCTCTCCTCAGTGATGGAGTAGCTGGCCAAACATTAGCAGCCGACCTCTGTGGTATGCTCTCTGACAAGCCTAAGTGTGCTGTGTGCTCGTGTGCTCTCCCTCGGCCTCTTGCCATCAAGCACCCAGGGTTCTTGCAGTGGCCAACTTGAGTCTCATGATGAGAATAAACACTGCAGAAATGAGAAATGATAGCTGGGCAATGGTGGCACACGCTTTTAATCCCAGCACTCTGGAAGTAGAGGCAGGGGGATCTCCAGGTTCAAGGTCAGCCTGGTCGACAGAGTGAGTTTCAGGACAGCCAGGACTACACAGGAGACCCTCTCTCGGGGAGAAGAAAGAAAGAAAGAAAGAAAGAAAGAAAGAAAGAAAGGAAGGAAGGAAGGAAGGAAGGAAGGAAGAAAGAAAGAAAGGAAGGAAAAAGAAATGAAAAACCCAAGGGTGAAAGAAGTGACAGGCTAAGAAATAGACATTCACCCAGCGTCCAGCAAAAGCCAGGCTATGGATTTACACAGCTAATATTTTTTCTTTATTCTCAGTACCTCATTCAACATCACCATGGTTCATGTTTCCTGATAGCTGAATCTTTTCTGTGACTATAGTCGGATAATTCCTTGTTGAAGGCAGGACCCCGTGGTTAGTTTTGGCCAATGGCTGAGGTATGGAAGTGATGTGTCCAGGCTAAGGCACTGATTGGTCTCTGGGAAGCCTGCAGCTGACAGGGTGACGGACATGCTTGAAACAGCTCATGTTGTGGAGGTTTCCATGTGGAGGACAATTGCCTTGGGGAGGCCTCTGGATCAGCATCTGGCTTTGCCTGCATAAAAACAATAAACCTTTGTTTGGGGGATTCTTTATTATTGCAGTACAATGTAGCATATGTTGCCTGGCAGAACCCTTGGCAGGAGCCTCAGGTTATTTTACAAATGAAGAAAACCGGCCTGAGACTAAGTTGAGAACTTTCCAAGGACGTACAGACACACAACAGGGTCTGAACCCAGGACCTAGCTCTTCTGTGAGATGAGCTGACAAACAGCTCGGTCCACGGGAGATCATCCAGGCACCTCGCAGAGCAGAGCGGAGAGTGGAGGCAGCCTGCTGAGAGCAGGGTCCCTGGGTGTCTTGCTGGTTTAAGTGTCCGCTGCCATTGGCCAATCATTTGGGGAACTGTGCCCTTCCTTCTGCTCCCTGGGTGGGGTAAGGGTGGGGTTGCCATTGCTACCTGCTTCTCTCTGAGGAGAAGACAGCAAGAGCTGCTTCATCTGCAGTCAGAAGGACAGGGTGAGCCTGTGTAGCCTCTGTGGAGGTGGAAGACAGGTGGCTGGGGAGGAGGCAGGGGGATTCTCTGTCCCACTGCCAAATTCCTGCAGCTCACAGCTGAGAGTTTCTTGTCCCCAGTTGTTTCTTCACCAGAGCCATTCACTGGGGTCCCATTTTCAATGAAGACCATATACCAAGGACAGAGTTTTACCACTCAGTCTGGACATCTGAGTGAGGTACTGGTGTGTGACCTGGTTTCCAAAGCTTGCCTGGAGATCACCTGGGGTCACACACCAGACTCCCCTCTGCAGTGAAGATTCTGAGGGAGTTTGTTTGCTTCAGGCTGTGGGATCTCTGACGTAATCAGCCCTCTGGGGACTCATGCCTCTGGAAAGTTTTCTAAGCAGAGCTGCATGGGTCTGCTGGGCCATTTGAGGGACTCGGGGTATGGATGGCATACCCTCTGGCAATCTGATCACAGCATGGAACCCCTTCAGCCAGGAAAACTTGTTTATCTATTCTATTTCTTTATGTTCTAAAATGAACTTAGTCTGCAGACTTATCTAGTTGAGCCTTTTGGTTTTGTTTTTTGAGATGAAAACCACTGGCCTACTACAACTCTTGGGTTCCCTTTGCAAGTCCATATGAGAAACTGCTTTGTAATCTCATCCCCAGGGAATAGCTGTGGTTCTTCTGAGGTGAAGACTGTATTTTACCTTAGCAATGCGGTGAGTCCCGTAACTGGTAGAATTGCTTCTTTCTGGAGCATCTGGAAGCTCACAGTCAAATTTATAGTTCTCCTTAGTGAGGATTTATGCTTCATCTTATATTTCAGCCTGGTTTTCTCTTGTTTGCTATAATAACTCCTCCCCCAATGCTGCCCCCTGCCCGTCTTGTGTGGACTTCTGTAAACTTCCACAAATCCTATTGAGAATGAGGTTATATGAACATAAACAAAGCTTATGCCAGGGAAATGGTCTCCTGGAACCGCTTGCTCGGAAAGTCAGCCATTAGGAAACAGACGCTTCGAGGGAGCAATAGACAGCTTATGGGAGCCCGAGAGAAGGAGAGGGTGAAAGGACCCAACTAATTCTGCCTAGAAGGATAATAAAAACTGTAGAATGTGACAAACAGGTTTGACCAACAGGTTCCTCCTTTCCCAGCTGGGCAGGAGGATAGCAATTAAGGACCAGTGGCAGTCTTCTAGCCAGATGGTTATCAGAACTGGTGGTTACCAGAACCGCAGAACCGGTAGCAGCAAATGGTTATCTATCGAATTGTAAATTGAGTCACAGGGAGATGGGGGTATAGGCAGGATGTTGGGTATCACGTAGCCTGCTGAATGTCACATACTCAGGGATGGGCTGAACTATACAAATTCTGTTCTGGGTTGAACTCTGGCTTGTATGTCTGGACCAATCCCGATTGTTGTTATACCTGATATTATAATTTATGGAAAACTTGTGATTTTGTCTATAAAAGCTTGCTTGCCTGGATACTCGGGGTGCTTAGCTATCCCTAAGCTTTGCACCCGATTGCAATCATGAAATAAACCACCTCATGTGTTTGCATCTGATGGCCTGGTTATTGAGTCTGGGGGCTCCTTGGCGTTAAGACCATTTTTCAGGTCTTTCAAGGGCAAATGATGGAGGAGGACCCAGGCACCCTGACGGGGCACAGTGCAGGTAGAAGAACCACCTCAAGGTAGTCAGTCCCTTCCTGCCAGAAACAGTTATTCCAGCATCCAAGGCCATTGGTACGACAATTCTTCATTTTTCAGAGTGTCAATGAAAATCCATATATTTAAAGAAAGGGAACAGGCTTCAGGTGTTTTGGGAAGTTCTAGGGAAGCCTTCAGAAGGAATGGGGAGCCAAACTCATGGGAAAAATGAGCAAACAAGGCTATCCCAATGCCGGAAGTATAAAGTTGGTGGAAATGCCCAGTGTGTGTGTGTGTGTGTGTGTGTCTGTGTGTGTGTGTGTGTGTGTGTGTGTGTGTGTGTGTGATAGTGGTAGGGACTTTGCTAAAGGTCCAGGACACCTTTGAGCCTCTATTCAGCCTAGGACTGACATGGAAAGAAGGGAGGAAAGATGGACAAAGGACCGGTTTACAGTTTCAGTGAAAATAATCGTGGGGTTTTTATGGTATTTGTCTGTGCCTGCCTGGTTTTAAACCTTGTCCTGTCTCCCACAGAAGCAGAAAGGTCAGAGCTCAGATGTGCCTCCCTCCTCCCTTGTGGTCTGACAAGACCCAGGGGGCACCAAGCTGTAGGAGACACATTCAGAGAGGGAACTTAGAAGCCCTGAGCCCCAGCTGCTGTTTCAGGTTTCCTGACCTTGTTGGTTGGTTCAGTGTTTTCTCTGGCCTCTTGACTCAGAGGTGTCCTGGCTGCAGGGGCTCCAGCCCTGTGCCTTTGAGGCTATTTGTATTCTCTGGCCCTTTGGGGGCCAGCTCTGTCCTGGCTCTTCATGAGACACACGTGTGCGCAAGTGTGTCTGAGTGTGAGCGTGAGGCGGGTGGGCACACAGAGGCCCGCCGACGTCTATTACATGGAGAAACATCTGTTTTCGGCAGAACCTCCAGAGTATCAGATGTTTTACTGCAAGGAAGCCATTTTTTTAATAAAATGAAAATGAGACATGGAAATCAAGGTAACCACATTTTCAATGTTTATGGAAGATAAAGGTTTAACCACAAGTCTTTCATCAAGTGGAGGACAATAGAAAAAAGCTTAGGGAATGCCCTTTGGCTGTCCTCGCCTCCACAGTGAAACCTTGCCGGGTCTCACCTCATATGGCACAGGGTCCTAGGGGCAGCTGGAAACAGTTAGCAATGTGTTTAGATGTTGCTGCGCAGTGGCCCTACCATCAGCTCGTCTGGCTGCGCCTGTGGGCAAAGAGAGGTTTGGGCAAGTGAAGAACCCTGACCCAGGGGTGACTGTGAATGGCGCCCCAGGGAGCAGGTCATCCTGAGGCCTGAGGGAGCTGCAAGGATGATGAACCTCCTGGTCGAGTCCCAAGTTCTGAGGTTGTAAGCAGGTAGCCAGCTGGGGGGAGGGGATTTGGCCCCTCGGTTTTAGGTCAATTATCTTGATTTTTCAACATTCAAACTATAAGCTAAAGTTTCAGCCCCTCTCTGAATAGCTTCGTGCAGGGCTCTGCCTTCTTAAATAGCTACAGTTACCACACACTTTTGGTTTTAAGAAAATCCTTCTGTGCCATCACCTCTTTCAAGTAGATTGCAGCACCACCTGGGAACAAAATGAAGCATTCTCTGAGGTGCACAGTCTCCCGGACTTAAAAAACCACCCTCTCACTCCTTCAGGGGTCCTTGTTTCCAGGGAGTGGTGCACACTGACACTGTGTCCTGTTCCTCAGCTGAGAGTGGTTCTCATGCCACAGACGAGCACTCAGGGCCAAGGCTCCCAGGCACCGTTCTGAGGAGTCTGCCTGAAACAGAGACAGAAAAGGGCCATGCGTGTCTTCCTCATGGACTTAGAGGAGAGCAAGAGAGACCTAGAGTGGAGACCCCTTAAAATGGCTCCCACTCCTACGTGAGCAGCTCCTTGAACCAGCTGCTCCTCTTTGGACGTGAGCATCTTTTTCCAGTTTAGAGCAATCCTTCACTTCACAGGCCCCTGGCAGGAACTTATCTCTCACCATCAGCTGTGTGTCCCCTGAAGCACACAAAGTGTAGGCTGGAGTGAGGGATCATGATGAATGATGTGACCCACAGTTTACTGTGGGGACCTCCCCACATCCTATCCAGTGTCTGAGTTCAGTTACCACAGAGTCAGTGATTAGGAGCTTCTACAAAGGGAGTCAATCCTGGGGCGAAGATGCCAAGGGAGACGGAGGGTCCACAGCACTGAGCTCGGTGTGGCTGCTGGCCCTCATTATGTCTTGTGTGTACTACTGTGTGGTTTACTCAATGGTCCTTTTAGTGGGGTAGGCATTTATATATGAGTCTGTGTGTCGCAAGCAGCCTATGGGAAGAAAGAAGATGGTAGAGCCCACTGGGGGCCTCTTTAGCTGCTGGGGAACTGGATTTAAGGACTTGAGTGTCTTCCTCCCTGCTATCCTGAACCTGAACTATATTTGTCTTGATGAGTTAGCAGGAACTAAAACATAGAAGGGCTTTCAAATGGGGTAGTGAAACCAAAGGTATTTCACAGACACACAAACCTTCTGAGCTATCAAATGGACTGAGAATTCTGCATGGACCGTAAGCTAAGACTGCAGGGGGGCTGTTACAGCCAGTTGTTTGGCTGAATTGCCCACAGAACAGAGTTCTATTTTCTTAGACATATGATATAGAGACATTTTCCAAAACCCCAAGATGGGTCACTGAGGCCAGGGTCCTTTCAGCTTGAGACTCTGGTTCCAGAAAGTTCAGGGCTCACTAGACAAATGAAGGGTTGAGGAACCCCAAGAGCATCTGGACCAGGGATAGAACAGACTCACAGCCAATGGCCCAGCATGAGGTGGGTCTCAGTGCGTAGCTAGTGAGTGTGTAACTTGGATAGGAATCAGGAACTCAGATCTTTGCCCTGGTTTTGTCTGGTGTTTTATTTGTGGTGTTGTTTTAGATAGGGTTTCTCTGTGTCCCTGGCTGGCCCAGAACTCGCTCTGTTGATCAGGCTGGCCGCAAACTTACAAAGATCTGCCTTTTCCTCTGCTTCCCTCATTCTGGGATTCAAGGTGAGTGCCACCATGCCCAGCTTGTCTAGTATTTTTAAAGAAAACATAAAACTTCAGTGCCTCAGTTTCTCTTTCTGTGAATGACCTAGAAACACCTGTCCTGGACCCATTTGAGGGCCACTCTGAGAACCCAGTAAGAGAGGGTAGTGAATGAAAGACTGTCACTCCTTAAGACACAGGCACCCTTTTCCTACATCCTGAAAGGAAAATAAACGCCCCCAAATAAAAGTGGATATAAGGGAAGAGTGTGCAGTGTGCAGAAGAGGTAGTTAATACGGTAATCTTATTACTTCTGTCCATAAGGAAGTCCCATTTCACAGATGAAGCAGCTGAGGTCAAGTAACTAAAATCACACAACTCGTGAGGAACCAGATGGGTCCAGAGCCCAGCCGAGGTCATCGTCAATCTTATCTCAAAGATGAAAGTTCTCCTTGTGCTCATCAGAGCCCCCTGTTATTAAACCATGTGATTGCTTTTGGCATAGTTGGCTTGACTGCTGGTTGAGGAACGATGGGAACTGGAGTTGGGGAAGGTGAGGGCTGAGCTGCTCAGGTAGGCTGCTGTTAGAACTACTCAAATGCAGGTTCCGCTTCTCCCAGCTCTCCCAGCTGCAGTCAGCCCCTCCTGACTCCAGTGTGGAGGTTTCTCCTCTGCAGACTGGCCTCCACTCAGTGCTACACCCCACACGAGCAGGGAGCGCTCAGGAAAGTGGAAGTGCTCCTTGATTTGTACGGCCTGCTGAGTTGTGGGAAGATAGCTAATCTGGGGAGATTTCTGATTCCTTGACTCAAAAATTAGCATGTAAGTGCAGAAACCTAATAGCTAACCAGAGACGAAGTCTATAATAAACCCAATAAGGCTTAATTGTTCGTATTTGTAATCTAAAATGAGCTGGCTGGATTGCTGGGTCTTGGGCTAGAGCCAGGCTCCTTTCTTTATTTAACATACGTTTGCTACCAGCTGCCGAGGGAGCCTTCCTGTCTGTATTATTAATATGATATAGGCCTTCGGTTTCCAGTATCATCTCTTTGGAATTTCTGTCTCAGATCCTGTGCAAATGAACATAATCCCCCATCAGGAAAGGCATTGCGGAGTCCTGGCATCGGGCTTGGAGCCTCCGGGTTTCATGTGAGGAATGCCAGCTGCTGTTGGCCTTGGCCTTCTCCTTGCTTAGCATCTTTGGCCCAGCGGAAACATCCACCTCCCCACCCCCCAACCTGAATTAAAATCTGGACCAGGAGGAAGGAAGCCTTGGGGTTCTCTAGCTGTGACAGGAAACCAGTGGCTCATGAGGACTCTGTGTGGCTGTCCTCCAGAGACAGAGGGCATAGAACAGCTTTACAAATATCACAGAATAGTGTTTAGATCAACAACATGGCTTAAGGGAAGTTACAGACCACCTTCTGAATTTTTGATTGACATAAAGGGATCTTTACGTTTTAATGATAATTGCTTGGCACCCATCCTAGAAAAAATGACTACTTCCTCCCTGAAAGAGTTGGAGGAAGTCACTGATCCAAGGGCTCTGGCTGCCCCAGAGGCTGAGAAGCTAAGTCATATAGTTCACCCATGATCCATCAGGGCCTGCAAAGTTTCTCTGAGTTGGCTGGGTGGAAATCGAGACATAGATGGAACAGTCTAACCTAGAGAGTGTCAGGGTGCTGTTTGTCTACATAATATTCATTGTGCAAACTACCGAGCTTCTTCCCTCAGTGCTGGGATGAGCACAAGCAGGTATTATCTCAGACCAGGAGAACTAAAGGAGAGACATGCAGACATTTGTGATTGCAAGCCAGAGCGAGCCACTTACCACCTCTAAATGTCATTGTCCTCATCTAGTATAGGGTGGAATGAGGTGATGCTATTCAGTCAGCATGGTGACCAGTCAGTGGGAAGCATTAAGAGGGTTGTGCAGGGTCATTAGATGGCTATTCTTTGGTTCTTACTCACACTGCTTGCTGATATAAACAATGATGTGTTACCTTTCTCAGCGCTGTGATGAATACCTGGCATACATAAAGGGGGAGTCAGGGGTAGGACAGGCTAGGAATCCTAAGTACTTGAGAAAACTATGGGAAGCATAGAATCAGTTAAATAAAACATGACTGAGCTACAGAATGAGTTCAAGACTAACTGGGAAACCCTACCAAAGTAAAAGAAAACAGATAGGTAAGTAGCTTGTTGGTAGAGTCACTACCTAGCGTGTATGAAACCCTAGGTTCAATCCCAACTACTACTCACCTCTCCCCCCAAAAAAACCTTATAAAAATAGAAGAAGAAATGATGTTCATTCATAGGTTCAGAGGCTTCAGTCCATGGCTGCTTGGTTGCCTTGCTGTGGGCCTGTTGTGGGGCAGAGCATTACAGCAGAGAGGGCCTAGTGAATCAGGGCTACTTACTTCATGACAGCAGAAGAAGAGAGCAAGACAGAGAGTGTCACAGGACAAGAAAGCCCCAAAGGCATGCCTCTATGACCTAATTCTTCCAAGATCCTACTTCCTATTTTCCACCACCTTCCAATGATGCCACGAGATTTTGAATCCATCAAAGGATGAATCTATTGTAAAGATCGAGGCTTTCATGATCCCCTCAATAACTGGATCCACTATTTGAGAGTGAACTTTCCAACTCAGAGACCTTTGCAGGGACATTGCATGTCCAAACTACAGCAACTGATCTCACGGGAAAGGGCAATTGCACAGCACCATGGAGAGGAGGGGTGTGTGTGGAAGACTTAGGGAGGCTATTGTTAAGGGCACTGACTGTCTAGTTTTGCTGTTAGGCCATTCCCAGGAGAGGAGAAAGATGATGCTCTATTTGAGGGCCTTGGAGGGAAGTTATGTATTTCCCGAGGCTTCTATGTCATTTCTGCAGCAGAGATACACATGAGAAAAGGCAGTGTTTCTGACAATTGGGGATTGACATTCCCATTCCATCCTACAGCCACTGACCACAAGGGTAGGTGCCATGGAACAATGGTCTGTACCCTGTCACTTGTATTTTAAATAAACTCTGATTGGCCAGTAGCCAGGCAGGAAGTATAGATGAAGCAACCAGCCAGGAAGTAGAGGCGGGGCAACAAGAATTCTGGGAAGAGGAAAGTTTCAGTCTACAGTTGTCACCCAGACAGAAAGGAAGCCAGACACAGAGCAAGCAAGATGTAACTGCCTCGCCAAAAAAAGGTACCAAGCCACGTGGCTAACACAGACAAGAATTATGGGCTAATATAAGTTATAAGAGTTAATAAGAAGCCTGAGCTACTAGGCCAACCAGTTTATGACTTACATAGGCCTCTGTGTGTTTATTTGGGACTAAATGGCTGTGGAACCCGTTGGGACAGAAACTTCTGCCAACAGGTAGGCCTCTGCCTGCCACCATATTAGTAGTACTGATGTCACCCAGACCCTTGATTGAATATGATCTTGGCACCTGGCTTTAATGTCCAACCTCAGAATTATTCTCCTTCAAGTCTGTAAGAGCCTAACAACCTCGTCCTTGGTAAGACTCTTGAGCAAAGAAGAAGCCTAAATGAGGAGACTTTAGTCCGCTGTGTACATTGAGTTCATGGAGAGACAAGAGTAAAGTCACTGGAGAGAAAGAAAAACTGTTCCTTGCCTCTGCCATGGCCTCCTCATTAGGTTCAATTATTCCCACCTTCAGTTTCTGTGAGACCCCAATTCTTCTATTTTCTAACATTGTCCTTCTTAACAGAGGCGTGGAAGTTATTTATTTTCTATGAAAATTCTGGGATTGACAAGATAGCTTGGCAGATATAATGACTTGCAGCACAAGCTTGACATGAATCCAGCCCCTAGAACCACAGCCTAAAGACAGGACAGTCCTGAAAGCTGTCCTGTGACCTCTGCATGTGCACCATGATGTGTGGGGTCATTTGGCCCTATCACTGCAGGTGTGGGAGCTAGAACACCATGGCGGGAGTGCACGGCGGAGCACAGCTGCCTCGTGTGCAGCAGCCATCAAGGGAAGGAAGGAGGGAGGAGGGAGCGACTGGGGACAATACACAGGTTTTCCTCCCCTCTTTTGGTTTTTTGAAACAGGGTTCTCTGTGTTTTCCTGGCTGTGTGTAGTCCTGGCTGTCCTGGAACTCTCTCTGTGGACCAGGCTGACCTCGAACTCACAGAGACCCGCCTGCCTCTGCCTCCCGAGTGCTTGGATTAAAGGCATGCACTGCCAATGTCTACCTCAATATGCAGCTCTTAAGGGCATGCTTTAAGGGTTTCCTCCAACAAGGCCATCTTAAAGTTCCCACTACCTTTTAGTAACGCCATCAAAAATTGAAAACATGAGCGGTTTGATTCCACTGCTAGCTACATTGGGGACCAATCTTTCTGCACAGGAGCCTTTGAGAGACACTCATATCTGAAGTTTGAGAGTGAATAAGATGATTGATGTTTATTTATGTTCAGGGTCTTCAGTCTTGTATCACTTAAACTTGCTTTGAGCATGGAGTGACCTCAACCTTGGACTTGGACTTCTGGGATCTGCTTCTTATGCCCATCACACTACGTCTCTCAATGTTACTCAGCCCCACAGGCTGAATAATAAATTTGACAGCCTTTCACCATTGCAGGGCATCGGACAGTTCACAGATCCCAGCTATATGTGGAGGGAACCACTGACAAAATTGCTTTATTATTCTCTTCGTTGGTTGTTTGAGAGCATTGTGCTATGTGCTGTTTAAAAAGCTGTCACCAGAAGATTCACAGTCTGACATTTTCCTTTTTGTTGTTGTTGTTTGGGGGGGACTAGGTAATTTATATTTATTACCTTTGCATATTTATTTATAATTTTTTATTTTTTAGAATTACAATATAATTACATCATTTTCCCCCTTTCCTTTCCTCCCTTAAACACTTCCTATGTATCCCCCTTTTGCTCTCATTCATATACACGGCTTCTTTTCCTTTATTTTTACATGTATGTGTGCATGAGTGTGTATTCACAAATATATATATATGCATATATAGAGACATTATATATTGGATGTATATGTATATATCCAACCTTCTTAGTTGATATCCACATATATATGATATTATATATGTATATATATTCAATCTTCTTAGTCTATATAATGTTACTTGTGCGTAAGTTTTCAGGACTGATCATTTGGTATTGGACAATCAATTGGTGTGCTCTTGGGGGAACTACTTCTCCAACTCTGAGCATGCCTTAGTTGCCTATAGTTCTTTATCTAGGGTTGAGGCCTTATGAGTTTGCCCCTTTCATATTTCTGTTGGTATTGTTCTTGTTCAGATCATGTTTCGGCGGCTATGTTGATAAGCCATGTCCATGTGTATGGCATCTAGGAGATGCAGTCTCAAAGCACACTTCCTACTCCTCTGACTCTCACAGTCTTTCTGCCCCTTCTACCACGATGATGGCTGGGCCTCCGGCTCTGGAGTTGTGTTGCAGATGTGGACCGTGGGCTCCACAACTCCGCATTTTGATCAGCTGTGGTTTTTTTGTTTTTGTTTTTGTTTTTCGAGACAGGGTTTCTCTGTAGCTTTGGAGCCTATCCTGGAACTGGCTCTTGTAGACCAGGCTGGTCTCGAATTCACAAAGATCCGCCTGTCTCTGCCTCCCGAGTGCTGGGATTAAAGGCGTGCGCCACCACCGCCCGGCTCAGCTGTGGTTTTCTATAATGGCCTTCACACAGTTAAACATTTTCAGCCCCTTGAATGGGGAGTAGCACTGAGGAAGATGAAGAGAGAGGAGAACTCCAATTTGCAGTGGGGGAGACACCATGGGTTAAGGGAGTGGAGCCAATAAAGCCCTCTTCATCTCCAAGAGCACAGTGACACACTCAAGACAGAGCCTGACATGGCAGCTACAGCCTGACTTCTGAACTCTGGCCTATTCTGGTTTTCGACCATGTCATCTTGGGTATGATGCCTTCATCACACTGTCTCCAAATGACCAATGTATCATAGTAGCCCAGTCCTGGCACCCAATTTCAGGAACCCATTTCCTCATCTGTTAAATGAGACTGGATACACCCACTATTTCTCATAGGTTTTTGGAGATAGATGATGTGATGTGTGTGTGAAGGGTAGATCAGGAGGCAGGAGACTCAGGGAGGAGTTCTGACGGACCTAAAGGAGGTCTGCCTGCTGAAGTCCTTGCTCTTGCGGGGGATGAGTCTTTGCTCTTATAAAGCCTTCAGCTGATTGGACAAGGCTGCCCCAGTCCTGGAGTGTATACTGTCTTTCTCAGAGCCTACTGATGTAACGTTAATCTCACCTCACATCCAGAATGCTAGACCAAATATCTAAGTGCTATACGGAGCCAAGTTGACATACAAAATTAATAATCATCACAGCTGATCTCAGCGGACGACTTGGAGATTTAATTAGTCAGGAAATCAAAGAAGTCCTCTGTGTTCTGAAAGCTTCACTCCCAATGTGAGGGACTCTGTGGGCTGTTCTTGCACCCCCAGGCAAGAGTGTGGGTACGTGGAGAGCTCAGCAGCCCCTGGGTAGACCCATGTCCCTCTACCTCCTGTCTCAGCTGTCACCCTCCCTCCCAGTCATCCCCTGCTGCACCCCAGCCAGCCCTCAGGTGAGGAGGACTGGCGAGGCCCCGGAGTTGCCTGACACTGGATACTTCCTTCCTGTCTGGATTAAGGAAGAATTGTCAATATCATGTTCGTGTTTACCAAATTAACAAATGGTCTTCAAGTTAAACACTAGGAGATTTGCGAGATGGATTTCTCAAAAATGTGCCTGGCTCAGGGGATCGCTCACAGGTGATGGGCTGTTTGTCTTTTTCGGACTCCTGGACTTTAACATTGTGTCACTTTAAGTTTTTTTTTTTTTTTTTTATGAAAAGCTGTGGCCCTGCCATTCCACAGTCTGGGCAGAGAGCCTCCAGGCGGGTGTTCTGAATGCAGCTGGAGTCCTGCTTTGCTGTGGGGCAAGCTGCTTTCTTCTGGACCCAACAGAGACAAATACTCTTGGTCAGTAGCTCCAAAATGGAAAATAAAGTGTGTTGAAACACTCTGCTCCCCACTGGGCAGTTCTGCCAAGGGTAGAGAGGGACCTCCAGCCAGGCCCTGGCACACTGCTAAGTGTGGCAAAGGCAGCAGAGACAACAAGACAGCACACAGTCTTGCACCTAGATGAGAGTGTGTGTGTATGCGGTGAACTTTGCAGTCCTTTCTCCACACTCATGGATTCTGTAGATTCACTTTGCAGTTCCTTGTGTCTTAAAAACAAAACAAAAAAGGCAGAACTAGTCAGACTGGAAAATGTACTGCT
>JAQHUG010000024.1:6067717-6099595 GCA_028555095.1 Dicrostonyx torquatus
ACCTACCCCCTCCCCCCATCCCAACCCCCACCCCCATCCCCACACCCGTGCTTCCAACTTTTGTCTGACAATTTTGTTGCAGTTCCTAGTTTTTAAGGATCTCCCTGGTGTGATGACAGAGACTGAGCTGGGAATCTAGGTAGCTCCCTCTGCTGGCCAGGCAGCCGGCCACTTCCTAGGGAAGTCCTTGGCCCTCAAGGTTGAACCATTAAGACCAGATTGTCTACTGACTTGGGGGCCACTCCTGGTTACCACGTGGTTTTTTCTGGCTTACTCTTCAACACTCCAGTGTTCCTTTGCCAAGCTCCCTGCCTCAACCCAGGGTTTGGTTCCAGTTCTCCACAGTTCTGGCACCTCAGTTCTTTTTCGAGGTTTAGCCCCTATTTCACAGCCTAGTCTTGCTCCAGAAAAGCAACCAAGTTTTTTTTTGACTGCAGTCCCTGGAGTGGTTTGCCTTCTGCATCCGACACCTCCCCCTTTGCAGAGCAGGGACAGCAGTGGCACTGTATTTCTGTGTCATTACTTGCAAAGACAAATGGCCTGTTAGCCTTTTAGGCTGTAATTTAAAATCCATTTGTCTAGCAGTAATAACTGGAAATGGACTTCCGCTGTAGGACTCTATGACTTCCTCTATGAGCGAGGGCTCGGTGCCGAGGGCGTGTGGCCGCCTATGGACTGGTTGGCAGAGGCCGGTTCAGACTCTCATTGTTTTCACTGCACGGTTCAGGAACCAGAAGTGGCCTGTGGAGGGCCTCCAAGCTCACCGTGGGGTGGAGGGAAGGCAGAAGTCTTTCTTCCAAGCCTGTGTCTGTCCTTTGTCACTCTGTAAGCACCAGGAATAAGAAATAGGCTGAAGTAGGGGACATCAAGGAGGCTAGTGTCACCAATCCGAAAACCTGGACTCTTGCAGCCTTAGAAGACTGTCTTGCATGGTGACTCTCTGGAGTCTACAGGTAAATTTCAGCCTGTGACTTTGGCACACCTCAGGAATGAAATTTCTCAGACAACCGACACTTTTTCTTAGTCATTGGGGAGATGCAGTTTTTATAAAGATACTGCTTTCGTTTCCTCTTCAACAATCCCTGCAGAGACTTAGGAAATGAAATATTCATTGATGGTGCAGAATTATTATATCGCATGTCAATTTTGAAAACTGTCTTGGCTATACAGGTCTTTATTATATGCTGTTTTACAATGACATCATTGCTATAGTTAAGTGTAGAAAGTCCCCCCACAGGCTTTGGACTCTTGGTTCCCAGCCAGGGGTGGTCTTGTGATCAGTTATGGTGGATTAGGATTATAATGGCAGGCCTTGGGGATTATAAACCCATTCCACTTCCAGAAAAACCATTGCATGACTCTACCGCCATGAATAGAATCCCAGTCATTACACCTTCCCTCACCATGATGGACTGTGTCCCTTCGAACTGTGTGTCAGCTTCCTCTATGGAGTTGTCCATTGCAAATTCTATTACAGTGACAAGAAAAGTTAGTTAATACTGTCACCCTGTCTATCCTGGTATTTAATGTATGCTTACTCTTTGGGGCAAAGGAAAAATGATATAAAGGTATGCACTCAGTGTGCCTCCCTGTGGCTATCAGAAAGGACACAGAAGACCATTGGGATGCCTCTTTCCCATGGTGAATCTGGGTAGGCTCAGATTTCGAGCACATATTAAACTTCTTTATTTTTAGTTATAGTAATTACTATTTATGTGCATGTATGATGTAGGGGTAGGCTGGGACCCATGTGCTGCCACAGAGGTCAGAGGACAGTTCTGCGGGGTTGTTTCTCTCCTTCTACCTTGACATGGATTCCAAGGATCAAACTCTGGTCACCAGGCTTGCACAGCAAACAGCAGGTTCTTCTCACCTGTGAATGAAGACTCCAGCATCTGCAGTTGTAGCCGAAAGCTCTCTGTACTCAGCTAAACAGGTACCCAGGCCAAGCCAAGTGAATCACCGGCTCTGTGGCCCGCCCTCTTCTGTGCTTTCGTGTATTATCTCAGTTGGCATGATGCTCATGCTCAGAAGTCACCTTGTCCAATAGGTGAAGATCCTGAAGCTAAAGGAAGTTGTGGAGGATCCTCAGGTACATGCAGTCGGCAGGCAAGGCAGCTAGGTTTAAACACAGCGGACAGACGCTAACTCCATAGCCCTTGCTGTTTCTATTAGGAAATATCAGCTACCCATCACCTCCATAATGATGCAAGATGATGACAAGGGGTGTCCAACAATCAATGCTTATTCCTTGTCCCTTGGGGTTCACTTAGAGTCACCAGCTACTTTCCTAGGCTCATTCATGTGTCCAGTGGTGGGCTGAAAGACACTGACGGACCCAGGCTGGCCTCATTTTGGCCAACAAGGGTGACTCAGTTCTGCTCTGCCTATCATTTCATTTGTTAACAGGCCAACCTGAGAATGGTCTTATGTCAGTGGCACAGATGGGTGAGAGAAAGAGATGCCACCTAGCCCTTGAACTAGCCTAGGAACTGGCACACTGTCATTTCTGCTGGACATGCCTGGGCATGTGAGGTAGACTAGGGTAGAGACAGGCCTGTGGAAGCCAAAGAGTAAGGAAACCTGCAAAGTATGATGGAATGGTTAGGCACAAACTGGGGTCATTAGAACCGTGATCCACAGGCTAAAACCTGCCTTAGTCAAGCAGGTGTTCTGAGGGCGTTATTTGGGCTACTCAACTAACATTTTTAAGGTCTTAATTTTATCTTGGTGAGGTGGGAAAAGAAGCTTTAGTGGGGCAAGTAGGGAAGAGGAAGGCTGATATGTTAAACTAAAATAATCTCAGTCTGCAGGTATTGCTTTGCTAAAAGTGTTCATCCTTAAGGAAACGTTACATGCGGGATATATCAATGTCAAGATTCGTTTATTACAACCCTTCTTGGTGCTTTCAATATTTCAGTTTGAATACAGAAGAGGAATATTATGAATTTCTCAGTCTTATTTGAAAATGAGATTATTTTTATGCATCCTGCTGATGAACAGTTCTTAGAAAAATAGTATCCTGGGAAACCCATGTGTGGGGGCTGATTTTAGGCTGGCTTTAATAGTTCTGTTATCCCATGCTGATTGTAGCAGAACATGTAGCCTGGGACTACTCAGGGAAGGAGAGGCCTTGGCTCTTTTCTACTCCAACACACAATTGACCCATTTTGTGACACACAAAGCAAATAGACAACTAGACCATCCCCAGGAACTTCCTAGACTGTGGGCTGTCGTGGGTCCCAGTTGCCTTGGTCTGGCATGCCGCCCGGCTCTGGGACTTAGATTCCATGGGTGGTCAGGAGGCTGAAAGATGGCATCTTTTGAAGAACACAGTGCATAGACTTGGGGAAAGTTATCTGTCTGTCTGATATTCCAGTCACTGCCCACGGGGAGGTATCCTGGTCCTTTGTGACTGAGACTCCTTCAGGGCTTCCTTCAGGTGACTGCTGTGCTGTGACTAAATGACAGGTTGCTAAGTAGCTCATCAAACAAGAGACCCTTGCCAGGCTTGAAGGGAGTGCGCTTGATGCAAGGATTCCTCTGTTTGGCAAGCAGGATATTCTTTCACTTTCCAGTCCTTATCCCAAGCCTTGCGTGGCTACAAAAACATCAGTACTGGCATGAAAAAGGAAGCGTGGAGAAATTGGGCTCTTCCTTATTTGTCCTTTCTTTTTCATGTTGTACTCAGTGCTGTCTTGGTGGCTCCTGACTTACCCACACCTGAGCCTCTTTGTCTCCCCAGGGCTGAAAGGTGAGGGTACCACTTGGGCTCTTTTCCAGTTCCACAGAGGAGCATGGAGGGTGGGATCTTTGAATGCAGTCCTGTCCAGCCCCCTAGCTTTGGAACTATACCCATTGATCTCTGGTGTGAATTCTGCACTCTCAATGCAAACCACCCACCTGCTAGAGGTTCAGGAGCAAGCGAGATCCTCCGACCATGGATGTGGCTGCTTTGTTTGTTTGTTTTAAGGGCCCTACCACGCATCTCTCTCTATGATCTACATACTCAATCCTGGGAGTCACAAGCGCCAGGCATGTGATGTTGTGTTGACTGAAGCTCTTTGGAACGTTAGATTCATTTACATAACATATTTCTCAGGTCTATATAAATTATACATGAGGCTGATCTGAAATATAATTTGAATCCAACAAATTCTCTTATTCCTTGGTTTCCCCTTTTATATTGTACATTATCCAGCACTTCAGAAATAATATGGGTCCCTTTTCTTGTGGCCACCTCCCTTTCTGTCTTAATGGCGGAACAGGTGCTTCTGAGTCCCTGTGGAGTAGAGTGCCTTCTCTGTCCCTGGTAATTTAGCTAGCAGAAAATCTCGGGTAACCCCAGAATCCTTACCCTGCAGCACTTCCCCCCCCTTTCACCCTCTTTCCTTAGCAGCTGCTGAATTGGGCACAGAAGGGCCAGGGTATATACCAAGCTTTGCTCTCTGTTTGGGCTTCTGGGACCCTTCCCTAAAATTCCACTGAGGGAAGTGCTCCTTCCGTATTGAAAACACCTTGAGATTTGACTCTTCCGGGGACTTCTCAGAAACTGAGAGAAGTCTCCCACACTAACAAGAAGGCGTGTGTTAAAGACTGAGTTAAAGAGCTGCAAGGCAGAACTCTAATTAGCTCTCATCAGCTTGTCCCCTGAAGGAAATCAATGGCTCCTTCCCCAGCTCCATCCTGCTCCCTCCCACCCCGCACGTGTCATGACCCCGGGAGTAGACGAGTTCAGTTCCCACAGGTGCACGGCCCACTCTCCGAAATGAAGGAGAGAAGAAGAGTGATGAGAGCCGATCTCCTGCTCGGGAAAACAGGAAGCGGGCTGGATAGATTGACTTGATAGGGAGCTATCAGCCCGCGTGCGGCTCACGCTGGGGCTCTTATCGCTGCCAGTCATCAGCGCTCTGGCGAGCTCATGAATAATGCATTTCCCAGTGATTTCCTTCCTCATTTGCTAGCTGGAGGCAATATTGATTGAAAAAAAAAAAGTCCACATAGCTAAGCTTTATTGCGGTAATTTTTGCTTAGGATGACTTGGAAGCAGAACACATATATATTTATCTCTACACACATGAGTCTTTTGTAATGGCATTTATTTATGGGGTGCCACAGCTCCTTGAGCAATGCTTTGCAACGGAAGGCTTGGTCAAGGTTAGAGCCCTTAACAGCTGTAGGGTGGTGGTTGGGGAGGCCAAACACAGTGGGAAGTGAACGTGGAGGAGGAGGAAGAGGTGGAGATGGAGGTAGACTGGGAGGAGGTGGAGTGGGAGGATGGGAAGATGAGCGCGAGGGGGAGGGGGGAGGGGGGAGATTGGGGGGTGGGTGGGTGATGGTGAACTAGAGGACAGGACCAGTGGACTGAGGAAGTGTCCTGGGATTAAAACTGGAGAGTAGCAGGCACGCACCTTCAATAAAGCTGTCTCACACTGCAAGTGTGGAATGAAGGCGTGAGTGTAAATGGGGCCTTTTCCCCCAAACAAGTTCAGGTTGAAGAAAAGGTGGTGGAACTAAAACTCTGCCTAGGCAATCAAGGGCAGCACAGGGGGAGGGCTGTGGACTTTGAGTAAGTCACGCAACAGATCATATTTGAGGGGACCCTTAAACATCAGGGGGTCACATAGATTAAGGGAGTCCTGATGATTAATGGGTAAGAGTGCGGAAGCCTGAAGATAAAAGCGACCCTAGCATCAGCAGGCCTTCGTCCCACCCCCAACTGCTTCTCTCCAGAACTTTGCTAATGGTGGCTTCTACGCCTCTGTCATTTCGTACAGCTCCAGAAAATAGAAACTTGAGCTCTGAGTGACTGAAAGACAAACGGGGGTGACTGGGGGAGCCTCCTCCTGTCACCCTCTTTCAACACCAAGCAGGCAGTCAGACTCAAAGAACTTTCTCTGGAGTCTTGAAAGAGAGAGAGCCAGTGTTCAGGGAGGGCGAGTGGAGCCCGTGAATGGTCTGGGAGGAGAATTAAGTTTCCTTCAGAAAACTCTCTTCATGGACTCTCTGAAAGCTTGTGTGACAATATAATTAAGTGGGAGGCTGCAGCAGCCTGTCAAACTGCAAATGTGTGGCTTGCCTGAGGTGGTGGGTGGGTGAGCAGAAGTGGGGGTGTCAGGCCTGCCATCGGCACAGCTATTCCAGGCATGTGCTTCTCTGGCAGCCTTAAATGAAGGGAGCAGGGGCTTCTAGAGGGAGCTTCAGCAGGTAAAGGTGGCAGCTATGGACCAAGTCACCCATGGGAGCATGCAAAACCTGGTCCCACAGGATGTCTTCTTGTTCCAAGCACAGCCTGGTGGCACCCAACCCAGACTGCTTCAGCATTACACCCAGGACACTGTCACATTTGCCTCTTGCGTACGGAGACCGTGCCATCAGGAGGGGCTTGTGATGTCCAAAGGAAGGATCTGACCTGGCGGTTCTCATTTGCCTGTTCTGGTGCTTGCTTATGACAGTCTGTCAGCACTGCCCGAGACCCTCTGGTTCCTTCACTGCTCTTTGGGAGTTCACCTCACATGACCTTTCCCCATGAGATTCTTTCCTGAGAGCATCCTCCTCACCAGCTCATCCTTCAGGAGTCAGCTTGAGCCTCCCCTGCCCGTCTTAGGGTTACTATTGCTGGGATGGAACACGGACTAAAAGGAGTCTGGGAGGAGAGGGTTTATTTCACTCACAGGTCCATGTAACTTTCATCATCAAACGCAGTCAGGGCAGGAACTCACTCAGAGCAGGAAGCTGGAGGCAGGAGATGATGCAGAGGCTATGGAGGGGAGCTGCTTACTGGCTTGCTCCTCATGTCTTGCTTGGCCTGCTTTTCTATAGAACCCAGTACCACCAGCCCAGGGATAGCACCACCCACCATGGGATGCGTCCTCCATCAATCACTAATTAAGAAAATGCCCTAGGCTTTCCTATAGCCTGGTCGTATGGAAGAATTTTATCAATTTGAGGCTCAAAGTTGAGGCATTTGTCAAATTGAGGTTCCCTCCTCTCCTGATAACTCTAGCATGTGTCAAGTTGACAGAAACTAGTCAGCACACCACCCTAAGGCAGGAGGGCAGTCTTCATGGCCTTGCTCCGGGCTCTCAGAGATCCTGTGTCCTGTCACAGTGGTAGTGAACATGTGAACATCTTCTCTAGGAGACAGACTATAGGCTCGTGGTAGCCAAGGCCATGTCTGGTTTGGCTCCACAGTCATAGACAATTTATCTAACATCACACATGGCACGCATTAAAAGCCTTGCTTGTTCAATGCCAAACTTTCTTCTGGTCTTGTGTGGGAAGTGTAGCATGAAGATGAGCATATTCACTCAAAAGAGTTTTCCTACCTGGGCATCTGTTCTAAGAGCATCTGTTCTGGGTATCTATTCTAAGAGCAGCCTTAGTAAGAATAAATCAGAGCTGGAGAGATGGCTCAGTGGTAAAGAGCACTGGCTGCTCTTCCAGAGGACCCCAGTTCAATTTCCAGCACCCATGTGGCAGCTTACAACTATCTGTAATTCCAGTTCCAGGGGATCAGACACCCTCACACAGACATACATGCAGGCAACACACCAATGTACATAAAAGTAAATCATTAAAAAAAAAAAGTTAACCCAAGGAAACATGTCTCTGTGGCATCAACATGTAAAAGGCCAGTTGGTACTTCAGTCTAGGCAGCAATGCTAGTGGCCCTCTCAGATCTTTCCATTTCAACCGTCTTCTCCTTGCTCAGCATACAGAGATCGCCTGGGGGTCCCCACGGCTAGTGAGAGGAGGCCTTCCAGTAGTGGTCTCTCACACTCACATTTTTCCTAGTGGTCATGGGAGACCCTGGTGCTGTGTCTTAGATTGCTGGTCCCTCTATTTGCAGAGCAATCAATGGATTAGTGTCTATTGTCTCTTTTCCTCAGCTCACTGCGTGAGAAGCTTACAGCTAGAACCCCTCTCCAGACTTAGAGGGGAAGATGCTGGTAGGGGAGGCTTGCTTCCTCTGCAGGGCTTGGAGTGCAGGAGTCTGCACCGGTTTATTTGAAATTGCCCTGGGAGAAAAGGTGCTCTAATCGATCATTACTCTGCAGATGTCAATTGGAGAAATATGAGTTCCATATTTACAAAGCCAGAAAAATTGGGACTTGTCCCCCATCTCCCAGGTGTGTACTTACATGTTGATGGATGACCCCAAAGTGGGTTTGTTCTAGAAAAAGTCTGTGCTGAAGGCAGAAAGCTTGGGTCTTACAACTGGGCCTCTGACTCACCGTTTCAATTTCACTGTGTCCTCAACCAGGGGTGGGGAGAACTGGGGTTCTCACTGTCGGCACAATTATCCCCGAGGTTGTTTTTTGTGTTTGTTTGGTTTTGTGTTTTGTTTTGGGTGTTTTTTTTTTTTTTGGTTGGTGAGCACAGCTTTTAAAAATCTTTGGTCAGAAACACAAAATGCTAAACCATTCACACAGCCCTGTGAAAGATTTATAGGAGAGCACCCTCCACACTTGGGGTATTCACCTTGGGGAACAGCCATGCATGCACCAAGGGTGACCCCTGACACTGATTCCCTACCCTGTCCCACCCTCCTCTAACCCCCAAACTAGCTGCCCTTTTCCCCACCCTCTTTACAATGGCACCCTTTGTTTTGAGAGGAGGCGAAATAATCACCTTCCAAAGTGACACATGCAAAATAAGAATAGAGTGAAAAATTAGGACACACTAAGCTAGAAATGGTGTGTTCTGCTTGGGCTCCCAAAAGCCTCTCTCCTTCGAGGGGCAACCCCAGCTGAGCTCTGAGCAGAGTCAGCCAGACAAATTGGTGCCTTGTGTTTTGTATGCTGGGGGAAAAACTGCTGTTGGCAAAGGGTTAAAAATTGGCTTTCTTAGTGAAGAACTCCAAGCAGCAGACAGGCACGTTCAGTTTCAGCCAGGAAGAAAGACAAGTGTTTGGTTAGTAACTGGATATGGCTGGAAGCGGGTTTCTGGCCTCCGGTCCCTCTGCAGGTTGAGCACTTGGGAATGGCCCAGTTCTTGTGATTGTTTGGCGATGGAGTAGAGGCATGCAGCCCCAGGAGCCAGGGACCAGGCCAGTGCTGCACACTCCTCCTGTAGATAGAGGGAAACAGAGGCTTGGGGACCTGGTTCTGGTCTGCTGTCTTACTGACACAGGGTGAGTGACAGGCTTCCAGGCCCAGTGGCCCCTTCTGGAAAACAGGGGCAGTGGCAGGGTGGGGTGTAGAAGCAGGTCCTAGCAGTGGTGAGGCCACCTCCTGTTCTGGCTCCTTCTAGGCTGGAATGAACCTACAGATCATTCAGCCTTGCCATTAGTAGTTCTCTGTGAAATGGGCCCACGCAGAGCT
Organism: Dicrostonyx torquatus; assembly: GCA_028555095.1. Taxonomy (NCBI): domain Eukaryota; kingdom Metazoa; phylum Chordata; class Mammalia; order Rodentia; family Cricetidae; genus Dicrostonyx; species Dicrostonyx torquatus. Next base: position 6,077,044 of record JAQHUG010000024.1, read on the forward strand.
CAGCAGCTGGGATTTGGGGTTAATTGAGCCAGTGCACATACAGTCTAGAGGCTTCAGCATTCAGTGATTTTTATTCTCAGCTGGGGAGGGAGCTGGTCAAGTGTCTGTTGCATGCGTGAGGACTTGAGGCCAGATGTCCACAATGCAGTTATAGTAGGCATAGCAGCAAGCATTAGCAATCCCAGGGCTGGAGAGAGGCCAAGATAGGCAGAGCCCTAGAGTTCATTGGTCAGCAAGCCTAGCCAGTTGGTGATCTGCAGATTCAGTAAGAGAACCTGTCTCAGAAAACTAAGGTACAAAGTAATGGACGAAGAACCAGATGCTGGCCACTGTACACAAATATGTGCATACATGAATGTGCCCACACGTCCCATACACATGAATGCACACACGCACGCATGCACATACATACTCATTTTCTGAGTGAGAGCGATCTCCCAGGCTTGGGGCTATCCACAGAGGGAACAACCTTCCCAAAGCAGAGAGGATGTCCATAAACACACCCCAGCACAGCCCCCTTGGTGGAGGAGCCCCACCCTAAACAGAAAGCTAATGGAATGGGGGAAGAAAGGAGGCCTTTCTAAGCAAAGGGGAATTTGGCCCCAGAGGCCCTAAGTTACCATGCCCAGAGCAGGCCTGTAGAGTCAGGGGGCCTGCAGATTAGAAAGCAGGGAGGAAAGAATGCTTTTTTTGTCTCGGCCTGCAGTGGCAGAAGGAAGGCAGCAGCTGTTGGGCATATGCAGCCTGTTAGGGGCACGCTCCCTTCAGACAGAAGGAAATCCTTCCCAGAACTGGCAGATCCAGGGTAACCACGAGGGAGAGAGGTCTGGGGCTCTCTGTGTTCAGAGCCACTGGTTTCCTAACTCCCTTCAAGGCTTATCAGGGGCCTCCCTCCCAGCCCTGGTCCCTAAGGCCCATCCTCCCAGGAGGTGTTGGAGCTAGGGATAGTATCAACAGAAACTTCGAGGAAGCAGGAGTTTATTTTGTACCTACTTTAAAACGCTTGTGACTATCCCTCCTCTAGCTACATCAGGATGGACGATTGTGATCCACTCTGAAGGCATGATTTTGTTTCCCTAGTCAGTCCAGACACACGGTGGCTTTTTCTTCCCTTTCTATTCCCGCCTTGGTTTTCCTTACCCGGCTCACAGGCTCAAACTCCTGAAAAAGTCACCAGGTTGGACCTCAGTGACAAGATGCCCGGTTTTAATGTTTGCTAATTAATCTAAAAGCTGGCTCCCAGTTGGCCTGTAGAGTTTTACAAACCTGAATTAAACGAAGTGTTTATGTGACAGATATGTGGGAGGGATTTCAGATATAATCACCATCAATCTGGCTGCAGCCAAAATAAATTCTGTGAAAAGTAAAACAAACTATTGCCCAGTCAAAGTAGGCCCTTAGGGGTCTCCAGCAATAATCTGTGTTTTCTTATTTAGCTGCGTCTAATATCTCTACTTTCCTTGGGGCTGCAGCTGGTGGATGGACACATGCCCCCCACCCCCAGTTCAGTGGAAGGAAGGGAAAGGGATGCACCTTTCATATTTGAAGTTTAGTTCCAACAAACCAGGGTGATGGGGAGTGGAGTGGGAGGGAGGGAGCTGCAGTGCCCATGTCTGCTGCAGTCTCCACAGGGTGTGCTTCAGCGCCCCCCCTCCAAATCCCCTCCTTCAGTTTCTCCAGAACCAAAAGTGGAAGCTGATGTTATAAGGACTTGCCCAGCTTCGGCCATCTTCTCCAAGAAGAAGTGTTTGGGTACGAGTCAGCCCTGCCCAGCTGCTCTGCCTTGTGGCTCTTTTCTCTACACAGCTGGGCCTGCTGTTGGCTGCTTCCCACATCCAGTGTGGCTTGTCCTCAGTTTCCACAGGACAGGCCTACGTAGGAGAGCTGAAGGAAGGTGTTCAGTTGATCCTTCAGCTGCTCATCTTGTCACTGGGAATGTGCTAACCTGGTTCTGGGCTCTGACTCTACTTTCTCTTGGATGCTGCCAGCTGACCAACCTAAGAGCATCAGCTCCCATCAGCCAGGGCTTGCTCCACACAGGTGTCCCCGACTTGCCTGCATTTGGCTTCAGCATCCTGATTGAGAGTCCACAGTTTCTGGGAGTTCCTCCTTCTACCCTGCCCACCATCCCCTGTTCAGTGCTTTCTTGGGTTCAGAAGAAACCACACCTACTGCAGTAGTTTGAATGTAATTGGCCCCCATGATCTCACAGAGTGACTCTATTAGGGAGGTGTATCTTTGTTGGAGTGGGTGTGGCCTTGTTGTAGGAAGTGTGTCACTGTGGGGGCGGGCTTTGAGGTTTCCTATGCTCAGGATACCTCCCAGTGTCTCAGTTGACTTCCTGTTGCCTACAAGATAAAGACTTTCAGCTACTCCTCCAGCACCATGTCTGCCTGCACATTACCATGCTCCCCATCATGATGATAATGGACCTCTGAAACTGTAAGCAAGCCACCCCAATGTTTTCTTCCTAAGAATTTCCATGGTCATGGTGTCTCTTCACGGCAATAAAAACCCTAAGACACCTGCCCATCGGCATCCCCACTCAGCTCCTGTACTGGCCCTTCACCAGCTCTGAGAGCACACAGCTTGACTCTTCCCCTACATCTAGGATTCCACAACATGCTAGAGCTGTATATAGCTCCCTCACACTGGTTAGGATGGGAAGCCCCTTTGAATGTCTGTCATAGGAAACAAGTCTTTCTGTTTTGAAGTCCACTCTCCCTTCCTGTTTTCCAAGAGCCACATCTGGGGTCAAAGGTCCTATGCAGGATCAGTGACCCAAGCCACAGCTTCTCCTCCTCTGGACAAAGACAGCACAGTCGTTGGTGATCTCAGGGACCCAGTAGCACCAAGCAATCTGGTTTTAGTTTACCTTGGATACATCGGAAATACCAGAAAACAGTCAAAAACCAAACCAAAACAAAACGTCTCCGTGAAATAAGAGTTTGCTGTGATTTTGCAAATCTACTCATCCATCCAATCATCCATTGACTAACTCATCTATTCCCTAACTCATCCATTCACTCGGTAACATTTATTACTGTCTGGTAAGTGTCTGGCACGGTGATTAGTTCTTGGGATGTATCAGTGAACTAAAAACTCTTACCTTCTAATAGGTATAGACAGATGATAAATAATAACCATACAACAGGGGCTGGAGAGATGGCTCAGTGGTTAAGAGCACTGACTGCTCTTCCAGAGGACCTGGGTTCAATTCCCAACACCCACATGGCAGCTCACAACTGTCTGAAAGTTAAATAAATCATTAAAAAATATTTTAAAAAATAATAATACAACATAAGAAAAGTACACAGAAGGTCAAAATGTCACTATGTAGAACAGAAATGGCAAAAATTATAATGGTTGGAGTAGAGAGTGGATGGCATGCTCACACACAGGCTGCTGAGGCAAGTCTTGAACAGAAGGCAAGAGCAGCACTAAGACTTGAGGGGAAGGAGACAGAGTGCCTGGGGGAAGAAAGGCCCTGAGGAAGAAGGGTGTCTGGCATAGTGAAGAACAGGAGTGTGGCCAGAGTGAACCTAACAGGAGACAAAACTACATGGGATCCCTGGGTACTCTGAGGACTTTGACTTTTTTTTTTTCTGTCCCTACTTGAGTAAAGTGATAAAGGCCAGTCTCTTTCATTAGTCAAGCTAGAGTTTAGGAAATTCAGCACATATTTTGGAATTTGCATGCCAAGCCCCAAGGCCACAAAGATGAGTAAAGCAACCTGTCCTTGTAAATTAGTTCCTGTTTAAATCCCAGCCCGGCTTCTGCTGGAGGGAGGGGCTTTAGCAGGGGGAGGGGGCTTCAGCAGGAGGGAGATGAGGGCACTTGTGTGTGGTGCTGCTGGTGGTGGCAGCCTCAGCTGGAGGGGTAGCAATGGTCAGAAAGTTCTGCCTTCCCAAATCTTCAGCTTCCTGTTGTTGCACCAGATGCCTATCCTGCATGCACCTACCCAGCCATGTGATGACAGAATGAAATGGGGAATAAGAGAATCTGAAAACTGAAGAGTCATGCAATGATGAGATGTGACCAGGGAACCCAAGTGATGTGGCCACTGCCCCACGCCTCCTCCCTTTGTTGCCCTCCCTGTGACCTCATTGCCACTCTTCTTGCCTGCTGAGAGCCACTGGTGCTGTTCATTCATCTTGATGCAAATCCCCAGACTGAAAAACACACACAAGGTTGCCTTTTTTGCAAAGGAAATTTACCCATTCCTTCTGTGTCCTGCTCTCCTGGTTAGATAAGCTCACATTCAGCGCTAATTTTTAAGTCAAATATGCAAGACTCCAACCAGCAATAACAAAGCCAGGCCCACAGGTTGCCAAGCTCCATGAGCTTTGAAATGCATTCAGACAGTGTGAGGATATTAATAGGGAGACAGGTATCTCATTTCAGGCTACAAAGTAGATCTTACAGTGAGGTATGGAAATGCTTAAACAGAAACCAGGAGCTCCATGGGACTACAGGCATGCCTGGGTGGGGTACCGGATGCCCAACTGCCAGCTCTGGTAGCACAGCCTGCCAGCTCAGCTCTGTTTTGAATATGTCATGAGCACCAAACAGTGTGACTGGGTGCAAATGACTTGGGCAAGTGAGCAAAACCCTAGAGGAAGCAGGCAAGGTGGGGTGTGTGGCATCCAGGAGGCCCTAATGGGCCCAGGCTTGTAATTTCCCTCTCTACCCCTCCGTTCTGCACTGCATCATGTACATGAGATCCATGAGTCTTTCTATCTGCCAGCTTTGGTTTAAGAGGAGAGAGCAGTGGAAAGAAACGTCTGTCTTCATTGTATTTGTAATCTCCTCCTTCCAGTTGCCTTCTCAAAGACCATAACAACAAAAGCCCCCTAACATTGTCATTTATTGATAGTCATAAGTATAGACAACAATCTAACAAACGATCACATTCAACGACGTGTATCAATATCAATCAATATTAACTCAAGCAGTGATACAAATATGTGTTTGTGAATACTACTGAGTGTATGTATGTGCATCCATATTGACATATAAACAATTGAAATTAGGGATGACTTGTCAGGAATATCAACATAATCCTTTTACTTCTTTCATAGTATGATTTTTTTTCAGTCCAATGTTATAGATCATCAGATGGGTTAAACAGAGAGTAGGGCAAATTCTCTGCAAAGATGGTGCTCAACCATTCCTTGTGTCTTTTGATGTGCAGGTTGACCTTCCATCAGGAAGATCCTGGGGCCTGTAAGCTGGCTCAGCAGCTAAGGGGGCTTGCCACAAAGCTTGCCATCCTGAGTTCAATCTCAGGGACTCCCATGGTCATAGGAAAGAGCCAACTCCCACAAGTTACCCTCTGACCTCCACATTCACGCTCTCAGGCCCAGCATGTGAGCATGCTCTCTCTCTCACACACACCCAACATACACACAGAATAAATTAATTAAAAAATATACACATGTATGCACACATACACACACACACACAAGTTTGAAGAAGTGGAGTCTGCTTCTCCCATTGCATCTGGCTGCCACTGTTATTTGCTGTGGCATAAATAATTCTTAAAGAGACCTTTGTAAGGCCTGAAACTATTATTTTTTCTGTTCTAAGCACCTGAACCATCAACTTATGACTTCTAAACTGCTGGAGGGACAAACCAGAGAGCCAGTCCCAGTTCCATCCTTTCACCACTGGGGCCTTAACTCTGGACTCCGACAAATATGCCAGATATGAGAACGAGAAAGCTTCTTGGGTCCTCCAGAGCTAACCACGCTTCCCACCTTAACACCACTGACTTTTGAACAGTTCTCACTGACCAACAGGACTGTTCCCTGTCAGCACTGCATCTCTCCCTGAGGGGGTCTCCTCCTTGCCTTGGCACAGGTTGAGGGGAGTCTCCAGTGCTTTTATCCCTCATTGCTCATGGAGGGCATGGCTGGTTGACTGTAGCTCTTTCCTGGTCTGCCCAGAGACAACACCAAGCTCATGGAGGACATGGCTGGTTGACTGTAGCTCTTTCCCGGTCTGCCCAGAGACAACACCAAGCTCATGGAGGACATGGCTGGTTGACCGTAGCTCTTTCCCGGTCTGCCCAGAGACAACACCAAGCTCTAGACACCCTCAGCTTTGCCATTCTAGAATGTGCCATCTCGTTTCGTGTTGCCAACTGAAAGATGCGAGGGAGATGTATTCCGTCACAGTCAGCTGTGAACTGTCCGGATGGTCACCTTCAGAGGCGGCGGAACCCTGGCTGCATTCAGAAGCCTGACCGCAGATCAGAAATGCGTGAGGAGCTTTGAAAATGGCATTTGTCTCTGGGCCTCAGCATTTAAACGTAGCTGTGTTTTTTTTTTTTTTCCCCATGGTGCCATTTGACTTCACAAAGGAGGGGCCTGAAGATATGGGTCACCACCCCCTGAACCCTGCTGGGGAAGCTAGTTTAGTGGATGAAACATTTGTGAGGCTCTTGGTATATCTGGGGTATTCCAGTATATTCAAGGACTCTGAGCCCCAGATGGGAGAAGAGAGCTCTAAAGAGCAGACAAAAATTAGGGTAAGAAGGAAAGACTAGGGGCCCGGAGAGCTTGTTCATTTCTTTCAGGAAAAGGCAGCCAAGCCGGGTGTGTGTGTGTGTGTGTGTGTGTATGTGTGTGTGTGTGTATGTGTGTGTGTGTGTGTGTGTGTCTGTGCCTGGCTCCACTTGTGAGTGAAGGCATGTGCCGAATTTGGAGGATTTTTCCTGGGGAGAATCTCTTAAACTTCAGACGTGACTGTCAGGAAGAAGCGACGCAAGGTATGCAGCACGTGGAAGATGTGTTTGACACGCTAGGGTCAGGAAAGTTCAAGGCGCCCTTCCCTCTTGGCAGACTTGGCAGGAATGTTAAAATACAGCCGGGGACTGGAACCTTACGACAGTGAAATTTTAAGGCTTCATTTTTGGTAAAATATGACTTGCTGTCGGGTGTATGAGTTGGTAGCTTTGATGCAAATATGTAATAAATCTCACTTCTTCACTGAAATCTAAAGAGATTTTCTTCATATAAATAAGAGCGCAAGTGTGGTAAAATGGCTTTTGATCACCTCTCATGAAAGGTGTTAGGAACTGTCATTCTGCTACCATAATTAAAGCCCCGTGGAGTGGGGGGGGGAATTCCGCTGGCAGACCTCCCCCACCTGCCTCCATTTAAAAGACATTTTTGTTGAAAACCTCACTCATCCACTTCGGAATAGTTTTGACCTTGTAGTTAGAAAGAGAAAAGTTTCAGCAAGAAAATTGTCTTACAGTTGAAACTGCTACAACCCATGGGTGACAGTTGCCTTTGCAAAAACGCAGTTTTCTTCAGCCTCCAAGGCAGGGATGGAGTTCCTAAGAGCATATTTGATTATAAAATAGGTTTCCTACAGGCCTCCTTCCCTTCTCTTCCTGTTTGTTTCTTAGGCTCCCAGCTGTTAAGTTGAGATGAGAAATAAATTGTTTAAATGATTTTTTTGGTATTTGTTCTTTTATACATCAGTGTTTGCCTCCACAGTCATGGGCTTAGACTGGCAGAGGGGTCGCTGTTCCTCAAGCACATGGTCCCGTCCCCTCACATGCCGAGTATCACGAGGGTAAGCTTCCTAGGTAGCCATGGCTCCTTCCCACTTTGCTCCCATCTTGTCCAGCCTTGGGTTAAATAGTCCGAAGTTCACTTTTTGTTTATGTACCTCCTGAAGTCACTGAGGGCTTCCTATTTGCATCTTGAGTAAAGCCCCACCTCTTCAAGCTGTTGTGAGAGACTTTGCAGCCTGCTCTGGCTTTCTTTATTGTACTAGCTTAACTTGCAACTCAAGCCTTCCTGGCCTATTCTCTACTCTTCCCATGTCTGACTTTTGTCCTGGTCAAAGTGACCTCCTCGCGCTGGTGTGACGGACGTCTGAAGGTCTCTCTCACTGTCACTTCCTTTAGGGATTCAGTCAGTTACTGGATCAGCTCCCCTGAGTTTTAGTGACAGTTATTTGATATTTAGCCTATCCTAGCTCGTATTTTCATTTTATATGCATGTTTTATTTTCTTTTCTGGATAAGATTTTTATACAAATGACCAGTTCATATCTCCTAACCATTTCTCTATTGGATCCCTTATCTTTTTCTTTTCTTTTTTCCGAAGAGTTTCTTAGCTGTTCTGAATACCAACTCTTTGAAATGGAGCAAATATCTCTTCCTGATCAGTTCAATTTCTTCAAATACATTTATGGCAATTTCGTTTGACAGAGTTTTAAAATGTGACAAGGCAAAAATTGAAACACTTTTCCCTCTGGGTTTCCTAAGGCTTTTCCTAAGTCACTTTCTCTTATGTTCCTTTGATGTTTTGGAGCTCTGCATTGGGTGTTTAACTTAGTCCTTTGGAACTTACAGTCTTGAATAATTAAAAGTAGTGGTTTGAATTAATCTCTCCAGTTGGACAAATGCCATCCTTTGGGTGGTCAGTCTGTCCTTCCCCGTTGATGTGACATTCCACCTTGCTGTGTGAGGCATCCCTATAGCCCTGTGCTCTATAGGTTCCACTTTCTAGTTTATTGAGTTGCTTTTAACTCCTTATACCAATATAGCAATGTTTTGTTTCATATTTTGTTTTTGTTTTGATTTTATGACAGACAATGGCCAGGTTTGTCCCGTGTCACAGCTCCTCTTAGTGAATGAATGGTTGTGTCTGACATTTTGAAAATACGGGCTCAAAAGGAGAGAATCATGCTCCTTCACTTTTCTCAAGTAGTCCAGCAAAAGATGGGCGTGAGAGGAATGATGATGATAGCCAGGCATCCCATATGGCCTGTTTGTGTGGTTTTAGTGCCTCCAGGCGTGTGGTGCCTGCTTATTGTCATTTCCTTTGTGTTTAGTGCAGCAGGGGGGCATGATAGCAATATGGCAGAAATTGAACTTGATCGTGGTCTGGATAATGTGGCTCATAAAATCATCCTGGAGTTTGGCAGTGTTGTGGCTAGGGATTTCTATGCTGGGGGAAAAAAAAATCTCCGTTGAGAACTTCCTATCTCCCGGAGGCGTCCACTGGCGGCTCACCATGGCTGGCACTCAAGCGTGGTTCTCATAGTAGAGTTAGGGAAAACCCAAAAAGCTATGCTTCCGTGCGTCATGCCATCTCATGTCATTTAAGGTCATAAAGTGTGTGCTCTGTGTGCCCTTCTCACCAGCCTTGAGCCAGCTTCTCCAGGTCTGCTTCAGAAACTGGGAACAGCATGTTCTCTTGGAGAGCTCCTCCCAGATGTCCTAACATTGTCCATTAGTGCTCTTTTAGAGGAGTGGTAGACTGTGTGTGTAAGTCCTTGGGAAATGCAGCTGTGAACTGATCTTGAGCTCACTGAGCGTAGAGAGGGACGTGAGGACAGCAAGCGCCTTTCTAAGTGGTCACGAACACGCTCTTCACTCAGTCGGTTTCTCTGAATATCCTTTGATGGAACTTTATCACTGTCTCCAGTTGGATCCTGAGCATTTTGAGGGTTTTGCCGTGGAAGTGTTTTCACGGTGTTGTCCACCAGCTGTTGTAGAGTCGGAGCAAGCCAGAGTTTTCACATGTTGACGTTGTGTTTGACTTTCTAACCGAACAAGCTTGACTCCTAGTGTTTATTCCAGATGCTTCGCCTGTGCTTTCTAGGAAAATAATTTTAGTGCATGCCCACACTAGCAGTTTAGTTTCAAATCTTTATATTTTGCTTCTTTTTCTCATCTTTGAGTTGTCTAGGACCTCCATCCAGGTCAGCATGACTTCATAATAAATGTTCTTTCTTATTGCGAACCCCAGAAGCAGTAATTACAGTATTTCATCTTTGGATGTGACATTTGCTCAAGCTTCTAGCTGACATTCTGTCTCAGGGAGAAAAGTCTTTCCAGCTTGTGGGAGCTGCTTTGCCATGGGTGTTACGTTTCATGAAATGATTTTCTGCTTCTGTTGAGATGATCATATATTTTTCTCTTTCTAGTTTGTTAATTGAACACTGTTTTGAAATGTTGATCCAATATAACATCCTAGGAAACACATTTTGTTTGATTTTTCTCATTTGTGTTGAGAGTGATTTTAGTTTGCGTATAAATCCTAAACCGGCCGGGCAGGATTTGACTTGCCTGAAAGCCAAGTGTGTCATTGCCCTTCACTGTCCCAGTTGTTCTGTCATTGGCTTTTGGTGAGAGGATCCATGGTCATTCTCTTCAGAGGTTTTGTTGAAGGTTGCAAGAAGAATATAAGGGTATTTGTGGCATGCACCCATACTTTTAAAAGTCAATACCGTGATAACTGGAGCATACCAGCTGTAGACTGGTGCTTGGCAGAAATACAGACCAGCATCTATCTATGTGAGATGCTCTCAGGGAGAGACAGTAGCTCAACTTATGATCCAAGACAGTATAATCCATCTCTGTCCCGCGCGACCGTCTCGCCAGCAAGAACGACGCGGCACACAAGGATCCTTCTGCAGTAAGCCTTTATGCCTCTTGAGAGGGAGAGCATAAGCTTCCAGAGTGGAGACCCAGAGGCGGGGAAACCCTTCCCTTAAATAGAGGCTTCTCCTCGCCTAGGACGTGTCAGCCCCTGGTTGGCTGCAACCCATCGCATGAGATGACGCCACGGGAGAGGCAGAGCACACGGAATGGAAAATCCCTTTGCATCTGCGCAGCAAGCTTGTTTGCCGCTTGCGAACACAGGATGTCAGCGCCATCTTGTAATGGCGAATAGTGAGTGTGGCTTCTCACACATCTCCACCTGAGAAAACTTAGGAAAGTGCAGGCAGTTCCACAGGAGCAGAGAGGATAGACTACCATGGGAGCAGACAACCCCAATCCAGGTTCTAGGCAGGAGACTAATAAACTCTTGGTTTCCATGACAACCGGAGGTGGCCTCCCTGTGATGCTAAGGGAGCTTAAACTTGCAGGTTTCTCTTTGCATAAAGACCACTTAAAGTCTGGCTTCTCACTTCTCATTTTCTGTTTTGCAGTTTGTTTGTTTGAATTTTTTTTCCTTAAAGGGAAACCTCAATTTGTGCAAGCTTTAGAGCCTGAATAACCTGCGTGTACCCCCTCACAATGGCCCAGTTTGCAGGCTGGTCACCAAGCCTGGACCCAGTGCTCTGAAGGCCCTTTTCTGGCAACCCTGATAATTCTCTCAGTTTAGCAATTAGAGTGGGTGGCAGATTAAATTACTCTGTTGCTTCCCAGCTGGGCTGGAAGAATCGTGGTCTGACATAGAAGCCGGTGGGTGTCACATGGAAGCGGTGCTCAGCTAGCTCACACTTTTCGCTCCGCGGGGGCACGTGATCAAATTCATTATTAACGCTGAGCTGATCTGGTTACCTTGATTGACACTAAGTGATTTCAGCCCAAGCTCTATTTGTCTTCACGGGGGAAAATGAGCGCCATGGAGCCGAGAGGTTATTTTCCTCTTCAAACACGTTTGGGGCTGTCACTGCAGAGTTACCGGCACTGACATCAAGATCAGTCCCACGGGCTTTGGGGAGACAAAAAAATGACATCATGGGCAAAAAATGGTGTCAGTTTGGTTTTATTTTTTCGTTCACTCTTTGAACCCTGACAGAGAAGTTGGTTGTCTCAAATTTGCTAGGCTTCCAGGCAAGGAAAAGAAGAATTAGTAGTGGTTACACTTGTTTGCACACACAAAAATTCCTTCCAGGGTGTGCTTATCTGCCACTACAGTCCTTCTCTTTTTTTTAATCATTAATTTACTTTTTAAAGGTTTTGGTGTCTGCTTAATAAGCCTCATGAATTATTTAAATGGTATTGATTGAAAAGTTAAGCTCCTAATTATTTTTTATAGTACAAAAAGAAAAATACTCCTAGGAAACTGTTGTTAAGCCTATTAGTCTGTGAGTGATCCAGTTTCATGTTTGCAGTGTTAGGTTGTGTGCATGTGAGAAACATGTCAAACCCAGTATAAGATGAGACTTGGAGGACTGCTAGCCCGTGACTCTCAGCAGGAAGTTTAAATCAGATGGAAGGGGAGAGTTGAGCCTGAAGATGCTAGATTGGGCTACTGTATCTTACAGCGAGCAATGCTCTACCCTGAGGGTTTCATTGATTTTTGGAGGAGGTAAAAAGTTAAATTTAAAGAACAATGTTTCCCTTCCCTTCTCTTTTTTTTGAACTTTTATTTATTCTTTGACAATTTCACACATATATACAATATGCCTTTTTATTAAAAATTCTCACAGTATATTCTAGTTGCAGAATTTCCCTTCCCCATCCTTTCTCAGATCCTCTTCACCTTTCCACCCACCCACCTCCACCCTACCCTCTTAAACAGGCCAATCAAAATAAGAAAAGAAAGCAAGCAAACAGACAAACAACAAAGGGCATCTTATTCCTATCTACCATTCCCTCCCTTGTCTTCAATTCCCGCCAGATTCCCCCTCCACATCTCTCTTCTGATTCCACGTCCTCTTTCATATTTATCTGTTTGACTCACTGAGGCAATCAATGCTGTGCATGTGTGCATGGGTATAGTGTCTCCCACTGGGGCCTGAGGATCCTGCCATTGACCACACTTCTTAAGAAAAGGGACACCTTCCCCCCCCCCGCCCTTTTGTCTATATATCTTTACTTGCAAATGTTCATTGCAAAGACTCATTGGTTTGGTTTGAGGCCTCTGGTTTCTACTACACTATCGATGCTGGGCCCTCACTGAGACTTCTCTTGGATAACCTGCTGTTGCCCTGTGTTGTGGAGATCTTGCAGCTTTGAGTCTACAGGACCAATCCCTTCATGTGCTCCAGAAGAACATAGATGGGGTGGATGTGAGGATGGGCCAACTCATAACCCTAGTTCTGGGCCTGAGTAGTTGCAGGGTTGGTCAGCCCGCCAGCTTTTCCTTGTCCTCACCATCAGGGTGAGCTCTCCAGCATTGCTCAGGATAGTTCACCCCTTGCAGCAATGAGCAAGGGGCAGGGCCAGTTCTCCTGCTTTTCCCACCCTCAGGGGTGGCTCTCCCACACCTGGACCATCAGGGCCAGCTCTCCTTTATTGGCCAGACAAGGTGCAGGGGGCCACTCTCCTGAGTATTGCAGCTGGTGAGAAGTAGGGACAGCTCTTTGACCTCAGGGTCATCTCTCCCACCCATGAAGGGCATGGGGGGCATCCCTGTCCTGCCCACACCACAAAGAAAGGGGACCTTTCTGCATCAGCAACAATCAGCCACTAATAGCTGCTCCTCCCCAGACCACTCAGAAAAATCTTAAATGGCATGACCTTGCATTGATTATTTTGGTGGAGGGTTCTTCTGGACTGGACATTGGAAAAGGGATGGGGAAAAATGGTGACTAAGTGTGATGCTCAGGGATAAATTATGCATGTACTTAGCAAACCCAAGGCCCTGGGTTTGATTCCAGCCAGGAAAGGGGATAGGGTGGGGTGTAGTGGGGGTGGGATGGCATGGGGTATAGTGGGGGTGGGATGGGATGGGGTGTAGTGGGGTGGGATGGGATGGGGTATGGTGGTGGTGGGATGGGATGGGGTACGGTGGTGGTGGGATGGGATGGGGTACGGTGGTGGTGGGATGGGATGGGTGTAGTGGGGGTAGGATGGGATGGGTGTAGTAAGGGTGGGATGGGATGGTGGAGTGGGGGTGGGATGGGATGGTGTAGTAAGGGTGGGATGGGTTGGGGTGTAGTGGAAGTGGGATGGGATGGGTGTAGTGGGGTGGGATAGAATGGGTGGAGTGGGGCGGGATGGAATGGGTGGAGTGGGGGTAGTGTGGGATGGGTGGAGTGGAGGTGGGATGGGGTAGGGTGTAGTGGGGATGGGATGGGGTGCAGTGGGGTGGGATGGGATGGGTGTAGTGGGGGTGGGATGGGAAGGGGTGGAGTGGGGTGAGATGGGATGGGTGTAGTGGGAGTAGGATGGGAAGGGGTAGAGTGGGGTGGGATGGGAAGGGGTGGAGTGGGGGTGGGATGGGGTAGGGTAGAGTGGGGATGGGATGGGGTGTAGTGGGAGTGGGATAGGGTGGGGTATAGTGGGGATGAGAAGGGGTGTAGTGGGGGTGGGATGGGAAGGGGTGGAGTGGGGGTGGGATGGGATGGGGTGGAGTGGGGGTGTCTCAACCCCTTGCTACATTTTTTGTTATGTTGTGCACAATTATTTCACCAGCAGTGCAGAGGAATGGACCCTCTCGCAGGGAGTCCACAGTGAGTGAGATTTGGACAGTGATTTGATAAATCTCCTTCCAGCAGCCTGTCTATAGAATATTTCTTCCACTGACTTCATCAGCAGAGTGGGGAGGGAGAGCATTAACGCTAAGCTTCGGATCAAAACTTCTTCACTCCTGAGTTCACCTGCCCTCCAGGAAGCCAGTCTTCCCTCCAGGGGCCCTTGCCCCTGGAATGGTGGGTTTCATATTCAACAGAGAAGTGGGAGAGAGCACCCAGTGATCTAAGGAGAATATCTTAGGAAAACATGGTTTCTTTTATATAAAAGCAAATAAAAATGCATGTAAACAAGTATTTTTTATTTGACATTAAATTTTAGTGGTCCGGAGCATGTGTTTTGTTATAGTGGTGACTAATGCCTTTTAAAAATGAGGTTTTGAAATACCATTCTGCTTATGTAACTGAGACAAAGAACTTCTGGCACACAGGCTGGTGACCACCCCTATAATAATAGCTGATTAGCAACGACACAACTTGAAGTGCCAAAAATGTTTTCTGCAAACCTTCTATTAAGTGAGAAAAGAGTTGTTTCTTTCAAGTTTATCCAAATGGCTTTTATCTGGGAAATCCTTCCAAGTAGACCTCAAACTCATCATCTTGGTGTGTAAAATATTTATGTGCATGGAGATATCTTGGTTGGCTTATATTTCCTTGTCTAGTTGGGTCAATAGGAGAATAATTTGTTCAAAAACATCTAGTTAAACATAAATTTATTTATGAGAGAGGATGAACAAAATCCAAGCAAAAAATGCAACAAACATATTAAAATTGTTTATTATGTAAGAGGCAATGATCTTTGCTTCAGAGCTGGCTGCCTTGCAGGCCCTGACGATGGCCCGTAAAATGTTGTCTACTGTGGGGAATTGTCTTTAGGCTGCAGAATTCCTGAGTGTTGGCAGCTCCAGTGACAGTTATATTTATGGAAGCACCCCTGTTTTGTGAAAAACAGAGAAGCAAGTAGATATTTTCTAAGGAGAAAATAAATTTTTGAGATAATGAGTGTGCTGGCAACAGGAACTTACCCAGGATAGTATCTTTTTTAACTATAAAGTTTATGGATAGTGGACCCCTTGGTCATATATTACCTGGCAGTCTCAGCAGTCAGACTTCTTGGAATCCCAGATCTAGCATCCTTATAGGTGTCTGTCCTGCATCATCTGAGATCCTGAAAAGCTTGGACCCATCAGAAGTGACCAGGGCCTGATCTGTGTGTTGCCCTGGGATAAAGCAGAACTGAACACCCTCCATCTGGTGTACAAAGGGAACACTCACAGGCTTGGCACCTGACGGTCTTGACATTGAACCTGTGACCCACTAGCACTGTGACTCTGAGCATTCTTGCCTCGGTACTTTCTTTCCCAGGTCTCTGCGGAACCAACCACGTGTACAGAGACGAACCACAGTAGATGTCCCCCCTTGTCTTTCTTCACCTCTTTTGAGAAACCCTTTTCTGTTTGGATAAATCAAGGCTTCCCAGGTTCTTGCCTGTTTTCATTAAGTCAGAAGATTTTTCCAGACCATCTTTGTGCTTCTCTGTGGTCCCAGGCCAGTGTTTTGACTTGACATAGATAGTTCTTGAGGGCCCAGTATTTCTTCACAGTGTGACTATCGCTTCTGGGGAGACAAGGCCCAGTGGGGAGTTCTCTGGGATGTTCTCTCTTACCTTCATTCTGTGTTCTCCTGTCATCCCTCCACACTTGTCCTTAGCCCTTGGGCAGTGCTGTGGTGATGTTTGTGCTCACTGTGGGGCTTCAAGCCTAGCAACACCAAAAGCGGTCACTATGCAGGAGGCTACCTCTTCCGCCTGAGCTTTGGGTGGGCTCTGGCCCCTTCTGACTCTGGCAGAGAGTAGAAAAATCAGCTGTCAGCAAGCAGCAGTAGGACCATGGCATGGTTAGACTCCCGTGGCCTGGTTAGCCTCAAGGCCATGGTTCATTCTCTATACATTCATTGAGCCCCTTTCCCTCCTCGTCCCCAGCAGCCTCACTGAAGAGCCCTTTGTTCAGATCAAAACTGCTCTACAGGTTCCATGATGGGCTTCTGAGACCAGAGAGCCTCTCCAAATGGAAAAGTGGGTGTATATTGCTTGTGTCTTTGTGCACTTCCAGAACTTTCACTGGCTTCTTGGAAAGTTCAGGACCACCTGCTGCCAGCAGGAGCCTTGGCTTCTAGAGGACCTTTCAGGCCTCAGGGGAGATAAAATTCCATGGCAAAGTCTGTGCTCACCTTTCTTTGGAAGCCTGAGTCTGGGACTAAGTGTCGAGTGCCATTTCCTGGACCGCATGGTCTCTCACTGCTGGCCTGCCTTCTGCTATAGATGTGTCTCTTTCCACCCTTTTGGAGTGGTCCAGGCAGAACACAGAGCAGGGAGGTATGGGGATAGAGCAAGCAGCTTAGATAAGCTTCAGCCTATGGTGCCTGGAAGAGAGTGGCCTAGTTGGATGGGAGAGTTGTTGGTATCCATCAACTCGATCTCTCCCATCATCTCTCCCAAGGAAGGCAGAGTGAGCTCTAGGCCTCGATGTGTCCCTCTGCCCCCCCTGCCACTGAGCTCTGGTGGGACCAAGGACTGGGGTTCATTGGTGAGGTTCCATGTCAGGGCTGCCAAATGATGCCCAGTGCTGTGCAGCATGACACCTTTCCAAGTCAGATGTCATCAGTCACTGTGAAAGGTTCTGGTCACAGAGCTGACAAAGATGGGCATTGAAGGCAGCCAGGGAGCAGCAGGTCTGTAATTATGAAGGCAGCCGATATGCCGTTCCCAGGGGATCGCCTTTCAGTTTTGGGTGTTGGTGCGGGACAATTCTGTCAATCATGTTTTAAATAAATGCTGATTGGCCAGGCAGGAAGTATAGGCGGGAAAACCAGACAGGAAGTAGCTGTGGCGCAAGGAGACCAGGAGAAATTGGGAAGCAGGAAGCTTCCCTGGCATTCCTTTGCAGATCTCCAACAAGGCAACATGTAGCAGCCCAGCTGAGAGAATGTACTGGCTATGTGGCTGACAATGGGTTAATATAACTTATGGGAACTAGTAAGAAGCCTGAGATAATGGGCCAATCAGTTAATAACCTAATGTAGACTCTCTGTGTGATTTTCTTTGGGGCTTGCTGGCTGTGGGGTACTGGGTAGGACAGTAACCCCAATGAGCAGGCCCCTCATGTTACAGGGTGTCGCCATTCATAAGCCCTGTTTGAGGCAGGGAAATGAAGCAGGCCAGTGGGGCTGGATTTGAGACAGGACTTGTATTCTTGTCTTCCTACTTGGAAAGGGAAAATCCAGGAGCCTTGACTATGAGGTGCTCTTAGGCAGATGTTTAAAAACAATAGTTATAGACTTTGAAACATCTGGAACTGGATTCCCTTGAATCCATATAGCTTATTTAGCTTTGGAGAGATCTTGGGTTACATCTGGTCATGTTTTCTATGTTGGCTTGAAACCACTTGACTTAACACGAAGAGGCAGGAAGGCTAGACCTGCAGGAAGACCAAGTTGGCTCTCATACCTCACATCTGATGCTACTGGTCCAAATATTCATTGTGAATCAGACGCAGGGCTGGCGACCCGAGGGAAAGCATATTCTGCTTTTGCTAACAAGTTGAAAAAGCTCAGGAGATTTGCACAATTATTTATTGTTTTGAGCCAGATGCTTAACAACTAGCAAATGCTAGGTTATGCTGACTTATTGATCTTTTAACTTATTTGATCTGTATGGTTGGAAAGCTAAGAATTCCACTAGGTATGAGATCAGTCTTCAAAAAAGGTGCGTGTTTGGGTGGAGGGTAGGATTCTGGGAACTCTCTTTGGGAACCCTTTATTCTCAGAACCCCTTCACACCCCACTGACCCTTCCCTCCCTTCCTCTTTCCCTTCCTTCCTCTCTCCCTCCCTCCCCTCCTTTTCTCATTTTATTTCCATGGACAAGTGTTGCTGAATATTAGTTTAAGATTATTATATATGTTGTGGAACATTTGTTTAATTATGCAAATATGTATTGAATTCTTTTATGTTCTTCTTGCTCCTTGGTTTATTCTCTTTGCCTGCCATTCCTGCCTATCATTTCTCCTGTCTAGCTATTCAGCTCTTTATTAGACCAATCAGGTGTTTTAGGCATACAAAGTAACAGAACTTCACAAAGTTAGACAAATGTAACATAAAATAATGCAACACATCTTTGCATCATTAAACAAATATTCCACAGAAGACCAGAACCATTTCCATTTCTTTTGTAGGCTGAAAAATGCCCCTTCCAATTTATGGCTCCTTGCCACTTCGTAATGTAACCTTATTTGAAAGTGCATTGTTAGAAGCTGTAATTGGTTAAAAGATCTTGAGTTAAAATTGTCCTTTCATCCTTTCTTAGGGTAACTCTAAATCCAATGACTAGTGTCCTCATAAAGAAAAAGAAGAGAGCAGAAGAGACACACACAGAACAGGCCAGGTGAACATGGGGAGAAGTGGGGTTACCCTGCCACCTGTGGTTCAAAGCAAGGGCCTGGAGTCACTGGAAGAGAGAGCCTTCTTCCACAGAGCTTGTGGAGGGAGCAGACTTGCTGATGTGTTGACTTTGTTTCTCTAAACCCTTGAACTATGGGAGAACAGATGTCTGTTATTTAGGCCCCCTTGTTTGTGTGTGATGCTTTGTTATAGCATCAACGGGAAACTAATACAGTGTGGGATGCAGAAGTGTTTACCCTTAGCCGCCATCTCTTAAGTCAGTTCTTTGGTTGTTGTTTGAGTTTCTTGTTCAAATCACATACAGTTAATAAGTGTGATGTCTTATTTTCATTCATGAAATTATAGTCTTTTTAAAAATCCTTTTTCTTCCCCTCTGCATTCTGAGAGAGCTTCTCAAATAGACAACAGAACCACAGGAGGCTGGAAAGACTCAACAGTTAAGAGCACTGGCTACTCTCGCAAAGGACTTGGGTTTGGCTCAGTACCCATTTCAGGCAGCTACCAACTGCCTGTAACTTCAGTTGGAGGAGACCTGACAATCTCTTTTGGCCTCTGAGGGCACTTACATGCATGTGGTGCATACGTGTGTGTGTGTGTGTGTGTGTGTGTGTATGTGTGTGTGTGTATGTGTGTCCAGTACTCATAAAATTTAAAATCATAAAGACTGAAATGGCAGAAGATCCAGAGCATCCTGTTGGTGGGACTGTGTAGGGAAGACATATTGGATCATCTGGCTCTCGAGTGTTGTATGGCTTCCATTTCTTTTTCTGTATGACATTATATCTCTATGATATATGGGAGATAGAAAATGGTTCTTGTCTATAGAAATGGGGAACAAAAGGGAATAGTAAGGCAGTAGAGAGGCCTGAACACCTACAGGGACGAAAAGTTCCCAAAGAGAATGTTCCAGAATCCTATCTTTCTTCTCCAGACTACCACATTTCTGAGGACTGGCCTGATTCCCAGCAGAATCCTTGGTTCTTCTCTGGAATTATTACTGTTGCTCTTAAATGATTCACTGGGTCTTCGTGTGGAGTGTTTGCCAAAGTGCAAAGAAGGAGGGGAAGAAAGGGTTCTTGGAATTTTGGTCTTTTAATCGTTGCTCCAGACTGGTTCTGGGAACTGAAGGCTCCATCTGCAAAAGGGTTTTTGGAAAGCCGGTGGGACGAGGGAAGGGTGGGGTGTCAGGGTAAAGCTCTGTCCCCAGATCCATCCCTCCTTTTCATGAGCTGCCTCTGGCAGGGGAGAAGCATGGTGTGCTGTCCATCTTCACCAAGCCTAGCGACTCTAACTTCATTTCCAGGCCCATCCTCACCACTCCCTTTTTGACTGATTTTCTGGATTTTGGCTGTTATCACAGGGGGAAAAAAATCTGTTCCTTTTTTCAAACAAACAGCACAGGAAAAGTGAGGATTGGAGGAAGCTCTCACTGGAGGTCCCACCTCTAAGCTTCTAGAAGACAACTACTTTTTCCAGCCCTAGGCCTCTCGGTTAGCCTTGCAGTGCCTGGGTCAGGGAAGAGGGTGGGAGCCCACACTCGTAAGTACATAATGGGGCCAAGCTCCACATTGCCCATGATGTTCTCCCTTGTCCCTCCAAACTCCGATTTCCTCTTCTCCTTCCCGTGTATTTATATTTAATTCTAGACTTGAACGAGTTATAGAAATCATCCAGCCTTCAATATGGAATCCTTTTGCCAATAGAAACTTCCCAGCAGTGAGGGCAATCCTCACACTTAAGTTTCTGCTCACAGTTGTGCTTGGCTGAACTCAGAGCAGGAGTCAGGGATGACTTCAGTTGACCTGCACATAGGCCTTTGCCCTACCGCTACCAAAGTAATACTGTAATATGTATTTCTCTTTTTAAAAAGTTTTATGTACATGTATGTGGGTTTGTCCACTTGCATGCAGGTGCCCTCGGTGGTCAGAGACAGGAGACCAACTGAAACTTGAGTTGCATGAGATTCTGAGCCACCTGCCACGGATGCTGGGACTCAAACTCAGGTCTTCTGGAAAAGCAGACTACATTCTTAACCACCGAGCCCTATTCCCAACCCCAAATTTGCATTTCTGAGCTAGGTGAAGCCTGATAGGAGGTGGTTTGACTATGAGCCCGCCAGATGCCCAATTTATCCTATCATAAAGAATTACACTGGCCCCCAGATGTTACCTCTAAAACTCCCAGGCCAGGCTTGTACTAGAGAATCCACGGATCCACCCCCTCTGGGAAAAGCTGATCAGTGTACTCCATGTTGTTGGGAAAGATGCAGAACTTTCTGCTGTGTTTGACTATCCTGAGCCAGCAATTCTTTTCTAGTTTCCCAGTCCTTCCCTTGCTTTACATGGAGGCTAATTTCATACTTGTTCTTATGTCTCTTTCCCATGTGTTCCCATGGGTCCGGGGAGAAGAACATTGTAGCAGCTTTTACCAAGCTTTCCCTCCCCTTACCTTTGAGGGACCCTTTTTTTTATCTTGCCTTCCCAGAAAAGTCTTTCCTGGCTCAGTAGAGCCGAGATAATTTTCCATTTTCTCTTCATTCTTATGATTAAATTTTATTTTACCTATCTATATGATATGTATGCATGTGTGTGTATGTGCACATGTGTGTGCTGTGCCCACAGAAGCCAAAAGAGGATGTCTGCACCTCTGGAAGAACAACCAGTGCTCTTATCCACTTAGAATCTCTCCAGCCCCACTGTCTGTTTTTCTTAATGAACTTTCTTTAGATTATTTAATCTTGTTTTGGTTATTTGAGACAGAGCCTCACCATGTAGCTCTGGCTGGCTTGGAACTCGCTGTGTAGACTCAGTTAACTGGAACTTTCAGCGGTCCTGTTTCTGCCTCCTGAGTACTGGGGTCACAGCTGTGCATCACCACATCTGGCTTCTGTAGAACTTTAGAAGCAGTTCTTCGGGTATCTGCAGAGAAATTTGAACTGACATTTCCATGAGGAAGGCTCTTTCTGTCTGAAATGTGATGCACTTTTCACTTTCTTCTAGTACCCTTTGTCCCCGAGAGAGTTGTGAAGTTTTCTTCATACATATCTTACACATTATTGCCAGCCATGTTACAATGGCTGTAACCATGGTTTAGTAACCATTGATTCTAAGACCTTTACTGTGTCTTCTAACTGGTCCTTATTTGTATATACGTATAAAGGCTCTTGTTTACAACATTCACTTATGGCTAGTTTCATTAATGAATTTTCTTGTTTACAACAGGTTTTAGCAGGTTTTTTGGGGGTTTTAAGATATGAAATAATGCTACTTTTAAGTTATGATAGTCTTGTCTTTGACTTTTATATTACATATAAAAGCTATTTATAATGACATCAAATTTTTAAACATCTTGAAGGCTTCTCGAAGAGGACTGGAGTTAGGTTCCTAGCACCCAAGTGGGGTGGCTCACAACTGCCTGTAACTCCAGCTCCAGATATGTGGCCCCCTCTGACCTTTGTAGGTACCCATAGTCATGTATATAATTAATACACATAATTTAAAAATGTTAAAGATACTATTGAAAGGTGAAAGAGAAAACTTTTCAAATCATATCTTTAGTCTAAATATATGAATCTAGAAATAAAAATGCTATTAATTAAAAAACAGTAAAAATTAAGCAAAGATCCAAATAGATAGTTTCCTCAGAGGATACACAACGGGCCAGTAACACATGATGAGAGATTCCATGTCCTTAGCCATCAGGAAAATGCAAATAAAAACTACAATAAAATATCATTTAATACCTGCATAGTCAAAACCACAAAAATAACTGATACTGGCAAAACATTAAGAAATCAAACCTTCATTTGCTGCTCGAGCATTTTAAATAGTACTGTTGTTTGGGAGGTCATTCTGACCGTCCTCAAAGGTCTAAACAAGAGTTACCCTATTTGACAGCAGTCCCTAGAACACAAACTAC
>JAQHUG010000024.1:6110478-6123230 GCA_028555095.1 Dicrostonyx torquatus
GGCCGATCCCTGTGTTTGAAGCTAGCCTCCTCTACAAAGTGAGTTCCAGGACAGCTAAGGCAACACAGGAAAACCTTGTCTTGAAAAACCGAAAGTAAAAAATAAATAACGAAGGAAGGAAAGAGGAGGAAGGAAGGAAGGAAAGAAGGAAGGAAGAAAGGAAAGTGTCATGAAGGGGTGATGGAGAAAATGGCTGTGGAGGGACAGGGCACATCTAGAGCATCTGGGATGGCTGAGCTGAGCTTTATTTCTTGATTTGGATGGACGTTAGAAGACTGTTTCCTTTTTTATAATTTATTGCACTATGCGCTATTTTCTGTAATTAGACTTTTTCTTGGTTTTAACATATAAAGATTTTCTTTACTTTAACAGTATGCTCCATTTTTTTTTCTAACATCCTCCTACTAATTTGGAGCTCTTTGGACTCTCAACTGCCCACTTCTGGGTTTTGAATCCTACCAGGCTCTCCTGTTTTCCTAGGATCCTCTCCTAAGCATTTCATATTGATTCAGATGAATGGGAGATTATGTTACAGAAACAAACAACCCCTATCCTAGCACCATGAAATGAAGGGCTGTTCCTGGTTCATGCTACCTGTTGGTGGGGATGTCCTCGTCGGGGTTGCTCAGAGACCTAGATGTCCTGCTTGGATGATCTCACTTGTTTGTAATTTCTGCTCACCATCCATTGGCAGGGCTGATGTACCCACCCACAGGGAGGCTGCAGCACAGGGCCGTAAATACACTACAGATGTTGGTAAATAATATTAATAAAATACCCCCTTGCTTTGCTAGCACTGACATGCATGAGTTTCAGCTTTGCCAACTAATGTCACTCCCAACAAGCTGCTCAAATTGCCGTCACTGCATTATATTAACTGTAATTGCATGAAGTACCAGCCCGCCTGCAATTTGAACCAGGTTGTGAGGGACTGGCATTTAACTAATCTGAAGCCAGTGCATATCCTTCCATGCAAAGAAAATCTGTGTTATAAACGTTAATCATTTGCTTCGCCATCAGCATGCAAACCGTGGGGCAAACAGTGTCAGTGCACCAGGGCATGACCAATGATGTCACTTTTTTCAGACTCTGTCTGTGATTGGCTGCTACACATTTGTTAGTTCAAGCTCAGACAGCAACATGTGGGCTGGTAAGACCACCTAGTCTCCCAGTAATGAGACACATGAAGGTTTAAAGAAATGCATATGATGGGTCATAGAAGGGAAGCTTACAGAATCAGAAATACAATTTAAAAAATGAGTGATGACTGCTGAAAAAGAAATTGGATGTGATCTGAAGACTTGGAAATGAGTAACAGAACAAAGTTAGGATGAAACAGACATGCGTGAAGGTGTGGTCCAAGCCACATTAGAAGAGTCCAATGACTGTAACAAACAGGATGCCGTCCCCTCAACATCCCTGGGTGTACATCACAGCAGGAGTAGAAAGCAGAGGTCAAATGGAGTGCTTTCTTCTCCTTTGGATCAGCGATTGGAGTTAGTTCGACCAATGAAATCAGCTGCTACATCGAAGGAAACCGGTGAAGCAGATGAAGGAAGAACTTTGTTAAACAAGGCTGGTTCTGTGGTGATGGATTGGTGGGTGTCAAGTACAGGCAAGCACAGGTCCTAGAAAAGTGAAGTGGTCCCAAAGGAAGCAAAGCCATAGGAGACTATAGCTCAGTGAATCCTCCTGGGGTTTATGGCATTCAAGAGCAAAAACTAAAATTCAGAGGCTGATCTAAACTTGCCACAAAACATGGCTATTTCCAGGGCAAGAGAGATGCTTGCTTTCAGGACTGCCGTTGACATTGAGAGGAAGAAGGCAAGGGTTGTTCAAACTAGTTTTGATACGCTTTTTACACAGAAATAAAACATTTTAATTATCAGTGTTTCTAAAGCTTAAAGTTATAGGCTAATAAAATCATCATTATTTTTACTAATTTTTCATTTCCCTCTGCATTTATAACCAACAGCAAGGTTTTGTTTTTTAATGTTTTGACAAAAACTTTTAAAGGTCACAGGGCAATTGTGATTTCCCCTCCTGATTATTAAGGTTACTTTGTATGGTTTCAATTACCCAGTCACTTTTATGGTCCCTGCATTTCTGTGCCAAGCAAGGTCTGCATGTATACAGACCTGGCTCAGGTAGAGTTACATTACAGTTCCCCTACATCTGTTTGTGATGACTCACTTACCTAGGATGTGAGGAAACTTCCAGGGGTGGGGAATTGAGCCATTATGATTGGTAGAAATAAGGGTTTCTGATATAATTGGAGGTTTTTTAGAATGAGGTTTGTAGGTAAACTGAGGCAGACTATACCCAAACAGGTCTCCTCTTCTGCCAAGGGAAGGTGTTGGACAAATATCTGAGGAAGGAGAGGCAAATCCTAGGCTGGATGAGCGTCCAGAGCACCTGTCTGGGCTGTGGCAGTGGTGATACGCTTAGAGGTTATCCATGCTCTTGATCTGTAGGACTGTGCAGGGGAAGAGGTGTGGGATGGGAGGAGTCCATCAATACTGGGGTAGGAGCAACAGCTCAAAGAAGGCTAAGAGCAGGGCTGGGCTACAGTTTGATCAGATGAGAGTGGATTGGCTCCCTAATATCCTGGGGAAGAAGGAAGATAGGGCCAGCCCATAAAGTCTTCGAGGATGCTGAGGTCCCCACGTCATGCTCATAAAGAGTTCCAGACTCAGGAAATTCAGATTATGTCAGCATGATCTCATGTCTCCTCACCATCAGTGAGGCCTGGGGACATGAGAGTTTCTGTGTAATTTATTGTTCAAACCTGAAATATTTTGAAAGTAAAAGGCACTGCTATGGGCAGTAAGATATTTGAGTAATTAAAGTCCCAGGAAAACCAGACCATAGTGAGGTATAGACATGTTCAGGTAAGAATACACTCGAGGTCAAACCAGAATGAATTTTCCCCAATTCATATCCCATGCTCAGTTTCCTGGGGTGGAGACTAGTATGCAGGGAGCACTCATGAGAGAGCAACCCTAACTGTCCCAACTGGGAGGGAGGGGTCCCAAACAGAGCCGCTGGTCAGCATGTCCTCCCATCAGTGGTCTCAGATGACCTCATAGGGCACTCTAGGGCCAAGGGATCTGCAGTTGGGGTAAGATCACAGGCTCCTTCTCTCCAGAGTCACTGACAGCTGTCCAGCTGAGAGCAGATTTGTGATCAGTGCTGAACTCTACAGTGCTCACACTGGTCTCTAAAGGACAAAGGAGGCATCACATAAACTCCCCTACCCTAAGGGAGAGGAGAGCTTGGATACGTATATCTATAAACACACAAACCTTAAAGTGAGTCTTTCTGCATCTGTTTGGAAAAAGAGCTGCAAGTCCATAAAATTAACACAGAAGCTTGTTTGCAAAGATACTAAAGAAAAGGCAACTTAGTCTCTTAGAACACAGTGCCACACTTGCTGATATTACTGGGATTGCTTTTCCCTTAAGGTTCTATTTGTATTTAGGACACCTATGTGAGACTTGCCCCAGTCCAGGCCCAGCTCAGTGCTCCACCACTTAATCACCCCCTCAGTTCTCATCACAGACCTGTGAAGTGACATACAGTCCAGGAAGCAGAGAGTCCCCTAAGGATGGGCAGTCAGTTCAAACAGCGGGTCCAGCATTTGGACCCCAACTGTGGTGTCTGTGGTCCCTGCTTTTTATTTGATTGCTCATTGGTTTATTTTCCGTTGTGAGGACTGAAGAACTCACACCTGCTAGGCAAGTGCATGGACACTTCAACTGTATCCCCAGCCTGAAAGAAAAAAAAAGAAAAGAAAACCCTTTTATTTTGAGACAGGGTCTCAATAAGTTATCCAAGGCAGCCTTGAACCTCCTGTCTCCACCTCCACTGTGGCTGGGATTGCAGGCCTGTGCCACCAGGCCACAGCAACTCTGTCTTTAACCTTTATGCTATGCCACTTTCCAATCCTCCATTCAGTTTTCTTAGTACTATATGATTGCAATGAAATTTAACAAGTTCTTATTTAGCTCCCTATCCATTGCCTTTGTTCAATGGTTGAGGAAATAAAAATCTCTTCTCTGGTGTGATGCAAAGGATGATGATGATGATGATGATGATGATGATGATGATGATGATGATGATAGTGATATCTAGCATGTATTGAGCTCTTCCTACATGCTAGGCTCTATCCCGGCAGCTTTTCATGCATTGTATCCTTTAGCCATGCACTAGACTTTAGACTGCTCTGAAGGAGACTCTGGTCTATTGAGAATCAAATGGGAATGGTTACATGACCACACATAAGACATGATTGGAAAACCTTGTGTGTGAGACAGAGTGTTGCTGGACAGAGATCATCAAATGACAGTTTGAGTTCAGATCTGGGAGATTTATCCTTGAAAAAAAATATATCCCCTTCTAAAAGTAAAAAATAAGCATAAAAATAAAAAACAAAATGAAAACAAATACAAGAAAGGTCCTATTTTCCCATTTTGATCAGTTTAGTATTCTAGCCCATGCCCTGCTTATGTTAAATCTCCCAAGGTGTACAGTTTGGCTAATCTAATCCTGAAGAAAGACAAGCCTATTGTGGACCTGTAGAGTGGAAAGTGCCCTGGGTCTTGAAGATGGTAGGCAGGGTTGAAGACCGGCACCCAGATGGTTAACAGCAGAGAACTGAGAACAGTGGCCTTGCAGAAACCTATTTCATGTTATACAAGGGAGTAGCTAGTGTGAGTAGACAGATTTTAAAAGCCCTGAATTCTTGGTCATTATGGATTAGTAGTATGTCCCATATGAATGTATGGCAGGTAACACTGCAGTGCTCTTTCTGCCATTGTGATGCTTTCCCTGATGCCGCCCAGCTAAAGGTTCTCAAAGCCGTCCTGAGCAGAAGCTCCAAGCAGCGAGGGCTGGACTCCTGGCTGTCCTGTGGAAGCTTGTGTATAGTGTGGCTCTACAGTTGCTGCAAACCCCCATGGCCTTCCTCATGGCTCAGCTGCAATGCCAAAGAAATTTACCTGCAACTACGTGTTTGTTTTCCGGCAGCCCAGATCCATATACTTACACAAAAACTATATTCATCACAACAACCAGTGACTTAGGTATGTTTCTAGTAGCTCTTACATCTTAAATTAACCCATTTCTATTAATCTATGTATCACCACGAGGATGTGGTCTACCAGTATGGTTCTGGTGTCTTTCTCTTTTGGCAGCAATATGGCATCTCTCTGACTCCACCTTCTTTCTTCCTGCATTCAGTTTAGTTTTCCTGCCTAGCTCTATTCTGCCCTGCCATATTCCAAAGTAGCTTCTTTATTAACCAATGGTAATAAAACATATTCACAGTATACAGAGGGGAATCCCACATCATTTACCTATAAGTAGAGGTCCTGGGCATCTTCCCAGAGTTGGAGGCTGACCCTAAGGAGGCCTAGCCCTCCCTATTCTTGTAAAGAGTGTCCCATCATGTAGGAGGGCTCCAGCCACATTGCTTCCAGGTTTCCCCCATCTTCTGCCAAATAGTTAAGGCACATTAACTAACACAAACACATTAATAAATATGATCTCACAGCTTATTGAGACAGAAGAGTGGCAGGAACTCACAGGAATCAGTGTCACTGTGGTTCCATGGGCCAGAAGGCCCAGAGCTTAGCCCTAGCATCAGCTCCAGCAGGCAGATCTCTGTTCTTAAGATTGTGTCCTAGATCTTTGTCCCAGGCATGATGGGAAAGGCCTTGCAGGTCACCTAATCTAGTTCATGCCGCTGTCCTATTTTATTTCAAGGCTACTGATGCCTGTGTTCTTTTTCCAAAGGAAAATTTCAAGAATTGTTGGTTTTTTCGTTCTTTGCATTTTTTTCCACCTCCATCTTGTTCATTTTGGTCAAATCCTCTGACTCCTCCCTTTGGTGGGAGGAGCTACCCCAGCCTGACTGATAGTAAGGTGGAAATGCTCGTGGAATGTCTGGCCACTGGTAAGAGAACCCTGCATCTGGAAAGGCTCCGAAGCCCAGGCAACCGTCTCCTGACCGCCTGGAGGCTTCCTCATATATATATTGGTTTTGGTTTACACTGTCTGGTTTCACCTTGTGTTCCTGTCTGTCAAACCTGGCCCAGAACCTTCCATGAAGCTCCTCCAGGATGTAGTGCCTGGACCCTACTCCCATAGTGGTCATAGTGATGAAGCACAGTCCACGATTTTACTCCTTACTCCCACTGCCTAGCTACAGGCCTTTTGTCTCTGAGCAGGTGACAAGTCTGCAGGAAGCAGAAAGTGTCTCTTCCCAGTGCACAATTCAGTAGTTTGTCAGCAGAAATACAACACTGAGTGAAAGGTAGATAGGAAATTCTTTCCTAGGGTGATCTAGGGCCAAGTACCAAGATGGAAGCCCTGCATTGTTGTGGAATATTAGTTTAAGGTGTGTTACATTTGTGTATGCTGTGCAGCATGTGTTTAATGATGCAATATGTTGCATTTTTTGTTGCATTTGTTTAACTCTGTAAAGCCGTGTTTCTTTGCCTGTCTATATACCCGATTGGTCTAATAAAGAGTTAAATAGCCAATAACAAGGCCGGAGAAAGGATAGGAAGAGCTGGCAAGCAGAGAGAATAAATAGAAGGAGAAAAAGAGGGACCGGGAAGCAAGAGAGATCAAGGAGTAAGAAAAGAAGGGTCCATCCACCCAGTCACACTGCCAGCCATGAAATAAGAGTAAAGTAAGATTACAGAAGTAAGTAAAGGAAAAATCCTAGATGCAAAAGGTAGACAGGATTATTTGGGGGGAAAAAGCTGACTAGAAATAAGTCAAGCTAAGGCCAGGCATTCATAAGTAAGAGTTAGGCGGCAGGCCCCCAAAAAGAGCCAAAGGAATTTTTAAAAATGACTGCATTTATTGGGTTCTCCGCAGAGCATGGGCAGGATAGCAGTAACTGCCACTTATCTCGTGTGTGGGACCTTGGAGGACATTCAACAGACACTTTGAATATTTTTAGTGGGTTGCAAGTTTGATCAACAGAAGGTAGCCTGGGCTATTCTACCTTCCCCAGGCAAAACTTGAAATGGCCTTCAAAATGCAGATGCCTCGCTTTGTTTTAGAGCCCTTCATCGTCTGTGCGATTGTAGCAAATGCCACAAACCAGATAGATGAGGAAGAACAGGCGCATTTCTCATCGTCCTGGAGGGTGGGAAGTCCGTGGTGAAGGCACTGATGTCGGTGTCTGGTGTGCACCTGGTTCATAGACTGCGTCTTTTCCATGCGATCTCACATGGTAGAGGAACTGGGGGGTCTGTTCTTCAGAAACACTAATGCCTGGGATCTGATCTACCCCCGAGAAGAGGAGAGGAGGGGGGAAAGGAGGAAAGGAGAGAGATTTCAGTATATGAACCTGGTAGGTGGGAAGCAAATTATTCAGACCATGCCAGGCAGCAAGTGATGAGCCTGCCCTTGGCAATCCATGTTCTCTAACTGACCTGCTGGCATTCCTGCAAGAACACGATGTTTTAAAAACACTTACGTTTTCAAAAACAAATGAATGTGCATAGGAGTAGAAAAAAATTAGTCAAGCCTTCTTCCCAAGATAAGAGAGAATTGAAACACCTTCTTCCTGAGTTCTAACTTGGAAGGAGAAGAGACACTGTGCCTGGCAACTTACGTCTTCTGGCCTTGCCAGTCACAGTCTGGGCCATGTGTGGGCAGCATCAGTATTACTTTAAAGTTTGTTTAAAAGCTTGGAGTCCCAGCTCTTATCCCCAGATCTACTGAGGCAGAGGCTTAATTTTAAAGAGATTTGTATGTGCTGCCTTAGAGAACACAGAAGATAGTGTAGCCATCGCGGGTCTGGAGTTGGAAATACATAAATAGGAAATACTTAGACTGGCACTAACAAGCCAACTCTCCATCAAGTCTTAATTGAAGTCTACTATGAGTTTTATCCTGAGTTTAACATGGTGGAAAAGAAAGGAGCAGGGCATATCCAGCAGGGCAGGAACCACACTACCTGAGTTCAAACCAAATCTCACCTGTGCATCCAAGAACTACCCTGACCAGAGGGTAGGCTCTTGCCTAACTGTATTCACTTGAGTATAGCCTCTGGGTGACACCCGTCACATGGGCAGTCCTTGTTTGCAGCAGAAACAAGTCATCACAAGGCTAGCACGGGGAAGACAGCATGTCGTAACCTCCATCATAACATTTTTCTTTGGTGATGAAGCATTGCTGGACCTGGTGACAGCTGAGCATCACGGCAGCTCCAGCCCTCAGGCTGCCCCCGAACAGAAGGAGCCTGCAGCTGAAGGTGCCCCTGACTGATTAGTCCCAAGGCACAGCGGTGCTGCCGAAGTCTGCTTCATGCATGGCAGCTTGCAACTGGAGCATAATTCGTTCTAGAACATTATGCATGCAACCGCGGATTCTGGAGACAGACTACTGTGAGTTCCTTTCTAGGCTCTGCTATTCGCTGCCTGTGTGACTTGTGTAAGCATAAATTGTAACGCTATTAATAACGTGTTACTCAGCTTCCTGCTTCATTTGGGTGAAGGCCAGGTTTATCTTTTCTTTCATGGATTATGCTTTTGGTGCCATAGCTGAACAAAATCTTTGCCAAGTTCGTAAAAGGTTTCCCCTATGTCTCCTTCTCCATACTGTACACTTTAAGATATTTATACTTAGGTCTATCCTCCATTTTCAATTTTAACTATGCTACAGGCAAAGAGTGATGGCAGAGACTCTTAGTTTTCCTTCTATCAAATTAATAAGTATTCTTGTCAGTTATAAACTAATCTTTACATTTCATTTTCCAAATGTTTACTGCCAAATCTATAAAATATATAGTTAATTTTTATATTCCTCTTGTAACACATGACATTTTATATATATATATATATCCTAAATCTTGCACTGATTTTATAGAATCTTTAGCTATTTCTCCATAAGAAATCATATCTACAATTGAAGACACTTTCTTTCTGGCCTTTAAATAGTTTGAAACCTGTGGGTTGACTATCAGATAGACTACATATCAGATATTTACATTATGATTCATAACAGTAGCAAAATTGCAGCTATGAAGTAGCAACAAAAATGACTTTACGGTTGAGGGTCACCATAGCATGAGGAACTATAGTAAAAGCCACGGCATCAGGAGGGTTGAGAAGCGCTGTTGAAGAGCAACATAAGGAATTGTCTGAAAGGGCTGAGCATCAGGAAGGCTGAGAACCGCTGATTGTAGAGCAATGGCTGAGAAAACCAGACGAGACTGAAAAGATGCGATGAGAGGTCCTCTTGCTTTATTTCTAAAACCGCAAGGAAAGTTGGTTCAATGTGATATCATGTAAGATTATTTTTATTAGGTTACAATTCTTTGCTAGGTTGCTGAGAGTTTTTATCTTGAATACTCATTTGTCAAATGGTTTGTCTACAGGTTTTGCAATGATTGCATAGCTGTCTCCCTTCTGTTAGTAAATTACATTGGTTGGCTTTTTGAATATGAAACCAACCTTGCATTTCTTGGGTAAATCCTTTTCGATTGTGATATATTATTATTAATAATATGTTACTGAATTTAATCTACTTATACTGTTCATGTTTTGGTATCTTTGTTCATAATGGAAGTTAGCTCGTCCCTTTTTTAAAAATAACATCTCTCTTATATTTAGGTCCTGGAATTTTTTTCTCTTGGTTTTTCGAGACAAGGTTTCTCTGTGTTATAGTCCTAGGTGTCCTGGAACTAGCTCTTGTAGACCAGGTTGGGCTCGAATGCACAGAGATCCTCCTGCCTCTGCCTCCCAAGTGCTGGGATTAAAGTCGTGCTCCACCACCGTCCGACTCTAGGTCCTAGAATGTTGATTGTACCATAAACTGCATTGTAAAGTATATTCTGTTTGGTTCCATTTTTTTAAAGAATTTGTATACATTTGCATTATTTCTTTTCTCAATGGTTGATAAAATTTAGAGCCTAGAATTCAAGTTTTCTGTTTTATTTTGTACAAATATTAGTATTATACATATATATTTAAATGTCTCCATTTTGTAAGTTTTGTGGAAAATATTGGTACAAAGTTCTTTATAGCATTCTTAAGTTCTCTGCTGTTTTATGATCTGTAAAAGTCCATAGTGATGACTTCTTCCTTCCTGACACTACTAATTCATGTTCTCTGTTTTTGAGCAGTGTTACAGATTTGTCTTTTTAGCAAGAGGGTACAGTTTTTTGGAAAGAACCAATAGATTTGGTTAATTTTTTTTGCTGTATGTCTTCTGTCTTATATTACATTGGTTGTATTATTGCTTTCCACTTTGGCTTATTCTGGGTTTGGGGTGAAATGTCATTAATTTTACCTTTCTTTTTTAACATAAAAGTTCAAAGCCATAAAATTCCTTTGAAATAGTTCTAGTTGCATGTCACAATTTTTGTTGTATACTCACTGTTCTTGAGTTTTAAATAGTTCATGGCTTCTAATTTCTTCTTTTGTCTATACATTGCTTGCAAGTGTGTGCTTTGTTTGCTATTACTGGGATTTTTGTAAATATCCTACTACACTTGCAATATTTTCTGTTCCCTCTTTTGTTCTGACTTTCTCCTCACCTGGAGAATAATCTCCCCATCACAATATTCTGTTTGTTCCGTTCAAAGCACTAGCAATCTGTGGCCTTTTGTTTGTGTGCCTGACACTCGCCTGCTGTCCCTGACATTGTATAAGTCACAACAGCAAGAACCCTGCCTTCTTATTTCTCGTTATGTTGCCAGCATCCAGGATAGTGCCAAGCACATTATGAGCGCAGATGCACAATGCTGTTATTTCTGTCCTTTGTTCTACGAGTTCAGACGCTCTCTTGATGGAACTGGAAAGAATGCATATTAGTCAGAGATTAGGTTATTTTCTCTAAATACCATTTGGGATAAGGTGCTGATGAAGTTGCTGAAACCCTCTGTGACATCAATACTTATTTTATCTTGTGCTGTATCAATTGTAGAGAAGGATTTTTTTTTACTCTACTAGACTTGTAATATTTTCAGTTTCTCTTTTTATTCTGTCAGCTTTTGCTTCATGTATTTTGAGGTTCATTATCCCCTGTCCCAGTAGTGGGAATTGAACCCAGGACTCACATATGCTAGCCAAGACCTCTATCATTGAGCCATATCCCAAACCCTCTTTTAACTTTTATTTTGAGACAGGATCTCATTAAGTTACCCAGGCTTAGCTCTGAATTATGGTTGTTTTACGTCGGACTCTCAGGTAGCTAAGATCTGAGACTAGACCACCAGACCCAGCTTGAAATTCCTCTTAGGCACATAGGCACGCTTCCTTGCTAATTGACTCTTGGAGTTAATCTCCTTCATCAGTATGTTAATGGGTTGTGCTTTAAAAAACAGATCCAAACGGGTGGGCTGGAGGGAGGGGAGGCTGTGGTCAGGATGTCCCGTATGAGGGAAGAAGAAATGAACAAATAACCAACCAACCAAACAAACCTGTTCTGGAGATCTTGTCTCTTTATTTGAATATTTTGGGTTTTTTGGTTTTGTCTTTTTTATTGAAAACAGATCTTCTCTTGTACTACACATCCCAACCACAGTCTCCCCTCCCTCCACTTCTCCTAGCTACCACCCCCCCAATTCTTCCCTTCACAGACCCACTTCCCCTCTGTTTCCCTTTCAGAAAAGGGAAGGCCTCCAAGACTGGGCAGTCCAATAGGACAAAACAAGATACAATAAGACAAGGCAAAAGCCCTCATACCGAGGCTGGGCAAGGAAACCCAACAAGAGGAAAAGAGTCTCAAGAGCAGGCAAAAGAGTCAGAGATACATCAGCTCCCACTGTTAGGGGTCTCACAAGAACACCATGTTAGCATTTAATGTCATTATTAATATAATTTTATGATTAAATTTTTAGTAGCACAGTTTTTAGTTTGTCTGCTTTTAGTTCCTCTATCCACATCCCTTTTTGACTTCTTTTGGATGGCTTGAATGTATTTTATGTTATTTTAACTTATAATTTTTTAGCTATAGCATCTTAAATTCCTTTTTAAATGGTAATTATAATTAACATCCTTGGATTTTTTTTTAAAGTGCACTTACTTACTATTGTATCTCATCACACAGAGTGTAAAAACCTGGAGCAGTATAGTCTATTGGTCATTCCTTCACACCCGCTGTGAGTTCACAGATATACAAAGTATCATTACCTTGCATGTATCATTTTATTTTGACTCCTTGCAATACTTTCACTTTGTCTCTAGTTCTCAACAGTTCAATTATGATATTGGAGCTTTAGTCACAATTTTCCTGTTTGGGGTTTATTGTGATTTGGGATATATAATTTACATCTTTCAATGTGGAAGCTTTTCAGCCAGTGTTTTCTCAAATATAGTTCTGCCTCATTATTTTTTCCCTTTCCATCTGGAACAGTAATTAACTAGAGAATTTGGACATTGTCCCACGTGTATGTGAAGCCTGTTCTTTTTTTTCTCCCAATCTTTTTTGTCTCTTGTTTTCAGACAGGATAATTTCTGTTGATTAATCTTCCAGTCCACTCACTCAGCCATTTATTAGAAGAATGTATTTATGTTCTACTAGTTCTACGTTCCATCCAAGTTTAAGGCTAAAACTCAGGTTTTACATGCAGTAGACATCTATTATGATAAGATGTATAAATATTAACCATGCAATTAATGGTTTTTGAATAAAACATGATTAAAAAGCCATCTTCATCTTGACTGCTCTTTCAATGCAAGCATAGTGCGCAATATGTAGAAAATATTCAAAACAGAGATGTCAAT
>JAQHUG010000024.1:6123945-6169036 GCA_028555095.1 Dicrostonyx torquatus
TGTGTAAACCATGCTTAGGATGTCTACAGCAATGTGTTAACCATGCTTAGGACGTCTACAGCAGTGCATTAACCATGCTTAGGACGTCTACAGCAATGTGTAAACTGTGCTTAGGACGTCTACAGCAATGTGTAAACCATGCTTAGGATGACTACAGCAATGTGTTAACCATGCTTAGGATGACTACAACAATGTGTAAACCATGCTTAGGACGTCTACAGCAATGTGTAAACCATGCTTAGGACGTCTACAGCAATGTGTTAACCATGCTTGGGACATCTACAGCAATGTGTTAACCATGCTTAGGACAACTACAGAAGTGCCTTAACACTGCTCTCTCCCCAGTGCCCTTCTTTCCCCTGTATTTTTAGGGTGATGCCTTCTTGATGGAGGTCTCTTGACTTGGGGGCTTCTTTGGTTTGCCATCCTACCCTTCCCCCATCTGTTGGTTAAAGTCTGTCTGTCTGGAGTGGTGAGTTGTTCTATTTCTGAATGTGTTTTTCCTATCCCAGATTCCTAGGGTCTTAGAACAAAACAGGCTAGCTGTGCCAGAGGCAGTCACATGTCCAGGTGAGAGTTGATGTTACTCTGAGCCACCTGGACAATGAATGTCTCTTTGTTCCTAGTGGGGAGACATCCTAGGGTAGTGTTGTAATGTAGGTGTCCCTGAACACTGGCAGCAGTTCTCCAGAATGCTCTAGAGGTCCAAGCCACCCCTCTCTGAAACAAGCCAGGAAGCCCTCCTAGGAGGTCAGAGCACATGCTGGACCGTCGCTGGGCCAGTGTCACAGGTCTGTTGCTGCTGCACCTGGGTTTAGCTAAAAGAGCTAACAATGTTCTTTCGGTAGAAGCTTCCCACCTCCCCGCATATGAGCAAATGATGCCTCCTTGAAATCTTAGAAGTTCGTATTGTCACCGGGGAAATTAAAATAAAAGGAACTCCTCTTTTCAGGCCTCTCCTCGGAGTGGATCACATGAGATGTCTGCAGTAGATAGATATCTCAGACAGGGGTGGAAGATGTGTGTGTGTTGGGGAGGGTTAAATTGACAAATCAGTCCAAACCACTCAGGCTATAATTCTTTCCCCCACTTCCAGCAGAATGGTATACCAGACCCTTTATTGGCAACCCATTAGTGCTAAGGAGAGGCGTCTTGCAGTGTGACATCAGCCCACCGCTTGACCCAAAACTAGTATTTCACCAGAGAGCCGTGCTCTGCTGGCTTTCCCACTGCAGAGAAGACTTGCATGTGGAAGAGGGGAAGAAGGCATAAATAAGATACAGATTGGAGACTTTCTGATGTGTTTAGCACATTTTTTGTGACTTCCTTTAATACCACAGACCTTGCATTCTTCCACCATTAGGGAACAAAAGACAAGTCTGAGATGGGGGTGAAGGGTGGCTTGGGAGGGGAAACCCATTCAATAAAAAAGTTCTGTTCACCTCATTAACATTTTTAATTCCAGTGATTAGAAGGGGAGGCAGAAAACGGCACATGAATGGATACCATAGCCCAGTGACTTCAAATATAAAAGTCCCTTCATTAAATCAGCTGTTTCTTAATTCATAATTGAACGTAAATAAGGAGCGACCCATAGGCAGCTGTTTCTAATATCGAGTGCTCAGCACACATGAAAGACGCATTGATTCCTGCGGCAGCCTCCCTACCCTTGGGTGTTATCAGCTGAACATGTTTTGAACCTACCTAATGCATTTGAGGTAGCTTGGGTTTATTTTTCTTTCAATAAAATAAATGGTTTTGTAATTAAATTTCTGCACTGCCCGTGCTTAATGGTTACATTGACAAGTGCTAATGTATGGCAAGAGAACGAGCTTGAAATGAAACATGCTGTTTTCGAATCTGCAAGTAATTTTGCAGCGGAGCAATCAAACCCCTCCTGCCAGCGAAACGTTTTCATTAATCTGCACTGTAAGTACACCCCTGCCTGTTCCACCAGCCACGTGAGGACACTTTTCAGGTCCCGTTCTGTCCACCCTCCTGCCTTTGCCTTCCGGTAAGAGGAACACGCGCGCGCGTGCACACACACACCTTACTCACACACATGCACACACGCTCACCCACTCGGATCTTGAAGTGAGTCGTTGTTTGGAACCTTTTGTGGTCTCTGGCAGCAGGGCCTGTGGAAATTCGCTAGTTTTTCACCTGAAACGTTGCAGCTGTCTTTCTCCTCTGAAACGACTGGCTGCCTCAGTTCTTCAATCCCTGACAGAAAGGTAGCAAAAATGCTGTCCCTAAGTTTGGTTGACGTTGGGTTTTTTATTTGTTTGTTTTCACTTTTCTAGCTTTTTTTCTGTCAACTAAATTTTTGAATAAAACTCATATGGATTAGAGAGAATAGCTATGATCTAACTCCACTTGCTCTGCGCAAGCCACTTCAAGCCCCAGCTAGAATGTGCAGCACCCACGCTCATTCCTCTGTTAGCCTCGTGAATGGAAACCTGCATGGTGAAGGTGGCGATGCTAGCTCCACTTCCGCCCGTGGCGTGGAAGTGGGCTATGCACCTGCGCAGTTATGAAACTTGGACCCAAGATCACGAGGCCTTCTCCTTCCGGAAGGTTGTTTGCTGGGAGCGCTAGAGGAATGTTCGTGGCTGGGTGGTGGATGCTCTAGACTGTGATGGCTCCCTCATTCGAAGCTACAAGGAGGTTTGAGGCCAACAAGTTGTCTGGGGTCTGTGCTGTGGAAAGGAAGCAAGTTCGGATCATCTGTTTTCATGACTGCTTACAAGGTGTGGGGCTCAGCAGTTTCTTCCAGAGCTGGCAGGGGGGAGCCAGAGGGCTGACCGCAAGGTGCTGACTCACGATCAGGGTAGGCCAACACTTAAGTGTCCTGTCCTTCTTTCTGTGTTTCTATCCTCCAGCCTTCCCCTCAACCCCCCTCCACCGCCAGTCCTGGGTTTGGTAGAAGGCCTGTGGCGTGGTTCCCAGTTCCCGAATTTACTGCCTTGGAAGAGAGAAAGTTGAAATTATGACTCCAAAGGCCCAAGGGAGGCTCTCAGCTCCTCAGGACTGTCCTGTCCATTTCCCAGACTCCAAAATTGCCTTTCATGGCTTTGGATGCAGCAGTGCTTGGAGTAGGAGGCATGAGAAATGAGATTACCACTCATGTCGAGTAATTTGTAAGGTGAAGTCCATCCTTAGAGGGAAAAAGAAAATAAGAGTTAGTTTGTATTTGAAAAGTAGAAGGGAAAGTTGCTTGATTAAATGGCAGCTAGTAGATTAATGAGAGAAGCAAAGATTTAATTTTGTCTACAAAAAACCAGAGAGGGCTGTGCCCAGAAGGAAGGGAAAGAGAGAAGAATGAAGTTGGAAGGCCGCTCAAGTGGGCCTGGCTGAGCCTGGGCGAGGATCCCAAGAAACTAATATACAAAACATGGACACGGTCACCTGCAGTCAGCCTGCCGCTGGCATGATAGTTATTTTCAGTTCGACAGTAAAGTGAATTACTCAGCTAATAATGATTTCTCTCTGTATGCAGGCATGTTAGGCTCTTTGGAGGTAGAGACTTCACAAAAGCATACTGGCTTCTTGAGGAAATTTGTGCTGTGGTGCAGCTACAGACAAAATACTGTGTGGCTTTGGGGGTCAAAGTGATCCGTGTTTGGATAGATAGGAGAAAGCTATGGAAGCGGTGAGCTGCTAAAGGTGAACAGACTTCAAGAGAATGCTCCGTAGTCATAAGTGAACGGAGGTAGATGTTTGTGATGAATATGGGGGAGTGAAATAGAACTGAGGGCTTAAGGCGGGATGCATAGCAGCCCTTGTATAGCTGACTACGGAGGTCTTCATAAACCATGGCATAAACCATTTAAAGATAACCAGAACTAGGAGGACTTGGGTGAATCACTGAGGAGTGGTATTGTAATCTATTTGTGCATTTATAAAACTTGATAAGCAAGGGTGAGCTGAGAAGAAATGATACTGGATGCAAGCAGACCAAAGTCTACGCTGATAACTCGGGTCAGTAAGGAAGGGGACTGCAAGATGGGGACAGGATGCATGCACAGAATGTAACCAGTTGGTATGGTGGGCGGAAGAGAACCACCAGCCAGCAGTTTCTCTTCAGGGTTCCTCAGAACAAACTCATGCCAACAACAGACAGGGAACTCTTGAGTAAAGTGGATCTTGGGAGAGAAAAAAGAAAGCACAAGTTTTAACTGGATTTAAGAATTTTATGAAGAACTATCATGGGGGAGTAGAGGAAAAAATGAACCAAAATGGATGGAACATGGAACTCCGAGGAATGTCTGCATCAAATCAGCCACAGCATCAGCCAAGAAGGTGCCGTAGACTCACATGAGCCAAGACAGGGGAGCCAAGGTCTGAGAAAGGCTGAACATTGCTCTGTTTCATTAAGACCCAAGAAGGGGAAACCATTGGGTTCTACAGTGAAGAGGCTGCCGTTTATCCCTGAAGAAATGGCTAAAAGGGAAACTGAGACGGCCTGAGAGGCAGAGGCATCCTCTGCTAACCTGAGAAAGAAGTGTGGGCCCATAGAAGTCTGTACATCTTGCTTTCTCATTATTATAGCAAAACAAACAAACAAACAAAAAACCCAGCCAAACAAAAATAGTCTTTTGGCTTCTTCAGTGGAGCTTATGAAAACTAAAGAAAATCAGTTCTACTGCTTGGTTTTGGCAATTACACCTTCCCTATGTCAGAGACTCCTGGCCACAGGCCTCAGGAGTACCCTGGCCTCCAACAGTACAGGCTTTCCTGGCATTTCACAGTGATTTGTCAAAGGAAAGACTTCTCAAGGGCGAGTTCACAGATCATGATGAAGGAAGAGTCAGTAAAGAAAGGGAGATTGAAATGGCACCAAAAAGAGGACTCTTAGTGGTAAGATCATGGCGGGGTGGGAGCCAACGGTGAAAGGAGGTGGAGGGAGTGCCCTGTAACGCACTCTTGTAATGGGGCCTTGACCAGAGAACTCTGAGGCAAAGGCAAGAGGAGACAAAAGCAGTAACAACTTCTCAAGAAAGAACAATGGCATCAGGTTGGAGGGGAGGGGTGGGGTGAAGGTGATGGAAGAGAGGGTGGCTTAGAGATGTGAGGTGGGTAAGAAAAGGGGTAGCAAGTGGAAGCAAATAGTGGCATCCAGCAGCCCGAGGACCTCACTGAGGGTGGAGCCCTGGCAGGCAATCACATCCATGTCTTCATATTTGCCCAAGCTTTTCTCAGCAAAGGGAAAACAAGGGCAGAAACGCAAGGCATGGGCACAGTGCTGCTCTGGCTAT
This sequence comes from Dicrostonyx torquatus, assembly GCA_028555095.1. Classification (NCBI taxonomy): domain Eukaryota; kingdom Metazoa; phylum Chordata; class Mammalia; order Rodentia; family Cricetidae; genus Dicrostonyx; species Dicrostonyx torquatus. Next base: position 6,129,204 of record JAQHUG010000024.1, read on the forward strand.
AGATGGCACCACAGCTATCATTGGATGCCAAAGGCAAAGGAACTTAAGGACCAGCTAGGGAGGTGTCTGCAGCGGGGGCTTTCTTGGTGGTATGTGTAAGCTTCATCTTTTTACAGAATGATGTATGCCTCTACTGGAGAGCATTGTAAAGCAGGAAATGGAGATGTAAACCTTTTGGGTTTCTTATGCTGTGTGATCTGGGTCATTGGTTCAGACTTCTCACATCCTTGCTCCTCTCTGCCTTCATCAGCTATCCTGTGATGAACGGCCCAAGTTTCTCTGTGTTTCGTCTACTGCCCATCTGTAATAGCACAACACGCTACCTTCTAACAGTGCTGGTCTCCAGATTAGACTCAATCAGTGTGCCCTGTTTGTGTTGTTCTATGTTGGTGTCTGTGTAGAAGATGATGGCACACTTAAAGATACTGCTTAAATAAAGACAGCCTAGGCCAATAAGCAGGGTAAGGTGCCTGCTGCCAAGCCTGATGACCACAGTTGTCCTCTGATATCCGTGTGCACACATAAATATGTAAATGAAAGTAATTAAAAGCTAAGCAGTGGTGACACATGCCTTTAATCCCAGCACTCAGAAGCAGAGGCAGATGGATCTCAGTGAGTTCAAGGCCAGCCTGGTCTAGAAGTGAGTTCCAGAACAGACAGGCTACACAGTGAAACCCTGTCTCAAAATGCCCCTTTGCCCCCTACACACACAGTACTTTAAAAAAAACAAATAAAGACAACCTCACTGATAGGTTTGATTCCACAAAACTATTCATTTTACCTTGGTACTTTGATTATTTCTTGATGTTCAATCAAATTTATTAAAACTAAAAAGAATCACTGCTACCAAGTGGTTTTGGCCATTAGACACTATTGGACTGTATAGCACATGTCTAGTGAGTCCTGGCCTCAGGTGAAATTGCCTCCAGTGCTGTTCTTCCCCTGCTTGGGGTGGGCAGCATGTTAGTGATTTGGGGATGAAAAAGTCTCACGCATGGGGAGCCCTCCATCCTGACTCACCTTACTAGGATCTGTTTGTTTCTTACCCTTTTCAGATATCTCACCCTCCAACAAAGCACTAAGGAAACCTTTGAAGCAGCCTTTATGTCCTACTAAGTACATTCTGTGGTGTGAGTTTCTCAGAGGAGGAACAAGAAGTCAAAACCCAAGAAAAGTCTCCATGGTTTCAGCAATCCTACGTTCTGCCCACCCTAGAAGCTCTGACCGCTGAGACACTCGGGATTGGGAAGAGAGCCATGAGGACTGTCCATCACAGCCTCAGAAAGCAAAGAATGGACTGAGTATCCAAGGAAACAGCTACAAGACTGTGTCCAGGCAACCAGATATCAGGATATAGCCAAGTGTTCCCATGTTCTCTCTGTATTCTCCATCAGGACCACATCTTGAAAAAGAAAATGTCTTGGGAGAGGGAAATGAATATGATCAAAATATACTGAATGAAAAACAAATTGCATTGTTTTTTTAAGTGTGTCTTAAGGTGACTTTCCACCATCTTATTGGAGACATACATCTTTCATTAGCTTCCAGATGAGGCATTATTTTCAACCATTTGAATGTCATAACCAACCAAAGAGTGGAAACGATAGATGCTTAGGAATCTGTGATATTGTGAACCCTTGGCTAAATTGTTTCAGGGTGTACTTGTTATTTAAGGAGCTTCAGCCCCATCTTACACATGCGGAATCGTGTGATGGGATCTGGATTGGAGCCTAAGCCTGTTTGTTGTGTGTTCATCTACGACTTACCTGTGGCACCACCATGCACTGCCCTGTAGCAGCTGCTGTCTCTGAACTGCTGAGGAAGTTCCCCGTCGGTCTGTGAGGAAACACGCTGGCTGAAAAACAGTAGCGTTCTCATCAAGTATTACTGAGACTTTCGCAGGAGGGAGACACCGTGGAAAGAGACCCTTCCTTAGCTACTGCTTTAAGATGCCCAGTTAGACACAAGTCATGTCTTCTCCGCATCCAGCCCCAGAGGCTCTGGTTGCCACTGTGAAATGCTTGACAACCCTCAAGGAATAACCCAGTGAATTAGTGCCTTGGTCCCTTACTAAAGAACTGTCACGCACCAATGAGCCTCAAGTTAGAGTTCTTCAATGGTGGTTAGCAAATGTGCAGGGCTGGGGGTGTTGTTAGACTCCCCCTCCCAGTGGTTCCCCTCACTTTGCTTCCTAAATTGTCACTGTGAGCCTGAAGGAAAAGAACTAAAGTTAGGGAAGGAAATGGAAGTGCCTCGGGTGAGAAGCACATTAACTCTGCATGCTGAGGCAGCTCACACTTTATGTAGCAGAACTGATTGGGCATTAGAATTCATTTTCCCCTTGGCCTTGTGCCCTTGCTAGACTTCCAGAAAGGAAGATCCACAGAGGAAGGAAGAGGGGAAGGGGGGATGTCAGGGCAATTCCCACAGTAGAAAGGTGCCTGATCTGAGATGAGAGAGGGTGGGGCTGAACACTGGCTGTTGAGACAGGCAGAGAAGGCTGGGTGCTTGGGAGCCAGTGTGCAAGTTATGAGAATTTCTTAATGACCATAACTCCTGAGGGAGGCGTGCGAGCAGTGCCTGGCGCCAGCCAAGCTCGCACAGGCGCTCCTGTCCAGATGGAAAATGTGTAGGGAATGAGGGAGGGGGTGAGAAGAGACTTGGGGCTGCTGAAAGTGACTGATGGCCTTGGGATGGCAAATCTGGCTCCTGTGGCATCAGAGTTGAACTGGAATTAGATGCAGAGATCAATGACTTTCAGGCAAGGAAGAGCCTTGATTATGTGTTTCTGGAACCAAGTTCTTCAAGGTTCTTAGAGAGTTCCGTTTGTGTTCCCCACCTCCAGACCTTTCCTCAGGAGATCTCTCTTTTATTCCCATGTGCCCAGGACTTACCAGACCAGTACAGGCCTCACTGTCTTCTTGAAGTCATCCCTGAAAGATGAATGTCAAGCCTCCCTCCCATGACCCAGACTTTCCACAGCAGAAGTCCTGTTAGTCTATGATCTAACAGAGATGTGTGTTTGAGATGAATGCTTCTCAGAGCTCTGAAGTTACCCAGAAATTCTTGAGAAAAAAAACTTGCAAGACCTCATACACAAAAACATTTCATGAAATAAAATGCAAAAAGCAATTTGATGAGACTGGAAGGCCACTTTGGGCCATACCCACCTGGATACCTGTTTGCATCCCTCCCCACTGAGAACTTGCATAAATTAATTTGAGGAGTGAATTATTGGGATGTTTGGAAACAGGAAGTTGAACAATGGAAAGTAGAAGTCTTGCTAATTAGTAGTAGAGAGAAATAGTTTGATTCACCTGCAGTTAAAATATAATAACAGCAAACACTTAGTACTCATTGCCAGTGTAGGACACGGGCATGCAGTATGCTGTAATGTAACTAACCTCTACAATGGAATTGCTGAACTACACAGTTTATTTCAGTTAAACCTCAGCAAATCAATGAAGTGCATCTGGCTCCCTAATTTATGACTGATGAAATTAAATCATGGTGCGATAAAATAGCTTCCTAAGCTCAAAAAGGCAGTTAAGATCAAGGTCTGGGATTGGTTCTGGGCTGCTGTGGTACTGTATCCTAAAGAGGGACACAGCGTATTTCTCCAGCCCTCTCAAGCCCTCCCTGAAGATGATTCTTACTAGTCCCATACGTGATCCTCCATTACTGCAGGTTCGGTACCCCAGCTTGATAAACCTCAGTTTGTCTCAGGATTTTCTTCTCACATTAGGGCTCCTGGTGCAAGTATGGCAGGGACCCACACTCCATACTACCATTAGGGAGACCTCAAAGAATCCCAGCTTGATTTATCTAACTAGATATTAAATTGCTGGTTAGTACCTCCATGTGCAATTTTGGGACCCACCGAGTCCAATGTAAATGTTCATCAGCAAGAAATGAGGATCAAATCAGCGGCTAGTTGTAATTTTATCTCTGCACAGAAAAACTTGGAGTGAAAAAGCAAGCCTGGAGCCTCTTGATTGGCTGGTTTATCTCCAGGAACTTGTCCATGCAGGAAGCATGCTGGTTGATACCTTCATTGCAGTCACAACGGCAGACCCAAATTGTTTTTAGTGATACATACCACATCATTGAATCTCATGCCATTTTATGATGTAGGAGCACTAAGGTTATAGTGTAGGATCTCTATTTCTTACATTCTTTTAGTCTTTCCTTGGCACTTCTGTGCAGGGAGAAGCTTATAATAACCTGTGCACACTTCCCATGGTCTGTCCGGATTCACCCCTCCTCTAGAAGGCCCTTCTAACTTTACACTACATGAACTCATATCTCAGGACCGGCCAGATCTTGTCAAGTCCTAATGTTTTCCTTGGCAAGAACTATCATACTGCTTCGCTGAAATGGAGCAGCTGAGTTCGCTGGGCCTTGATGCTGCTTCTCCAGGTGCTGTACATGGCTTTGGGTCTCTCCCAGTGTCCACAGACACTGGCACACCCCAGGCTCTTTCTGTTTCAAGCCCACTAGCTCCACAAGGCATTAGCGGACTTCAGTGCAACCCTGGTCTAGAGGCCAGCGACAACTGTGGCTCTAGTCTCACCACCAGGGCCTGCTCCCAGCTGCTCCCGCTGCCATCGCCAGTCTCTCAAGTTAAAACGAAAGGTCACTTATCTGTGCCATCAGCATTTACAGGGTGTTACTAAAAATTTTCATTTACTGGCCAGACTGGTCATGGTGAACTTCACAGTGCGCAGCACTGATGAAAGGCCGTGGGCCCTGTGGAATCTTCACCAACTTCAAGACGGACGTGTTTGGAACTTAATAGGCTTCTCCTTCCAGAAAGAAAAGAAAACACTAGGAAATACATTTTAACACAGAGGGGAAGTATGTGTGGAGTGGGATGAGAGCAATCCCTTTGTCCCTTTAGAACGGGGAGACAGCAGACTACTGCTCATGGTTCCAACACCTGCTTTGTGTACTCCACAAACTACGAATGGTGTTTACATTTTTAGAGGTGGATAAAAATCAACAAAAGAACGTTCTACGATCTGAACGTGTAAATAGGCATTTTAGTGCTGGCGCACAGCCACACCCATTTCACTCACACACATCTGTGGCTGCTTTCACGCCTCAACAACAGCTAAGTAGTAGGAACAGAGACTTGCGTGTCACCAAAGAGCCTAAACCAGTTGTTGACCCCACTCTACCGCTGACCCCACTCATAGGTTCACATGATGGACAGGGCTATGCTACTTCCCAGGTGCCTAAAACTGGCCCAGTCTGAGAGGCAGAAATCCCTTTGTTTCATTCTGCCTGTGGAGGAGAACCATAGTAGCTTGAATGTGGCCACCGAGAAAGGCCCAGAGCCTGTCCCTGACCCACATCTTCTCTTTGGTGCACTTGGACAGGCCTCAGACACAAGCCTCACGCCCAAGGCATCCTCAGTGGTATTTGTCATGTGTTTCTGGGTTCAGAGATGAAGCACCTTCTTGGTGGCGTGGGTTTGCAAGTACCTGTAGAAAGATCAGGGCTTCAGCTGCCCCTCTGCCACTTACTACCCAGAGGTGGGCAGACAGACAGGGAGAGGGGTCATGACTAGAAAATAAAGGTGGCAAATTCCCAAGATGGCCAGCTCCTTCCTCGATCTGCAGCTTTTGTCACCATCAGCTGGCACCGTGCTTACAGACTAGCTCAACAAGGTCAAGGCCTGCTTGTATAACAGTTGGCGTGTTTGATATGACCAATCAGCCATCCAGTCTGTCTTCAAACTGACAAACCCTAAAGTAAGGGACGTAGACTCTTTAGGGGCTTTCAACCCCCCAGCCTGTCTATCCTGACACCAGTAGTGTTCAAGGGAAGAACCAAGGTGTGGCCAGCAGTATTTACTAATGGATGGGCTTGGAGGACAAGAAACTGGATTTTCGGCTTCCTAAGTCCCGCCTCCTGTTCACAGAGGGTCTTTTTGTCTGCGTGTCTGCTGTGCCTGTGTGCGTCCTCACACAATAAACACCTTTCTTAGCTGCTACTTCTGTCTGTGGTGCGTGAGATTTCTCTACTGCAACCTATTGCACTTCAGATTTATTTTCCTGCCCTTAATTCTTTCCCTGGCAGAGAACATGAACCCAGTCAAGGCCCCCCTAGACCACAACATTTCCAGACTACATTACTCCATTGAGTGCCTGTGCCACCAAAGCCTGTCTTGTGTCTGTAAAATGTCCAGCCTTGCCTTCTTTCAAGGCTGTTAAGACAAAAGTTCAGATCACACAGAAGAAGATGTTCCAGAGCTGGCCAGGAACAGTGGTTACATCTCTGGCAACCCACTAGGAGCAACATTAGCCAAACTCTTGTCCTTTGTTTTGCTTTGTGGGTGGAGGTGAGAGATAAGCTGTTAAAATAATCTCCTTGCCTTCAGTCACCCAGAGGAAAACCTAAGGGGTAGTCTTGGTTCTGAGAGGCTGCCTAGGCCCAGATGGGTTTGAGGATCCCCATAGGTGGGGCCTATGGCTTCAGAGCCTGGCTGCCACACCATATAAAAGTGTGGGCCTACAGTCCCCAAGCTCTGAGGGAAGGATTTGATAGAAACATCCCATTAGGTCAAGTGTTCCAAGCTCTCACTCTCTGCTTGATGTCTGGCTGTGGGTCTCTGGAATTGTTCCATCTGCAGTAAGAGGAAGCTTCTCTGGTGATGGCTGAGCACTCATCTATAAACATAGCAGATTATCATTAGAAGCCATTTTATCATTACAGTTTTTTTAGACCAGTAGTATTTGGGTCTACCCTACAGCACCTGAGGTGGTCACATAGCCCTGTAGACAGGCTGTTACTTAACAAAAGGTTAGGATGTTGTTGTTTTTTCTTTATAATTTGGAGGATGTCTGATAGAGATACTAATTTGAGCCTTTGTGACAGCTAGCATACATAGTAGACAGGTGGATGTGGACGTGACAAAACGCCATTTACCTGGTTACCTAGGAGACAGAATGTTGGTGTATTTCCCACTTAGTTTATGTGTTGGTATAAAAACTGTTTAGAGAATAAAGGAGAAGAATTCTTCAGGATGTGAACTCAGGACTTCATGAGGGAGCACTGAGAATCTCCCTCCCGATAAAGCCATGTGAGTTGTGTCTTTATTCCCACGCCTCCCCCCAGGTCCAGAGAGAGTTTATGTTGGGGTCTGGTCAAGGAAAATAATTTATGGTCCAGGCTAAAACAGGACCCCGACAGGGGACAGAAAGAGTATAAGAGCCAAATGGGGTGGAGGACACCAAGGAAACACAGACCTTGAAATCAAGGTGAGCAAAGCTCATGACCTCGCAGAGACTGAAGCAGCATGTGCAGTGTCCTCATGCATCTGCACTAGGTCCTCTGCGTACATATCATGGCAGCCAGTGTTTTTATGGGATTCCAAAGTGTGCAAACGGTGGGTTTCTGGTTCTTGTGCCTTCTCTTGGACTCTTTTTCTTCTGTCTGTTTGACTAATCTGAATCCAACGTGATAGCTTTTGTTTTATCTTGTTATATTTTACTATTATCCCTTAGGATCTTATTCCTATTTAATGAGAGACAGAAAGGAAATGAATCAAGATGAGAGGGGAGGTGGGAAAAATTTGAAGGAGTGAAGTGAGGAGAAAACATAATTAGGATGTATTATGTGGGGAGTCTATTCTCAATAAAAGGAAAAAATACATTAGTATGTTGTATAGCTATGTGGAATTTTCAAAGACTATACTATTTTTTTAAAAAGTCCTAATTGACAAATATTACACAGGCACACACACACACGCACATGCATGCACGTTGTGCACATGCACATGCACGCACACACACACCTCTGATATATGTATATATGATATTCCCACATTGTGGAAAGGCCAAATCAAGTTATTTAACAAATGCATTACCTCACAAATTTGTCTTTCTTTGGTTTTTTTCTTTCTCTCTTTTTCTGTATATATGTGTATGATATGATTAAAAACACTCACAATCTACTCTTTTTGAGCTTTCTAGTACACAGTTTGCTGTTGCTCCAGTCACCACATTGTATCAGCCCTCTCTCCACTCTCCCTCTCATTAAGTCAGGATAACACTAGGACTTGGATAAGAAATATGTAGAAAAGCAAGGAAAATCCCAACCAATTGGAATAGGGTTTTCCAAGCTGGATGGCCTCATGAGACAATAGCCCCGTTCTTATTTATTTGACTCCTAAATCAGCCTAGAAGCCCCAGCCCAATAGGCACCTGTTCAGCTTCAGTGAACACAGCTGGCCTCCATTTGATCATGCCACTTTGTGGTCCCAATTGCAGCATCGGTGTACTGGGTGGGTTGGTGTGTCAGTTTGACACAAGCTAGGGTCATCAGAGGAAGGAGCCTCAGCTGAGGAAATGCCTCCTTGAGATCCGGCTGTAAGGCATTTTCTCATTTAGTGATCAATGGGAAGAGGGCCCAGCCCATGGTGGGTGGTGTCATCCCTGGGTTGTTGGTCCAGAAGGTGGGCTGAGCAAGTCATGGAAGCAAGCCTGTAAGCAGTAACCCTCCATGGCCTCTGAATCGACTCCTGCCCCCAGGATCCTGCCCTGTTTGAATTCCTGTCCTGACTTCCTTCCATGATGAACAGCAATGCTGAAGTATAAGCTATTAGGTTTATTAAAACCCTTTCCTCCCCAACTTGCTTTTTGGTCATGGGATTTCATCGCAGCAACAGAAACCCTAAGACAAGAGGAGAGTGCTGCTTCTCAGGATGCTGGCCGCCTCCTCTAGAGTTAGTCATTCTTGTGGGGATGTATTAGTGTCACGTCCTTATTTTAATAACCATTTCCCTGGAGTGTCACCTTTCCTACACTTCCTGTCCATCTGTCTGTCTTCTTTTGCAAAGTACATCTCCAGCCTTTGTATATTTCTAACAAGCTGTATCTCAGGTCTATCTGTTAGAGAAATCTGCATGTCTGCAACTTTCTCTCGTGCCTGCTTCATGCATATGACCTGAGAGTAATCTTTGTAACTTAAAACCACAGCGAGCAGGAGGAATCTGTAGCGTCATGGGCTGCTTTTGCTGAACTCGGGCTGGCAAATCGCTTTTCCAACAGTCAATAATATTTACCATTCACCACCGCAGAAGGTGCCCTTGCACCGCCTCCCAATCAATACCCAGTCCTGCCAAGGTGAAACTTGTCCTTCGTGTTCTTGTCCTTCACATGACTGGAAGCGTACGGCACACACTCCATCTGCTCTGCGATATGTTTCTGGGCAATTACAGTTCATTCTGGTTTTGGTGCTGTATGATAATCTGTTGTATACACATGCTGCTGTTTGGGATGTTTGTTTCCAATGGTGATATTATGAAGAATGTGATAATATGTAAATATATTTTATGCTAGTGTCTAGTTACATTTCCACACATACAGTGTGTGGGAGTCTGTTGTTCTACATGCTTTCCTATACTCACATTGCTGATAATTTTTTTAAAAAATTAAATTAAATTTATGTGATGTGTGTATCAGTGAATCTTTTACTGATTACTACACGTATTCATTATCTTTAAATGTTGGTGGTCTTTGACACCTCCTCTAAGAAACTCCTGGTGAGTCTTCTGGTTACCAATAAACTTTAGGCTACAGTTTTGTCTTCTATATTCTTATTTTTTATTTAGGAGAGTTCTGAATATTCTGGGAAAGAATCTTCTGTCGGGTGTATTAGAGAAGCGGTCCAATCATCAGTTGTCACCGTGCCTACCCTTCATGAATACTCACACAGCACCATCTCCCTGCCTCTGCTCCCAGTATGCCAGCTGCTCCTAGCTGACTTTGTACGCTGCCTCTTCCGCCAGTGCCGTTCTCCTCGGGGACCTGCTCATTCACTTGGGATCCCTGCAAGGCAGCTGAGACTGAGGCCTTTCTCTGGAGGAGAACTGTTCTTTTTCTAAACTTGGAGGATGGAGTTCTCCTCTGCTCCCAGGGGAGGGGCCCTGCCTGTTGGGTACTGGGCCAGTCTCCTTACTTAGCTCTATCTGAAGTTCACTTTCAGGTCCAAATCCACTCTGGGCTCAGTGACCATCATCCTTATCAAGTCCTTCAGGACTCTGGCTTTCAGTCCTTGATGGGACAGGAGATCCTGACACCCTCCAGCATCTTCAGTGCGAGACGATGCTTGCCAAACTCGGAACTCTCCAGGATTACAATATAGAGTTACTTCCACCCTAGGGACAAGGCCTTATAGCACAGGCTCAACATTGACACTCCAAATTTGGGTCCAGTATCATCCAATCAAAAGTCCATGTCAATTCATTGCCTACCCCTAAGGCATGGTCAGAAGGGGCTGCTTTTCCTCCTTTTAAGGGGTCCTTCTAACCATCAAGTAACAGTGGAAGCTCGCAAGGTTGGGTGTAGAAAATGCACTTCTTCATTTCTGCAAACCTTATTTAAAAATTATTTATTTAAAAATTAAGAAAAAAAAACATTTCTTTCAGCTGCATATGGACCACAAACTGCAGAGCATAGCAACGCCTGTGACTTGGTGTTGTGGATACCTTCATAACACATTATCATTATTTTGAATTGTTATTCACACTGACCATTATTTCAGTATTACAGATGTTAGATGGATTGTTAGATTTTGTATTTAATGTGCTAATAAAGAAGCAATTATAACGCAGGTGCCAGATCATAAAGTTTCTTCTAAAACTATATTGGTAACTTTATTTTATTATGATTTATCCTTTCAAACACTTTATTCTGAGAAACAGTTCATAGTGCTTTCTAAATTGTCAAAGGACCCAGGTAGAAGAGATTAAAAGAAAATTCTGGACAGCTCAAAGTCCTTTGAAACCCACAGCCATTTCAAACAAGCAGGTGACGCACCCTGACAACCTGGCAGCAACACTTGGACTGGGTGTTGCTGAATGTTCACTCTGTCCATTACTGCATGCCTTTAGCATTCTGGGGTGGGGGTGGGGTGTCTCTGTGGGCCCAAGCATGTGGCTTCAGTTTTCCCTGGATTCTGGCATTCCGGAGATTCTAAAAGAATGGGGCATCTCTTTCTCAGGTCAGAGGAAATGGGTAGCTATCCAGCTAAATAGATTTCATGCTTGACTTCAGGGGAATAGCCCGAATGATGAGCTGTTTGGGGAAGTAAATTAAAGAGGTAAGTAGGCACTTGGGTTTTGTTTGGTTTAACTTCTGCCGCCCTGGTCACTCTCCTGAGCAAAAGAATACAGTTTGTCAGACCTCTTCTGCCCACATCCTCCTCCCCAGAGTCTGACCAGACCCTGCTTTTAGAGGGCACTGACCTGGAATTAGCTTGAAGGAAAATCCAGGCCAGGACCACTTCCCTCCAAGCCAATCAAAAATATAACTATTCTTTTGTCTCAGCTCCAAGTGCTAGGTCTCATCTCTTCTAATCGCTCCTTTGCGCTGCTTGAGCCCAAGGCCCATGGAGGACAGTTACTATCCCTCCTAAAAGGAATGTCCCTACTGCTCTCATTGGCATTGAATATGCCTGATGGTGCACGCCTTTAATCCCAGCACTTGGAGGGCAGAGGCAGGTAGATCTCTGTGAGTTCGAGGCCAGCTTGCTCTACGGATCAAGCTGGGGCTACGTAGTGAAAAGTCTATTTCAAAAAGCAAACAAAACACAAAACATTTAATAAAATATGAAATTGAGTATGAAAGTGTATGGTAACATCCTATGTGCAGATCAAGTCCATTTCCTTGGTTCATGAGGGCCTGAGGAGATACCTTATCCTACTGCCACATACATCTTCATCAACACAGTATCTTCCTGACTTGGCCACCTCTGTCCTCCACCCTCCGACTGCATCCTGCCACATGAAGGCAACTGGAATAGGAAGTGAAGATGTTCTGGGTTGGGCCATCGACATCTATGTCTTCGGTCAAGAGTAGAGTCGGGTGCCTGCACCTCTCCTCCTTCCCTTTCCCCACTAGAGTCACTTGTTGTCTTCAGAGAAAAACGAATGTGACATTCTGAACATGCCATTCTTCCAAGCACTGTAAGTTCCCTATAAAAAACTAAGCTGTCTTTTGCCGCTATCAGGACAACTGGCCTGATAGTTGATGGTTGAAGAAGAGGCAGTTTTACTAGCTCTGTTTTTGCAATAGTCTGTCTTACTCCAGAGGCGAAGAGGGGAAAACATTGGCTTTGTTTTACAGTTCATAGATGTGTAACAAACGAACCCTTTGGAGCTATTTCTAACCGTAGCGATGGCTGTCAGATTCTTGGATGCTGCGGCCAGTCTGTAACTCTGAGAAGTGCTGTAATTCAAAGGCATGCTGCCCCAGAGAGAGGCTTGGACTCCGTGAGTCACAGTTGGGACTCAGTGCGTCTACTTCTGACCCTTCCTCTAACTTCTGTGAGGCTTCAGATGGACGTTCAGAGTTCAGGTCTCTAATTCACTTATCCATAAAAGAGCAAAAGAGTTTGGGGTGCTCCCTTGGTCTGTTCCAGCTCTGTCAATTTTATTTATTCTAAATTTTGATTACATTTTTGTGCGTGTGTACATGAGGGTGGATGCTGCAGCATCTGGAGGTCAGAAGACAACTTCTCTCCTCTCACCTTGTGGAATATTGGGATCTAACTCTGGTTATCAGGCTGGGCATCAAGCACCTAAGCCACCAAACCATCTCATTGGCCCAGTTCTGTCATTTTAGTACTCAAGTTTATGAATCACAAAAATGTCATTAAGATATACAATTAAAGCAATCCAGAAAAAATAAATGGGATTCTGTTTTATTTGGTGCTAAAGAGTCCCATTTGACTCTCCAATCTCTTAACTACTCAATATGCATACCCATGAAGTTCTACTAGACTTCTGTGAACTATTTTTGAAAGATTGGTTTGGGGTCATATAAAATGTTGCATCTTCCTATCCAAGGCCCAGCTTCATAGCTGTATGAAGGCCGTTTGAAGGGTACAGTTTTTCTTTCAGCAACTGTCCAGTGGTAGGTTTATGACGTCTTCTTATTTGTCACAGTCATTACCTACACAGTCTCCTGTAGGTAGGGATTGTGAGGCTGATAAGTGGCCTGGAATCCATTCTGGTTTGATTGCATCTGCTGATTCCATATAGGACCCTCCATCCTCAAGCAGGGCAGTCACTTGGACCATTTCTGACTCTGCTCATGATCTTAAATCTCTTGGACTTTGGGGGAAGGAGAAAAAGATGGTGTTGCCTGCCATCGTCCCCACGCTTACCAGCCGGATGATATGGCCACAGTCTATATGAAATCTGCTTGTCAGTACTGTGCGTCATATATTAGTCACCAGCCTGCCACCTTTCAATAGAAAACCCCGCTCCCACCCAGAGCTTGGGCCCTCAGCAGGCTTGCTTTTTAATATTTTTTTTAGTTTATGAAAGTAAAATATAATTGTGTCATTCTCCCTTCCCTTCCCTCCACGCAACCCCTCCCATGTACACCCCTTCAGTCTCTTTCAAATGTATGGCTTCTTTTTCTTTGTTCTCTCTCCCTCACCTCAATTCCTCCCTCCCTCTCTCTTACACACACACACACACACACACACACACACACACACACACACTCCTAAATATAGCTCTACACCTGTTTGATCCATGTAATGTTCCTGTATGGTTTTGATGCCGTACCACACTCACGTGTTTGAGAACGGCCCACAAAGAATAGTGGCGGGAAGAGGCTTTCATTGCGTGGTGACATTCCTAGTGCAGTGACATACTGGGTAAACTGCCACCTGATGCTATGCTTGATCTATTTAAGATTATGGGACTCCACAGATGGGGATTTTGGAAAACCGTGTCCTGTCGGCCACATCTTTCTCCCACCCAACAAAGATCTTTCCCTTTTACCTTCCCATTCTGTTCTACCCCGGGCCTTAGCGCACACCGAGACTCGGGCTACATTTACCGAAGCATACACTTAAGCGTTTCATTTGCTGATTGCTCTGCTACGTTCCAAAAGGTCTGGCATTTTGTAGTTAAAAAAGTGTAAATCATGCCTTACATGGGATACCCACGGTAAGATGTAATGTTTAGAGAAAGGAAACTATGTTTCCTTATGGAAGTGCCAGGCACTAAACCATCTGGATTGTGGAGAAAGAGAGAGAGGAAAAAAAAATCCAGTCAGTCATTCTGATGTTTTGTCTATACAGCACCAAACATCTGGAAGCAGGGTGACAGACTAAATTTTCCACTTCATAGTCTGATGTTTTTGCATTATGCTGAAACAACTTGAAACCAGCTATATCCTAAACGATTAAGCACTAGAATCATAACTGGTCTACTAATTGAAGTTTTGAGGTAATTGAAGTAACAAACGAAACAGAAGCAAGCTTTGGGCTGCTTCTTTAAGCAATATGCTAGGTTTTGTTTTTAAGTCACACCCATTGCAACTGTACTGTAAGATCTAGCAGAACCGTGAAGAATATTCCCAGAAATACTGAGTATCTGTTGCTGAAGATGCAGCGTAGATTCTTGTTTCACCGTAGACATGTGCTCAGTTTCCAAATTCAGGTTAACACTTGAACGGCTAAAAGCAATCACTCCAAAGGAGTCGCTTCCTCCAAGGAGTTTTCAAACACGTAGCTCTACTCCATAAGCATGAACAGCACGCTTGGCAGTCAGCAAGGTCCTAGTGGGATCTACCAGGAGCCTCTTAAGGAGACATTTGGAGAAACAATTTTATTGATGCAAAAATTGAAAAATAAAGATTCCACCCACTGGAGCCACCTTGAACTCTTGTCACACAAACACAGGCAGAGGGAATGTTTAAACAGTGCACAGCCTGACCATTTTGGGGAAAAATAACACTTTGTGTTGAGAGTTGTGTTTTTCATTTGTTCCCACATTAAATGCACTTGTGGGATCTAACACTTGTTACGTGTTCAGAACATTATTTTCCCTGTATCAGAAGACATAGCTCTTACTCAGCCTATCTTCTCTGATGCCAGTAGGCTTTGTGGGCCTGTCCTATGCTATGAAAATTCCAATATATCTTTGATTATTTCCACAAAGGTATATAGAACGTGTACATTACACATACCAGTATTATTGAACTGAACTGGCCCAGTGCCGTATTTTTGCTGATTCAGCCCTTGGTTCCTCTTTCCCAGATTACTAAAACAACTTTCCTCCAAAAGCAACCGAAATAAAGAGGGCCCTTATTTTCACCCTTCACTATACCAAGACCAAAGGCAAAGGCAAAATCAGACCAAACTTTTTTGAGCCTTATAGAATAAAACGGGCTTCCCTTCCTGACTAACCGAGCCACCCCAAGAGTCTCGGTGACTGGAAAACAGCTTGCTTTCCGCTGATGAGCTGTTCCCAGCGTTTTCTGCTAGGGTTGGCTCTCCAATGCGGGTTGTTCATGCCTCTTTTATGCTTTGTATGTAGTATGTTAAGCGAGGCAGGCCAAGCTCTTCATGTTACGGACTTGCACCAGTAAATATTTCTAAGTTTCACAAAGAGGAAGGCGCGCTACCCAGACTACCTGCATGCTTTTAAGATCTGCTGACTGTACTCACCACCTTCTCAGGGTGATTCAGAGAGGGGGTTTCCAGAGATTTGAGGTCTGTGTTGCTCATTGCTACTCATGAACACAACGTCATTAAGCAACACACTCAACTACCGCAGTTTAAGCAGCAGTGGTCAGTGTCCATACACACAGAATGTCCTCTGGTAGGGTCTCTGTTCTCTGTTCAGCAGTCGGGTACGGTGGGAATCCCTAGGTCAGCCGGAAGGATGAGGGCATGCAGGATATTCTGTACCTCCAGTCTCCAGAGTATTTCCACAGCACCACCCTCACAACCAGCTCACTAATCAAGTCCTAAGTAGTAGTAGGCTAGGCCCACAAGTGGCATTCCGGAGACCGAGGACCACCAGCTGAGCTTTAAATAAATACAGATGTGACAGGCAGAGCAGACCCCAGGGAGGGCGGCCTCTCCACTCATAGGTCCTTCTCTGCACAGGCGTGTGCCCACCAGCAGTAAGTAACATTGCACGGGATGAGGCAGACACCGAGTTGATAACCCAGGACATCCATCCAGAGGCCCTGAGCTTGAAAACAGTACAGGACAGGACGCAGATTCAGGCCTCCCATGAGCCTGTGTGCCTCGCTGTTTCTTCCTTAAAGAAGCTGTGGGTGACCTAGCCGGGGCCAACACCGGGTAGACTGTCAGGCCTGGCTGAGGGAAATGGCAAACTTAGCTTGCTCGGACAGTGACTGTAGGGAAGCTTGGCTCTTCCAGCGCAGAGCCTGGGCGGTCAATAACCAAGCACAGCAAACCTGGTAGCTTGGTAGCGAGACTGTAGAGCCTGTGACCGTATCTAGCACTTTGTGTGCCCCAGGCTACCCAGAGGTTGAGCCCTGGCAGGCCCCGCGCTGCGGCAGGAAACAGCTAAACTGCCCACGGGCCAGAAACTACTGGGGACGCCACCACCCTAGCGTCCGAAGCCGGAGGGCTTGCGGAGAAAGCTAGCAGAAAGAACCCGAGTGCATTTGCCTGTTAGATCTGCCCGGAGGCTGACTCCCAGTGACCCCCAACCATCCGTACTCCCTACCCCCGGTTTGGATGCCACCACTCACCAACTCTTGGCCACCCTAAAACCTCCCCTCTCACCCTCCCCGCCGGTCTTCGCCGGTGCCAGTCGGGTCACCCGCGGGGGTGGCGGAGATTCCAGCTGCACAAACACTGGAGGCAGCCTGCGTCTGCCGCAGGACCTCGTGCCACCCCCGCCTCCAGGGCCCCTGGGTCTTTCTCCGTCGCCGGGGGAAGAGCTGAGCGGCGGGGTCCGACCCTGGATTCGGTGACTGCCTGCAGCACCGGTGTCACCGCCTCCGTCCGCCAGCGCCAGTGCCTGTAGGCTTCCCGCGGCCGCCGAGAGCCGCAGGGCCAGAGCATCCCCCGAGCCCGGGCGTCCCCGCTTCCCTTCCAGCCCGCACGCGGCGTTGGGAGGGGGGGGGGTCGGGACGGGAGGCGCCCGCAGCTGCAGATCCTCGGCCTCGGCTCTCTCCTGCAGCCGCCAGGAGCCAAGTGCGCCGTGCGGGCTCCACACCCTGCAGGGATCGAGCTGCCCTGAGCGCCGGCTGCGCTACTCTCCAGCACCTGCACCCACCTCGCCTACTCGCCTTTCCTTCTGCGCGGAAATGTCCCTGGCTTCGAACAATTTCAGACGTGCTCCCAGGAGTAGAGGGGTATAGGACCATCCGACCGACAGCCGGAGAACGAAATGACCCCGGGCGACCAGCAATAGAGCAGAGACTCATTTGCCCGGCCTGAAGAGGGGGCAGCGGAAAGAAGAGTGGCGCTAACCAGACCAAGTGATAAACAGCTTCATAGTACAGCGAAGGGCTACCAAACCCTTCATTCCTTTCTGCAGACCTGGCAGGACCCGGAAGCTGGTCGTAGTAAGCAAGAGCAAGAACTTGAATTTATTGATGTAAGTCTCATTTTAAAAGGTCAGCGCAAGGAGTCACAAGGCAATTAAACACGGGTGATGAGAAAGCTGGACACGGCTGATCACCGCGCAGACGGTCTCCCGGATCTTTCTTTTCTTTTTCTTTTCTTTTGTTTTCTTTCTTTTTTTTTTTCCAAATAGCAAACTTAAGCGAAAAGATTTCCTAACAGCAAACAACCACGGGTGTACAGTGACTTTCCCTATGATGAAACTCTTGATGTTGTGTCCCCTTAAACAGCATTCTAAGGTTTGCGCTCCTGCAACAGAAACGGCAAAACAGAACCAAGCTAATAGGAAGGCTAAGTCCCACTTCATTCAATCACTGAAAAACAGCTATTGGTTTGCATAGTAAATCTGAATGACAAAGGGCCAAGCATAGCCTCCCTTCCACCATCTCAGCTTTCTTGGGACCCCAAAGAAGACAAACTGCATTGTCAGTATTTTGTTTCTTAGGGGAATAAATTGTTCTTTTGAGCCGCTGTGGAGTGCTCAGGAATGAGATGTGCAATATATATTAGGACAGTTTGGAAGACAGTGCAGGTGTGGGCTGATTCAAATTACTTGGGTTGGTGTTTTTCTAAAGGGTCAGATGAAGGATCTGGTTTTAGGGGAGGTGGACAGAATAAGATTTCCTGAGCGGAAACGCCTGTGTGCCCAACCTCGCATAGAGATGAATGCAAACCTAACCAGGCATCCCCAGACGGCCCAGGAAAACGACGTGTCTATCAGCATGCACGCCATCAATCAAAATTATTTAATATTTGCATTCAATTAATCAAATGCCTCCACCATTTTGAGAATTTCCACAAATAGTAATTAGTAAACAATCAATAAAATCTACACCCTTATTGATTTAGTGGTGAATTATTGAGGACAATTATCCTTCTTTAACTTGAAGGGATATTTAATAGCTAGGAAGCTCGTGGTTGGTAAAAAAGAAAGTGAGCAAATTTCGCCGTTAAATAGCCCAAACTTGGAGAATTCTGACAGTCACTCAAGTACTTTTTACAAAATCATCTTGGAACAAAATTAGGATTATCCTGATCTTAGTATCTGAGGATATTGGTGAGTTGTCTATATGATTTCTTAAATGATTTTCTAAACACACACACACAAAAAAAAAACCAGAGACCTTTTAAAATTCCTGTTAAACATGGAAACTGGACTGTGTCTAGATAGGCATTTAGTTCTATGCAACTATTATTCCTTCTAAGCCAACACATGAAACCAACAGCCATATTGGTTTTATTCCCTAAATATCAGTAATTGGAACTTCCTGAATATAATTGACCTCATGGAGTTGGCTCATAAGATACAAAAGCTACTGGAAACCCTTTACATACAATTATGCAGAGCAGTAGTAGTTTTTAAGTCACTAATTACTACATACATAAATTTTCTGGCTTGAAGGGAAGACTGTAAATCTATCTGTTATGATTTTCTAATATGAAATAAATTATAGCTTATTGGAAACTGTTTTTAGTCTGAGGAAATAATTTTCTCTGTTGTCCGAGATGCCCATGAGGGCAACTTTTTATGATATTTTTGAGAGCTGTTAAATTTGGTGGTTAAACAAATAACTTCAAACCATTTATCAGAAAAGCTTTCAGACCATTAATGATATTTTGCTTCTGAAGAATGCATTTGAGAACAGAAAAATTAGCTGCATTCATATTGCACTTTCATAACCAATGATCTGTACATAGAACCGGAAATCCATGCCAATAAAAAATTAAATATTAAGGTCCAGGTAGAGAAGGACACTCTAAAATTATGCTTGTCAGAAAAAGACTATTTTGCCAACAGTTCTTAAGCTCTGCCGTTATGATAAGGAGGCGGCGGAGACACCCCTCAGCAACCTTACACAACCACAATTGTGTCTGTGGGCTGTACAGGGGTTGCCCCCACCTCTGGTCTCCACTTAGCCTTTTCAAGGTAAGGAAATAAAGGGGTATGGAAATCTCTGGCTACTCTGCCACACATAAGGATGTATAGTTTATTAATCGGAGAATTTAGCTTAGCCCCTCGCTATTCATCTGAAATTAATTAAGTGTGTAGAATTACAAGGTGGGTGTAGCCCAGACAGCAGGCCCTGCTCGAACTAATCAAAAGGGCACATGTTGAATGAGCACGATTTAGTTAAGGTTAATCCAGTGAAGACGATACGTCCCTGGTCTTAATTACTCTAGGTGATAGATTGTGGAATGGGAAAATAGGAAGGAAGGGAAATTTGGTCCTGCCGAATACCAGGATTTTCTAATTTAATTTAGCTCTCTGTTTTTCACAGTTTCCGTTCTGAGAGCAGGAACACACTCTCTGGACTCTTGTTGAAGGTGGGTAAAAGAAAGAAAATGATCATTATGCTTGCAGGATTTTTAATTCAATAAAAGCAAATATGAAAGTTTCAAAGATGTTTATGACTGTATGCCTGTCGCTACATACTTGTCAGTATGGGGATCTGAGCATAGCTCAGTGTACTCTGGGAAGATTTTTTTCAAAACACTTCTTCTCAGTGCCCAGACTGGTCACCTTGCAGAAACAAAAAATATCTTTGCCTCTATGCTTGCTATGGTGAAATGAACGCAACTGTGCTACTAAGAATAATACAATGTAAATATTAGTTGGTACCCAAATGGCCATCATGGATAAATCACACAGGCAGATTATGAAATCAGAGCATTCGGTTGCAAGAATGCATACTTAGTGATTTCGTTTGTATGAAGCTCAAAAACAAGCAAGCGAACAAACAAGACAATCTATAGTATTTCTAAGAAGAATAATGGGTTGCCCTCAGATGGACATTCCGCAACAAGTTCCTAGGCAAATTTACTGAGTTTATTATGACTATGTGAACCTGTGATTTGTATGCTTTTCTGGGCTTATGTTTTACTTCAACAAAACATTTGCTTTCAAAGATTGTTTAAATGCTGAAAAGTGCGTGGATGGAATTGTGGAATATATATTTTAGATGATAGAAGGGTTAGGGTAGAGGTCTGAGGATATAATTACCAAAGAAAATGTCGTCTTAACAGGATGTTATTTGTAAGATTTGAATGAGACACTTGACCATTTTAATCCTGTACACCTCTACACCGGTGCAACATGCCTCAGCTTCAGTCTTCACCAAGTGTCTGGATGTCTTCTGTTTCTTTGGTATGTTTTAAAGTTGAAATTTGAGTAAAGTACTTAAGGCTCTTACTTTTTGTCCCTATTTTGGTGCAGCCTTCACCTCAGTTTGCTTTCACTACATAGATGCATTTTAAAAATTATCAGCTAATTTCCTTATTTTTGGTTTTGTGATCTAGTTTCTGTTCAGGAGCGGGGTATCTGTTTCTGATTTATTAGCATTTGAGCCTCTCATTTCCTGCCATTGATCAAGCCTAATACTTAGTTGAGCTGATGAGTTTTATATGAAATCTGATATTTCAGGAAGACAGAAAGTTGAACCCATTTTTAATATCTTTCTGCTCTTCATCTTTTTCAGAATTTTACATACACATACTATGCCTGCAACAGCATTTAATTTTCTACTACATCTTCATGGTAGAAAGCATTTTGGAAGTAAATACGTATTTATCAATAAAATGTTTACTTGTCAAGTGTCAGTTGCATTCTGCCCTCATATATACACTAACACTCTCCTGCCAAAATCATGCCTTCACTTGGACTGGCTGTCTGTCTGCAATGCCATTTCCATTGATGTCGCAGTTGATCAGATCAACCCCTGGAAACATCTGTATTTGATCATTTTGCACAAAACGGGGACCTTCCTAATGCTGGATTTTTCTGGAACCAGCTACACACTGCCCAAGTGTTCCTCATGCTGGGATGGCGGATAGAATTTCCTCTGAAAGCATGTAATGCCTCGACTAATTCCTGCTCGAATGAGCCCAGGGCCATTTGCAGTTCTAGTATCCTAGCTGGGAAGCAGTTCCCATCAATAGGAAAAGGTCATTCTAAATAAGGCCAAAGCTAGACACCCCCCCCCTTTATCTTTTTGAATGCTCAGAAAGAGAAAACAATAGGCTCTGATAAGATAGTCATCAACATCAGTTCAGAATTTCAGCCATCCCAGACCCTGGTGTAGACTGATGTTGTGTGCACGTAGGCACATGTAGGGGAAGAACATTATCCTGCCTGTGTAATTTTCTCTTCTGTTGGTCATTGCAGTCATATTATTGATATTTATTTTCAACAAAAAAAATCAAAAGGACAGTTATCTTTCTCATTTAAGGCAAAATAATAACAACTTTTAGGATAGTTAGATAGTCAGAGAGGGCACTTCAAAGGCATAAAATAGGTTCTAATGAGCTTTACAAAATCATAACTAAAATATAAAAAAATGGCAAAGGGCATAGTGTAACCTTTTAATTAACCAGAGACCTTAAGACAGCATGATGAAAGCTTTGCTAAAATTTGGGACATCTCTAAACTTATTCTGGTGGAATATTTAGAAAATCCCCAATTGAATGTTCATAAAGCTTATTTACCACATTTAAAATCATTGTTATCTTTTTACCCTCCATTCACAAAGAGGATAAAGGAAGAGGCAGAAAGAAAAATTGGTTACACCTTCACTGAAAATTACCCCAAGGTACCAACCTGGAGGCAAGAGACCAAGGGTGATGGTGTACATCTTCAGGAGCTGTGGCTCTATTCAAGGGGAGAAGAAAATGCCTGTAAAAATAACTGAGCAAGAAAGTCTCAGCCAGTAAGGAATTTAGCTGCAACACGCACCACGTCCTCGCCTTCCTGATGTTAGCACACGGTGGAGGGAGACATGTCACTGATGTAGGTTGAGCCTCTGCCGGTGCGGTTCCTTAGGTTCCAGTGCTCTCATGGAACCTGCTGCCCATCGATGGCTGTGTGCTAGCATCAGAAGACCTGCACTAGGAAGCTGGCGTGACTGGAACTGTGAATAAATTAATACAATCTCACAAGGCATTGTCAGGAGAGGGGAAGAACTCAATGGATGCCAAGTGCTCAAGGCCACGGTAGGCATGCCGTTTGTTGCTGCCGGGCTCACCTCTTCAACAACAACCAGTCCTATGGTTAATCTATGCTGAGCTTTTCTGGATGAAAATTAACTTGTGTAGTTAAGAAACAAACAAACAAATGAAAACGAGCACACTGTTTTGTATATACTCACTGCTGTGGAGGCTGCTGGTTTTCCCCGGCACAACCCCATTCTCCACCAGGATGGAGGTCACAAGGAAACTCGTGTCTCTGTGTCCCCCCCTTAGTGCAAAACAGCAGACAGTTCAAATAAAGTGGTGATTTTTCCCACCACAAAAGGAATGAGTTTTAAAAGCCTTGGAATGACTATAGAGACCCTTCTTGGTTTGAAGACCAATGCCTGGTTCAGATGTCAATATTATGAAAAACCTGACATTCTGTTTTCACTGCTTTATGCAAATGAACCCAGCATTTTCCTCATCTCCGGCAGTTTGAATCATCACGACTTCTGAGTCATTGGATCTCTGGAGAACCCCAACTTTCCCCAGCCACATCCTGCTTTCCACGGAGGTGAGTCTTCCTCATAGGAGCCCTTTCCCTTTCCTGTCCTCTGGGCCTCCTTTTGTGCTTCATGATGTCAGCCATCTCTTCAACCACCCAGTGGCCCTCTTCTCCATCTGGCCACTCAGTCCCCCACTCCTGCTTTCTTGGCCTCACAGACCATTTTCATCCCATTTGGTCCCAGCTTTCCATAGCTTTCCAGCTCTCCTGAGCTCATCTCTCAGGCATCAGCTCTCCCAATGTTCTCGCAAAGTCTAAACTCACAGTTCCACATCTTTCCCCACCTCCCATCTGCATCTTTCCTTATTCCTGAGACTCAACCATTCCATGGGAAGAGCAGGATTGTGGTAGGTGGGGACCAGGAGGCTGGAACCTAGTTCCTAGCCATACTCATGTTTTTCTCTTTGTACTAATTTGTTAAGACAGCCCAGAAACCTGCCAAAAACCTTCTGTAACCATGTGAATGGTCAGCAAAGAAGTGACCAGTTATCATCAGATAAGAGCCACTCCTGAGACACCAACCCTTGGGCGCATCCAGAAACAGAAGGTTCATCCCAGGTGAGTGATCCCTACATGCAGATATAGAAGTCTTCCCCTTGTGTTCGTGCTTTGGGGGTGTTTCTCCACAAGGCCTAGGCCTCCTGGGTTCTTTACAGAGATGGGCAAGTCCTGCCATTTGTGTTAAAAGTTCCATTCATATCCTGCTAAATGCACTTATGTAAAATGCATGGACAATTTGATGCTGCTCTGAGCGTAAAGGAAAATGAACAGGGCATTTTGCCTGTTTGCTGGCAGAGTAATACACGTAAGGCCAGCCTTGGAGGTAGGCACTCTCTGGCGAGGAGTCGGTCTTGTGGTGTCTGAGGGGCTCTGGTGACGGCAAATGAATCACAGTGAGCCCTTGTTGTCTAATTTTATAATTTTTAAGCAATTAACATCTTGAAAATAGTCACATACTACTGAATAACTAATAACTCAAAATGTCAACTAATTAGATTCCTCCAATAAGTAAATACTTCTGGCACACTTAAGCAATTAAAGTCTCTACAATTCCAATATATCAGTTTCTTCTAATTGCCTTAAGTGCCTTGACAAACCAATTGGCAATAATTTGATGATTGTGAGGCTCATTGGTTTACAGCTCAGCTCAAAAGGGACAATGCCAAACACTTAAAATGTGAGGTTTTTTTTCCCCTTTGGTTCGATTCTTAATTGGTCATTTCTCAGTTCTTTATTTTCATAGAGAGTGTCATTTTTTTCTCAGCTGCCCTAATAAGTCAGAACTGACTTTTTTGCCAAGCTAAGGTTTGTAGTTCAAGTGGGTGGTCTTGACTGGAGACCAAGGGCCAACTACTGAAGCACGCTTTCCAGGGTGGCTCCTCCAAGGCAGCTTATGACTCACTGGGTACTTTGCTACATGGAGACGGTTTATTGCAGCAGAACTGTGTGTCCAAAGTATAAGGTATGATCAGCTCTCCCACAGTGGCTTTGATCTTAATTATTTCCCCCAACAAGGTTTGTTTGGAAGAAAATTACCATCTTGATAGTTCAGCTTGGTAGAGTGTGTGTGTGTGTGTGTCTGTGTGTGTGTCTGTGTGTGTGTGTGTCTGTGTGTGTGTGTCTGTGTGTGTGTGTGTGTATGTGTGTGTGTGTTGCTGAGAATTGAACTCAGGGCTTCACACATGCTAAGGAAGTAGCTTACCATTGGGCTACACCCTAGCCCCTTGGAAGTCAATGCATCCTCTGAGTGTCTTCTATTAGCTTCACTGCTGGTGTAAGCATGTTTTGCAGTTGCTGTTGTCTGTGACTCAGGAGGCTAAGTCTAGAGGATCTCAAATTCAAGCTCAGCATGGGCAATATGAAAAGACAATGTTTCAAAAATAAAACAAATAAAAATGCAATAAGCAAAGCCATAGAGATGCGGTATTGATATTCTACTCACTAACTCTAGGACCTTGGGTCAGTGTCTTTTCTTGAACTTCAGTTGGTCCTCACTGCTTGAGCTGTGACACTTCTCTGTGCTACAGAAAGCCAGGGCTGTGAACCTTGGGGAGGATGTGACCAGGGCGAATGAGCTAAGGAAGTCTTTCGGTGGAGTCCTTCCCCACTCAGGATTTTAAAGATTGGTAGAGAGCAAGCAGATAAGCACAAGGGGCATAGAGAAGGTACAGAGAGGGGACACCGCAAACAAAGGCCTGGCAGGAGTCATTTGTGCGTTTGAATGAAAAGCAAAGTAAAAATTCACAAGGAATCAGAGCAGTGGAACTAGCTTGACGGTGACTGTGCCCATTTCCTAAGGATGAACTTGCTGCCTGTGTGCTGGAACTCTGCTCTCTGTTGCTTAAGTACGTTTCCTTCTTAACGACTGTCGATGATATATTTCAGTGGTGTGAGTTCAAACCCAGACACAGCGTGGTGAAGTGCTGAATCTTCCCCTGTTGTTTCTGTGCCAGAGCCTGGAGGGGAAGGCTTCCATCTGCCAGATGCTGGGGTTATGAAACAGTTTTCTGCCACATTCTCTCTCTCTCTCTCTCTCTCTCTCTCTCTCTCTCTCTCTCTCTCTCTCTCTCTCTCTCTCTCTCTCTCTCTCTCTCTCTCTCTCTCTCTCACACACACACACACACACACACACACACACGCACGCACATCGTGCTTCTGCCCTGGACTGTGGCCAGCCAGGTAGTTCTGATTCATGTAAGTGTGAGCATGTCATCGCTCAGCTTTACTCAGCTTCTAGATGGTCAAGCTCTTCTGCTGGATGGTCAAGGAAGGCTTCAGGACAGATCTGGCACCTTGGTGCTTTTCTCCGCATGACCTTTTTTTTTTTTTTTTTCTGGGCTTTCTCCCCACATGAGGCTTTCTGATTTCCAAAATCAAGAAATAAAAGCACCCTTAAGAAACTGTTTTCTGGGGCTGGAGAGATGGCTCCATGGTTAAGAGCACTAGCTGCTCTTCTAGAAGACCCAGGTTCAATTCCCAGCACCCAAGTAGCAACTTACAACTGCGTGTAACTCCAGTTCCATGGGATCTGACACCCTCACACAGACAAATATGCAGGCAAAACACCAAAGCACATTTAAAATAAATAAGTAAATTAAATATTTTTTAAAATAAAAAAGGAACTATTTTCTAAGTTCTCGAATTTTGCCAATCAAAGCAAGTCGCAAAGGCAGCCCAGATACAGCAAAGCCTTTCTGGGAAGAGGGGAAGGTGTAGAAGAGGAATTGGGAGACTCCATTTTTCAGTATTGTCTACTTCATCTTCTCACAGCTATGGGGCTGTGCATGGACACTTCTGGAAAGATTGAATAGCATCAGGCAAACTGTCCAAGAAGCAAGAGCAGCTTCGTGTGCGCTGTCACCGCTTCCCATTGGTGCTCAGAAGCTGGCAGGTGTTTAACTGTCTACCAAATGCCTTCACTCACTGCTGTTTCTCAGCTACTCCCAATATACACAGGCTGATTAGACCAAAGGCTCCGGGAACTGTTCTTCTCTATGGCTAACTCTACTCTGAGTCAGGCTAATGGATTCTGAAAAAAGGCGCATCTGTACGAAATCCATGCAGCCATATTATTGTGAGCATGCCCTCAGAAGTCTGATATTACAGAAGTGAATATCCCCCACACTCAAGCAGCTCACATTATTACTGGATAATAGTAAAAGTGGCATTTTAATAATACCAGTTATATCTACTATGTCCTGAGTACACATCCTTTCTGTACTAGGTATTGTACCTGTCTCTTTGCATAAGTTCTATTGCTGATCCTCCCAACACGTCTACGGAGAATAGTTACTATTCTTTACATTACAAAAGAAGAAACTCAAGCTTGGAAGAGAGTGTACAATTTTCTACAAGCCTAGAACTTGCCAATAACAGAGCCAGGATCCAGACTTGGAACTATGTGCATCTAGAGTGGGGCCCATGACATCTACCTCTCAACCAGCCAGCATGGAGGGCTGCCACTGATCAGCACACTGTCCTCTGCTACCCCAACGATGTCATGGCACAGTGATGATATGAAAACAGACACATTAAACAAGCACATCCAAGGGTGTGTGTGTGTGTGTGTGTGTGTGTGTGTGTGTGTGTGTGTGTGTGTGTCTGTCCATGGCCATGCACAGGTGTAAGAGAAGGAACCCGATGCTCTAAAGGGATGGTGCCTTTTTCATTCTCATTCTCTCATGAACCTACACTGGAATTTTCTATCCTCTAGATCAGCAATTCTTAACCTGTGAGTCAAGACCCCCACAAGAGCCACATATCAGACATCCTGCATAGCAGATATTTACATTACGATTTATAACAGTAGCAAATTACAGTTATGAAGTAGCAACAAAATGATTTCATGGTTGAGGGATCACCACAATGTGAGCAACTGTATTAAAGGGTCACAAAGCACTAGGAAGGTTGAGGACCCCTGCTCTAGATGCTGTGTTGTATAACTGATACTGAAACATCTGAGAATCAAGGTAGTGTCTAAGAAATCAATTACTGAATTCTTAAATTTTATTTTATTATTATACATAGTTGCATGTTTTACATGCATATGTATCTGTGTACCACGTGTGTGCCTGGTGTCTTTGGAGACTATCAGGACCCTTGCACTGGAGTTACTGCCATGTATCTGGGTGCTGGGAATTGAAACCGGGTCCTCTGGAAGAGCAACCAGTGTTGTTCCTCCTCCTCTTCCTCCTCCTCCTCTTCTTCTTCTTCTTCTTCTTCCTCCTCCTCCTTCTCCTCCTCCTCCTCCTCCATATTGGTGTGAGGTAGCTGCAGGTACCAGAAGGTCACTGGGAGATGAGGTGGTTTCTTGATGAGAGGTGAGTGCAGAAGACACATGAGAAAGATCCCAAACAGAACTACTGGATAAATGAGTTGCCTGAGGTATCAGCTCAGCTTCCACGACTGAAATGCACCACGGTACCCAGTGTCCACGGCACTCAGCGTCCACGGCACTCAGTGTCCACGGTACTCAGGGTCCACTGTACTTAGTGTCCATGGGAGAGGGTGTGTGGGGCCAGGGACAGGTTAGAGATAGGGATAGGAAGGCATGGGCTCAGATAACTTGTTGGAGGGCGACTTTTGAAGAAAAGTTTAGAGTTCTCTCAGCTGTTTTCTAGGCTCTGTTTGGGATGCGCTGTGTGCCTCACTGTGGGCCCAAGAGCCCTCTGTGCTCTCTGCTTTAGAGCCAGAGGTGCAGTGGGTAGCAGCTGGAGCTCAGTCTAGGATATATTTTGCCCCCTCACTGGAAATCTAAAGATGGGACAGGCACCAGGAAGTTTAAGGTTCGGAACGGAGCTCATAACTGATTAATAAACCTCTTCTGGTATCCAGTTTTCGGATTCCAGAGCCACGGGTGTCTGTCTACCCGAATTTGTGAAGCACTCAGGGTTTTACTCAAGGAAGCATACTCAGTCACGTGGGCAGGAGGACGGACTCCTGACAATCAAGCCAAGTGCCCTGTAGCTTGATTCTTAAAGCATCAGAGCCCCACAGGGCCCCCGCTGTTGTTAATGTGGCCTAGAGGACAGAAAAGCCGGCTCCCCTGCCCCAGCACAGGGAGCTAGGCCCCAGGAACTGCGGCAAAACTGCCGCTCAGGCCGCGAGGCTCTTACCACATTGTAAACCATACATTTGCAAATCTCACAGCTAATCCACAGTACAGCCGGTGTGCAACCTAATATGGGTCTCAGAGCCCAGAGGCACCCTCGTGGCATAGGCAGACCCTGTCTTAAGCCTCACACTGAAAAGTACAACCAGTTAGCCAGACTGCAAAATATGTAACTTGAAGTCCCTTGCCCCGAGAACCAGGGCGCTGGAATTTCCTGGCTTCGGGTGGGGCTGGAGTTCAGTTTCTAACCTTTGCTTTCTGTTGCTTGAGCTCTTGTATTTTATTCCTGGGGTCCGTTCTGCATTTGGTAGAGAGGTGAGGGGGCAGGGAGAAAGGAATGAAAGACTCTCAATAGAAAAACACAGAGCCTGGGGCTGCCACACAGCGCAGGATGGGGCCCATCTGGGCCCAGAACAGTGAACCAGTGCCTGAGACCACGGAAACAAAGAGCCCCCAAAACGTTCCTACCCTTTTCCCACATCCTGGGGTTTTGTCACAGCCCCATTGACAATTGCAGCAAGGAGGGGACAGTGGGACAGTGGTCACATCGAGGTAGGCGTACTGGATTGGGGGTAGACCAATCTAGTCTTTCAGCCCTAGTTTCCCAACTAGCTTTCTGAGAAAGGAAACAGCTCCACTTCTCTGAGCCGCAGCTCCCTCCTTGATAACCGGCAATGCCTGAAAGTCTTCTCGCAATGAATTGTGAGGCCTGGATAAGTTAAAGGGAGAGGGGGGGACTAAAGGTCACATGACAGCCAGTCTGGAATACGTAGGATCAGATATGTTTGCTCTTCGGTTAGCAGAGGAACGATCAGTCTCTGCTAGGCTGTGAGGGTAACATTGGGAGAATAAGAAAGGCTATCATATTTTCTAACTTAGGAAGCCAAATGTTCTTGGCCCACCATGCTGCTGGGTACCATTAACAGTTATGTTCTGTGCTTTCGAATCATGTTCTTTTCTGTGGGGCGGGAGAAGGGGTTGTTTTGTTTTGTTTCTGAGACAGGGTGTCTCTGTGTAACAACTCTGGCTGTCCTGGAACTTGCTTTGTAAACTAGGCTGGCCTCAAACACACTGAGAACCCCTGGCCTGTGCCTCCCAAGGGCTGGGATTGAAGGTGTGTGCCACCACAGCCAGGCTTCTGTTTTTAGAAAGTTCTTGATGCTCTCACAGGCTGCCTCTGACCCTTTGTTTTTATTTGTTGGGTGCACAAGATCTCCCCTTTTTACTCTCTGTCTTGTCACCAACCATTCCTAGTTGGGAAAAAGTCACATGATTGCTACAGCTCTGTTTGGAGTCTGAGAGACCCCACTTCCTGTGCTTGCACCCACAGCCTCCCCTCATCTTCTTTCCTTCAGTATAGCTCTCCCCACCTAGGACTGTGTTTATCTCCTGGAAATCCCATCCTGAGCTTTATCCCTTGAAAACCTTCCTCCTCCTCCCTCAAATAAGGACGGCTCTGAGTCACACTCAAAGCTCATACCCTACCGAGTATTTTCTCAGAAAGCACCACACACACACACACACACACACACACACACATGCATGCATGCAGATACACACATGCATGCACATACACGCACACACATGCACACACATACATACACGCACACACGCACGCATGCACACACACGCAAGGCCATTTTTAAAAGAGAAACTTTTCTTTTATAGCATATCAGCTCAGGACCAGGGACAATGTTTCCTGTGTTCTCGTGTACCCAGCACACTGTAAGTGCTCAATAGCTACGGGTGATGGGGCTGACATGAGGACACCGGTGTGCTGAGGGCAAGCCACCAACACCTTAAAAGGTGACTAACATGCCAAGACATATTTTGTTAAGAATCAACAAATGTTGACAAGAGCTCAGAGCCAGCGATAAATAACGGGTTAAAGAGAAAAGTCACTGAGGGAGAAAAGAGAACTGGAAATTGCCCCCGCCTGACTTTCTCTGACATTCAGGAAATATTTCTTGCCTTTCAAAGGTCCAGCTTCGTGTACCCTAATGAGAGCAGCCGAGAAGGCTGTATCTGGTTGCCTATGCCATGGGGGTAAGCGTCCAGGATTAGACTGGCCTCAGAGAATGCCTGCTAGTGTGCCTTTCCCACTCCAAGTCCTTCCATCCCACAGAGCCGGGAACGCCCACCACCTGCAGGCCCTAGGACTTTATCCTTTTGTGTGTGTTTCATTTTTTAAAAATTATTGAATGTCATCATGTGATTCAATTTCTTGGCCCCTGTCTTAAAAAGCCTGAGATTGCCTCTAAGGGAATTTTTTGTTGATAGCTGAAGCCTTGAGATGGAGACCGAAGCCACATGTCCTGTCTCCCTTGCGGCCCTGGGGTTCAAGCTGCAGCCACAAGGGAGGACTTGAGTTACGATTCAAGAGTTAGATGACATCCTAAAAAATATCCAAATAGTACTGCTGTTGCCTTGAAAACTTCCTCAGGCTTGTCCCTGTGTGACTATTGCAGTGCAGGGGCCGCACGCTTCAGAGTTACTCCCAAGCTGGGTGATTCCTGAGGGTCAAACCAAGGCCAAAGGTTTTCATGAAGCCCTATTAAGAATGAGGTAAGCATAGTGTACCTAAAATTTAAAGGTGGCATATCTGTGGAGAGCCAAGTGGCAAGATATTAAAGAAAACCCAGGGAGAAACAGAGACACACAGACAGAGGCAAAGTCTGCAGGGAAACAAGGCAGATGGCTGCAGAGCTAATCCTTATGAAAATGGAATGAGAGATAGCTTTGCTCCGTAGTGAAAATTGATCATTAGAAAAACCCTCGATAACTACTCACTTAACAATAAACAAAAATACCCCAGGGAAGTCACATACCCCCCCCCCTTTGTTTAAGCTTCTGCTTTCTCATCTGGTGACTGAGGAGAACCACAGACCTCAAGGGACTATGGGAAGTATATGAAGTAACACAGACAAGGTCCAGGGGAGAACCTGGCTTGGGAAATCTCAGGTGATTTTATTCTTACTTTTGTCGTAATTATCATCCCTTTGTTTCTGGAGATGAAAAAAAGGGTGGAATGAGGAGTTGGTGCTATCTCTCGGGTGGCAAAGAGGGAGTACAAGCAGGTAGGGTAGGAACGAGTTCATAACTCTTTAGCATGAATTACAAGGCCTACCGTTTCCAAATAGGTAGAGCTAAGGTTTGGGAAATAGCCCTCCCATAAGCGTGCTGTGCTGATCTGAAATTCCTAACAAGCTGTCTTGATTGTGTGTGCTTTTTCTCAACCATGCCTTTCTAGTAGGAAAGAAAATCCACATTCGTCCTGATCAGGGCAAGGTACAACCAATTCCTTTGGAGTGTGGCAGAGCACAAGGCCTCCATGAACATCTGGCCCAGGTATTGCAAGAAGCAAGGTGCTAAGGGGCCTCCTTCCTGAGTTGGGAGGAGAGCTACTGAAAGAGACAGAGGCCCCTGAATTTAGAGCTTGAGGAAAACAGTGGCACAATTGCTATTTGTCTTCCAATACTCCTCTCATTTCTTGTTTCAGTTAGGCTAACTGATTTGACTGATTGATTGATTGACTGATTGACCCAATGTTTGGTAGTGTAGCCCAGCCTGGTTTTTAACTGCCACTCTCCTGCCTATGGCTCCCAAGATTTGGGAATATAGGCTTAACTCCATTTCATTTCATTCTGAGTGGAATGGGCTCATTAGTCTCCAGAGGTGGAACAATCTCCAAGACACGCAGACCATCATTTGCCAAGAGCTCTACTTACCACATTCCTTGGGTTGTGTTGTCTGATCCTTTATGAGTGGGTACCAGATGGAGATGGATGGGACCAGCGTATGGAGGATGGAAGAAGCCCATCTCATCATCACAGACTTCATGTCCAGAAGGTACACCCACTTCACGCTGAGACTTAGAGCTCAGAGAAGTGAATTCTTTCTCTAAGCTGGCAGAACTGTTTCAGTGTGAGAGTGGGTTTCTGATGCTGACAAGATGAAGCAGGCAGAAGTGTGGGAACAGCTTGAGAGAGGGATGAAGGGAACAGAGAGAGAAAGACAGACAGACAGATAGACAGACACAGAGAGAGACCAGGCTATCTCTGCAGAACTCATCCCCAGGATCTACTTCCCATAATTAGACCTCACTTCCCAATCATGCCATTGCATTACAAGGTTATGTAAGGGCTTAATCCATGGATGAAGTCAGAGTCTCTGGAATCCTGTGACATTCCTAAGGCTGCAAGTTGACAAGTTCCCAACACATGAGCCTTCAGGGCGAGCCTCACATTCAGACCATGACATTTGCTTATTGACTCACAAAGTGAGGAGCTGGAAGGTGAGGTAGAAACAAGCATGGCCGGGTTGAGACTCAGTGATGACATAGATAAGTCATCCTCCTGCCTCAGCCTCTCATGGACTGGAACTACGGGTATGTGCCCCCATGCCTGTCACTTTTCTGACATTTGAGTAGAATATACCTTTCCCAGAAGCCTAAACCTTCTTTTCCTCAGGTCCCATTGGCTAGTACTGAGTCACATGCCCAAGCCAAAGCCATTGTTTGGAATTTCTATGGTGTTGTCTAAGCAGGCAACCAGAAAACAATGGAGGGAGCTGATACAGGAGGGCCCACCTTTCTACTTCAGTGGGTGCATGCAGTCACATCAGGTATTAGTTAGGTAACTATTAGGGTAGAAAGGTAACTATTAGGATAGAAAGTATTTAGAAATCTAGAAAAAGGAAATCTAAATAATCTCTAAGTAACAAAGATCAATGGAATTATTATTATGAATATTTGGCATATATGTATAAGAGATATAAATATGTATATGATATATAATATAGATATGTATATAACACAATGTCTCAATTACATGACATAATAATATAACACATATACATTACCTAGCATAAGATAAAAGCTTAATATATAAAATAAAAGACAAGCAGCTTTCCTGTTACAGCTTCTTCATATTAGATGATTAGTATAGATCACCAGATAAAACCTGTTATAAGGTCAACAACATTGGCAAGAGGCTAAGCATAATAGCAATCACTGCTGAGGGCACACTCTGCCACCAATAAGGAGAGATCAGAAGTATCTATATGAAGCAGAAGGGCGTTGTGTTTACTAGACTTCTGCAGACGGAGGCGCGCCTCTCTGTATTATCTAGCTTTTCTGGTACATCGCTTTCCAAAGCAGAGTTTTCATAGGTGTTACACACCCGAGACAGGGTAAATCCTTAGGAAAACCTTGGTGCCTCTGTGGGAAACCTTACAAAGCTGGTAAGTGTTCATTCCTCTTAAAATATTTGGCAAAAGTCAACACCTGAATTCCAGCAGGCCCCCTGCCTGCCTTGGCAGCAGAGGGGGATTAGTGGCGCTCTGAGGCCACCTTCCATCCCTCACCACCTGGGCGCAATGTCCCTCTGCAGAGGAGACCCCAGGCCTCCTAACTCCTTGGGTTCTGCAAACTTAACCTCTTTTTAGGACCCTGGTAAGGAGCAGGAGAGAGAAAGGATGAAGGAGGGACCTTGCTATAATCTCAAGAAGCCAGAGACACCAGGACACAAAGCTGAAGCACAGGACACAGTAGAGTCTGCTCTTGTCTTCCTGTCCTTTGGCGCAGTGAGAATCTCAAGGTCCTGGGGCTCCTGTGTTTTGTCTCCTAGATGACTCGGATCTTACCAAGCCATGACCCTCTCATGGGCACATGAGTTGCTCCTGCAGGTTAGGATGAGAGCAGCCACTGTGGATGGAAAGCTCAGAGGGGCAACAGTGACACGGATGTCACCAACCGGGGGTGCAGAGGTGCAGTGGCCTGAGTGACGATCCATGGCTGTGAGGAGACAAGAACACAGCCCCCGTGCCTCATACTCCCCTTCCTGGGTCCTCAGGGTCACCGCGGCGGCCGGCACACAAACTGGTCCCGCATCCATTCCTTGTGTTCCCATCCTTTATGTGCCTGAGAAGGAAGGAGCCTAAGCTCTTCTTCCCTCACTCTGACTTCCAAGCCCCCTGAGGGGTACAGAGGTGGTGAATGTGAATTTTTACATAACTTCTGGGTTCCTGGAAGGGTGGGTTCCGGGATCCTGAGGCTGGTCCCTACGCTTAGATAGGGCCTTGCCAATTCTCTGTGCTAACCCCCATCTTTAAATTCCTCCTCTTCCTTTTTGTCGTCCCCCCCCATGAGACAGGGCTTCTCGGTAGCTTTGGAACCTGTCCTGGAATTCACGCTGTAGGCAAGGTTGGCCTCGAATTCACAGAGATCTGCCTGCCTCTGCCTCCCAGGTGCTGGAATTAAAGACATGCGCCACTGCCACCCGGCTCCCATATTTAAATTCTTAAGAATAACTGAGCAGAAGGTCTCCTGATTTCCTTTTGTATTAGTCCCTACAAATTACGCAGTTTCCCTTGTGATTCTTACAGGAATCAGGTGCTCCCTTTCCACTCCCCCCAGAAAGCACAACTGCTCCATTTTCACCTCTCATTTTCTGAGAAACCAGAAGTCTCAGGCGACTTCCAGATGTGTCTCCTCTGGGAGACCCAGTGGGACATGGCAAACTGTCCAGAATGTCAATTACAAGGATTAAATTAAACTGAGATAGTAATAGATTTGGGCATGTAAGTCTCATAGTTCCCTCGGCAAACCAGGGCGCAGAGCTGCTGCCCTTCAGATGGCAGGTGCTCTTATTCATGGCTCCTACCTTCTAGGGGAGGCAAGACTGCAGCAGAGCGCGCTGTCTCTTCTCCCTGGCGCCCATTGGCAACCACGAGCACCAGTGAGGACTTGTGTAACAGAGTAGAGAGACAGAAAGAGCTCTCTCACATGGGTTGGGCAGAACCTCATGCACAAATCCACGTTCTCCATTTGTTCCCACAGGGTCATCTCTCAATTCCACTTGGCGCTGTCCCTGCAGGA
Organism: Dicrostonyx torquatus; assembly: GCA_028555095.1. Lineage (NCBI taxonomy): Eukaryota > Metazoa > Chordata > Mammalia > Rodentia > Cricetidae > Dicrostonyx > Dicrostonyx torquatus. Next base: position 6,164,619 of record JAQHUG010000024.1, read on the forward strand.
AGTCACCGATAAGAAAGAAGTGGGAGGAGCATTAGGAGAGGAAATGAACTAAAGCAGTTCCCAGTGTAGGCAGTCTGAGTGGAGATGGATGATAGAACTGTGTGTGTATGTGTGTGTGTGTGTGTGTGTGTGTGCGCGCGCGCGCGCATGTTGAGGCACACAACAGGGACCTTGCAGATGTCATACACGCTAGGCAAACACTCTATGACTGAACTACCACGTGGGCGCCATCCTTCTTGGGCGTTCAGTGGTGAGTCATGCAGAGGGCAGGGTGGTAAATTCTGGTGAGTGAAAACAAAAGAGGACACTCTGAAGCTTCTGCTTGGTGTTCACATCTTCACAACAGCAATGCAATCTGCTGTGTCACGTGCTCTGGATTTAATGTGTTTACTTTGACAGTGGCGAGAATCCAGAGTTCTGGAACTTTCTGCTTGACTGAATACTTCCTCCTTCATAAGAGAAAAATCATCTTCTACTATCATTTACAGAGCAGTTACTATATGCCAGAGACTTCACAAAGGGCTTATGTAGCTTAGCACTTGTGGGCCTCACATTGGGTAGGGAGAAACTGTTATCTGAATTTACAAATGAAGTGGCCGAGGTACAAAGAGGGTATACAACTTGCTAACGTGCATATGACACAAGGCAGTTTGGCTTGTGGGCTACATTATTTGGAACCCCTCCCCCACCTTCCACCTCATATGCACCTTCTTCCAGAAGCTGAGCATAAAATCCACACTTGATGGGTTCTCTAGAAAAACGGGAGACACCCACAAGTTCTGTGCTTGGGACCTCTGACTGTCCTTGGCAGATGTCTTCTCCTGAGAGTGAGTTAGAGGAAACAGATGATGGGAGCCTCGTATCCTTCTGTCTCTTTAAGTGAAAAGTGAGATTCTAGAAGTTCTACCAAATCCCAAGTATTCAAAGATTCTGGCTTCACATTTGTTGGCACCTTCCTCTTTTTTCTATCCTGGGGTTTCTGTAAAATACCCTGTGTTTTCACCGTGGGAGATAGCGGGGCTATACCCATTACTGTCAGAGTGCAAACTGAGCATCACATGGCTGGTCACTGATCACCACAGACTCTGGAGAAGGAAGTGGGCTTGGTCACCCACCAGGCTGCGCCCCAATGGTTTACATGGAGACCTGCGGGTTGAAGAGCTAGCTGCCCTCCTTGCATTTTAATCTCCATTCAGGTAACACTCATAGGAACTGCAGTTTGAGTCCTGCTGCTGGGGACGAGGGCTACTGAACTAAATAGTAATATCCAAAAAACATAGATTTTGAATCATGCAAAAGGAAACCTACCCGCTCATTATTTCACTTAACCCTCATAATAACTTTTGAAGGATAGAGGCACTGACATTATTGTCATCACATAGGGAAAATGGGTTTCATGGACCAAGAAACTGGCACCAAGGGTACACAGCAAGGCAGAAACAGAACAAAGATTCTAACCCTATCCATCCCACCCTGGGTCCTGCATCTTAACTCTTATCTGGAAAGAAGAAGATGGCTGAAGTTTCTCAGAAAGCACATTTCAACACACTGAAGGGTTCATCCCTCATCACAGTTCTTACCTGTAGGTTATATGGGGTTTTCAAACAAAGTCCAGTTTTATTTCCCTTCTCCCCTTCTTGGCAACCCAGGAGTTCCTGGAGTCCTGAAGGGAGTGGAATAAATTGGCTTATCCATTACAAAGGCAAGTAGGAAGAAAAGATTATTGTATCAGTTTGGAAAAGGAGCTATTGGGTCTCAGAAAGTGAAGGTTTTTATTCAGAGGCGACTGCCCCAGACATCCTGAGCATCTTTCCCAGAGTGTCCCAGTGCAAAGAGGTCACAGTGAGAAACCAGACTGGGGACAAAGGAGATAGCCCTGTCCTGCTTTTCTCACCCCCCCCACGGGTTCCCTTGCTCCCCCCTCCACTGGCCTTCCTGCTGGGGATCACTCACCTCCCACATCAGGAAGGCTGTTCCCACGCACGTGGCTCCACACAGACAGGAAGGGTGTTTCTCATTAATAGGATCAGAAAAGCATCTCTGAGATTGAAAGGCTTTTGGGCCCCCTGAAAGCCCTCTGAAAGCATACAAAATTGTTAAATTATGAAAACATTAATTAGATTGTTAAATAAGACCGACACTAATCCTCAAGGCATGCGAAGCAGGCCTTTTGATGGGTCTGGCCTGACGGCTGCACGGTCTGGCTGGAATGAAGAGCTGAAAAGGAGCCTGTGGTTGAGACGCCAGTCATCTGCCTCAACAGGGCTGGACAAGCTGGGGCTCTCGAACCTCTGTGCCAGTTTAGGGGGGAAATCCTGGCTCCAGCCTCCATAGCCCAGTGTCTCCCCTTCCCTTCTAACATTCGAAACACTTGTTAAGGTCCTATGATTCTACCTTTAACCCACATGTACTGGTCTGGTTCCTTTAGACTGGAGGTGAGAATTATGAGGGCAGTTATTACATATGTCCTGAACAGGATAGAATTCTTTTCTGCTCTCTTTTAGTTTCTGCTAAACACAACCGTCTCCTTTGTGGAAAAGCATTCCCTGGTCGGTCTCCCAAATCTAACTCTTTACTGCTAAAAGGACTGCTATAGTGAACTAAAGGTCAAATCCCAACCCACCTATAATCTCAGAGGATGAGACAAGACAATTGCTAGTTCAAGGGCAACCTGGACTTGGAATTCGAGCCTGGGTAATGTAATAAGACCCTGTCTCAAAAATTTAAAAAAAAAATAATAAGGCCTGGGACGGAGGTCAGTGGCAGAGTGCTTGTCTAGCAGTCATTCACAGAGCCCTGAGCTCGATTCCCAGGACCAACAAAAAAACAAAGAAGGAAGAGCGAAGAGGGAGAAATAAAGGAGAGAGGACAAGGGGGAAGAAAGAGGGGTGGGAAGAGGGCAGGAAAGTATTATCAGTTAGGCACATGACCTTTTTAAAAAAGACCATTTTTAAGAGAGTGTGTGTATGTGTGTGCGCGCGAGCGCACACGCACTCACGCATGCTCATGTGTCTGCTGTTTGCAGAGTTAGTACCAGGAAAGGGTATCTGGAGGGGCCAGGGACATCAGCTCCTTTGGAGATGGATTTACAGGGCATTGTGAGCTACTCTACAAATCCTCTACAAGGCTATGACCTGATGTCGACAGCTGAGCCTTCTCTCCAGTCCTATACATGAAGCTTTGATTTAAGCCTAAGGGAAACTTTTATTTCTTGGATTAACATCCTAGAGATTATTTGGACCTGTTGGGATCAGGCTGGAAAAAGAAAACAAACCTCCACTGAGTACATTTTATCAACTAAATTTAAAAATGATTCTTCTCCATTCATTTATTAACATACATGCATATGTGTGCATGTCACAGCTCCCACTCGGAGGTCAGGAACAGCTTCCAGCACTCTACTCTCTCCTTGTACCCTGTGGGGTCTCAGGGTCATAACTCAGGTCTCCAGGTTTGGTGGCGAGCACCTTTACCTGCTGATCCAGGTCGCTGGCCCTCACTTATTATAACATCTTTACATCTCCATTTAGTGATGTCTGCTAAGTGCCACACATTGTGATCATTTTCTTGGGTCAGAAAGCAATTCCCATTCTGTAAATAAGAAAACAACTTTCCCAAAGTGTCACTGGTATGTTCTTATGGAGAAGCTGTCCTGTCTGAGTCACCAAAGTTTGTTAACTGCTAACCCCATAGTGGCCTTTTAACCTCTTCCCTGTGGTATGTGCAGTTCCCAGTAGCCCACAAGCCTTGTGCCCTCTACATAGTCACGCCCATGGAGCCTCCAAATGTAACATAACTCAAACCTCATGGCTGACATTGAGAGAGAGAATGAATATGAGTGACTTGAAGCTTTGATGCAGGTCTGGAAGGATGGAGGTGCCACTTAGTGCCATTTACTGAGATAGAGAATTGAAGATGCTGGTGGAAGCAGGGTCTCATCTTTAGGCTAAGCGTCAGTCCCACATCCTGGCGGAGATTCTGTGTCCACAGCTGGATAAGGAAGTCTATGGTTCAGGGTCTAGAGACAGAGGTGTGAAAGTCGTCAGTACATACTGGAGGATTAAACCACAGGGGAAGACTAGCTCTCTAAAGAAATGTGGACAAGTGGGCCAAGGACTGCCCAGAGCCAGGTCTGTGTTCAGAGAAGGGAAACAGCAAGGTTGTCCATGAAGGCAGTCTACACCGAGACTCCCAGAGATTTACTTCCTCCAGGTGGGAACTTCTAAAATTTCCAAAACCTCCCAAAATAGCAATACCAGCTGGGGACCAAGTACTGGAAATGTGAGTGTGAGCCTGGGGAGGACATTTTGTACTTGGAGCAGAACAGAGAGATTGTGTGGGCAGAAGAGTAAACATGAAAGTCGAGTTGGTTTGTGTGAACAGTAGAGAAGTTGGTTTGGTGTGAGCAGTAGAGGAGT
>JAQHUG010000024.1:6169909-6196982 GCA_028555095.1 Dicrostonyx torquatus
TTGGTTTGTGTGAGCAGTGGAAGAATTGGTTGGTGTGAGAGCAGGACTGTATCTCCATAGTAACCAGAGAAATAACAGATTGTTAATTTCAAACATAGATACAAGATGAAGACAGTGGGATAAGAGTGACTTCTCTTTAGGTTTCTTAAAGGAAGCCCACTTGCCCTGGAACTGCACACCTGAGAGGAGTGTGAGAGGGATACAGTGGCTGGATGGGAGTCATCAGAGAGAGATGGCCCAACTGAGGCTGGCAGTCATAACATAAATGCAAATTTTTATGCTTTGTTTCTGTAACTACTGGCTGTTACAAGTGAAGGCATGAAGTGGTAGAAGATTAAATGCAAAAAGGGGTTAGGATTTTGCCAACTGTTAAAATGATAACAGAAGGGGACTGGGAACAAACAAATCTAAGATGGGAAAAAGAGCAAAGGACTTGAAAAGGATGATGTGGGGTTAGGAGGACAGTGAGAGCAAAGGATTGCTGGTCCCAAAGCAACAAAGCAGAGCTAGTCTAATCTATTCAGTATTTTGAGTAATGAATACTCCTCAGCTCTAGGTTACATCACCTCACAGCTGTACAAAGAAAAAGCTGAAGCTTCCCCTCCATAGGAGGAGTCATGAGCCAGTCACAGTCCATCCTGGAACTACTGGACTTCGAATGCCACTGAGTCTTTTATACAGTGGACCACTCGGTGCAGAAGCCTAGGAGATGCAGAGAGAGTGAGTTCCAGCACAGCAAGGATTATTTCATAATGGGTCTTAGGATTGACAGAGGAAGGTGACTTTTGCCATCTGAGAGATATATAGTCTCATCTGGCATATGTCAGAGGACAAGGTCATTGGAGAAGAATTCTGCAAGAGTCATCCATGTAGGTAGGGAAGTCACCATGAAATCTAACAGTAGAGTCGAGGGGTCAGTATGATGAGCTAGGGGTCAGTCAATGACCACAACAACCAGAAGCTGTTGCAGCATCACTGAGCTAATGGCATAAGCTTTGAAGTAAGAACTTAGTGAAAGTGAGAGACATTGGTCCCATTGGTCCATTCCTCAGATTTGGAAGCAAGAGGAATGGAAAGGAAACATCTCTCTTCAGAGGTCTGAAGAGGATGCTGTGTTCTTGTGGAAAACCACATGGCTTAAAACAAAAAGTTAAGGTACATTTAGTGGAGATAAAGGTTGGAGGAAATCCTGCTTATAATGGCCTTTAAGATATAGAGGGCTTGAGAAGGGGAGAGACCAGGAGATGGCTGAGCTTGAGAGTTTCCTGTAGGGGAGAGTTAGGGAAGATGTGAGAGCCATGGGCTTCTTGGGTAGTTGGTTCACAACAGGAATGAAGGACCTGGTTGCCTGTGAGGTTGACCTTGGTCATCAGGCTATAGGTGTAAGGATGGTGCTATCTTGCAAAAGCACACAGAACTCTGTGACCCCTCTTTCCTCCTAAGAAGAGATGAGGAGTCTAGAGGACATTTTGCCCTTAGTCTATATCTGAATATGGCCTCTTTGGCCAACTCAAGTGCTTCTAGTTACTCTAGTTTTGTTGTTCTCCTCATTTGAGACATTGAGGTTTTGACAAGAGTCACTCAACCTCTCTGACAACCCAACGATATTCCCAAAGCAGAAGGACCCAATGACATTCCCAAAGAAGAATGACCCAATGACGCTCCCAAAGCAGAAGGACCCAGTGACATTCCGAAAGCAGAACGACCCAATGATGCTCCCAAAGGCCAGACTGCAGTGGGGATCTTCCAGAATCCCCACTTCCAACTGAACATTCCAACTGGAACATCCATCCCCATAGGCTATGGGCGTGCTTTGGCCTGCCTCCTTCTAATGTACTGGCCTGGACTGTTCTGTAAACTCTGGAAGCCATCTTCAGCTCACTCTGCACCGGAAGGACTAGATGTGTATCGGGAGAAACCAAAACACCGTTTGATTAATCGCCCCTTGCAAGCTGGAGAGTGACGGCTGGGCGAGAACTGGTGTTGTTATCTAAATGGAGTGCCGGCCTGTTCCCGGGATCCTGAGCAAATGGACCCCCCTCTATTTATAAACAAGCCTGAGGGATGAGCAGCTCGGTTTACGTTTGGAGGGGGCCATCATTCATTTTTATCCATCATACCTGCTTTTAGTGATATTACACACACCCCCTGCTTGGGCTAGAATCTCAACAACTCAAGAGGTTTATGTGCTTTTAACACCAATTTTGAGGGTCTCTGTGTACATTTCATCACTCGGGGGTAATGGCGGGCCTGAACCACAGTGTGTGAGCTGATTTCTCGCTCAGAGCTCCGTGTAGAGGATTCATGGGGAAGATGAAATTGGATAAACTACTGTTGGCCCCGAGGCTGTGTTTGTGAACCAGAGGTGCTTATGGGTGGTAAGGGGTGAGCTATTCAGAAAAGGAGGGTCCTTAGACAGAAAAAGTCAGAGCAAAAACAGGTAAGGAGGACAGCCTGTGCTCCACAGGAAGGCCAAGTGCGGCCCTGGTCGGCCCTTAGCATTTGCTGTATGAGTACGGAGCGGGAGGGGAATGGAAGAAGCAGAATTCTTCAGGTTTGTGTATGCAAATTATTTAATGCTATGATTGCATTCTTATTTCCCTTAGATATTAACTCTCAATATTAAAGTACCCTTGAGAGAGGCAAGGAAGAGTTCTCTCACCTTCTAGGAGAAAACTAAAGCCCAGTGAAGGGAAGGTGCCCTGTTCAAACTCACCCTGGGCCAGGAAAGTCTCAGGACTGCCTCAAAGTCAGGGCAGAGTCCCAGCTTTGAAATCTCCAGTTCAGGAATCATTCCTCTTAAGTCTTTAGTGTATCCCTAATCTGTGCCACATTCTCTTGAAGGCAGCAGCATCTCTTCTTCTAATACCTACCAGAAAAAAGAAGATTGTCGTATGAAGCAATCAGAGGCCAAAGAGAGAAACCAGAGTCCTCTTTTACACCAAGTCTGTTGCAGGAACAAAGAGGGAAATGCCAGCCCAAAGGGCACCACTATTGTTCCATGTCCAAAACCTGATGAAAGACCACAGTGACCATTGTCATCTCACAGCTTTCTTGCTTCGAACAGAAGTCACCCATCCCAGTATGACAGAGACTACTACTGTCCCCTAATCCAGCTCTGCTTCTTCATAGTATTATGGTTAGTTTCATCTGAGCCTTGAGCCACCCCAGATGATTTAACCAAACATTCTGGGTGTTTCTGTGACAGTATATTTTTTATAATCAATTAATATTTAAATTGACGGACTCTGTGTAAAACAGAGTGCTCCATCATGTCTGTGGCCTCATCCAGTCAGAAGGTCTGAACCAAAGGGAAAGGTTGCTCCCCCCCCGGGGGGGGCTGTTGGGGAAGAGTGGGTTTTCCAGCTGCCAGCCCATCCAGTGGATTGTGGCATCTTTCTCCTTACGGGCTGACTGGGCTCACTCCATACATTAATTCACGGGTGCCATTTCTCTGGAAAACCAGGACTATTACACTATTACTATTATTATAGTAAGAGAATTTTAAGTCAACAAATGGTCATTGTTGAAGACCACCTGTCCCAGACCTTCTTATAGCTGGGTGTGGCTTGTAACTAAGTTGGTCACAATGGGGTATCAGCAGATGTTCATATGGCAGGTTCTGGGGTGGGGAGGTCTTCCTTAAGTTATAGCCGCCCTTAGGTCTTTACCACTTCTTTCCTCTTTACAACCCTGGGGTATGAAACAGATGTGGCCACTGCATCTGTACCCTGGGCCATTGATGGAGAGGGACCCGAGCACTAAAAAGTTCCAAGCTAGAATGAACACAGTAAAGTCACTGTACGTTTAGAATTTTTAATTGGAAAAGTATAAAATACTGCTATTTGGACTATTTATTACTAATAGGCAAACCTAATTCTAAACGATATACTCAGTCTTCTACGTGCTCCTCTGCTGTGTTTGTGTATAATCCATGTTATAGCGAGGGTCAAAGAGTCGTTTTTGTATATCCCAAGGAATGTGCTGGGATAAAGTAGGTGTGGAGGTTTGAATGAGAATGGCCCCCATCAGCTCATATGTTACTGAAACTGTTTAGGAAGGTTTAAGAAGTGTGGCCTTGTTGGCGGAGGTGTGTCACTGGGGGTTAACTTTGAGTTTGAAAAGCCCACACCACCTCTTCTCATTTGTCTGCCTTCTGCCTGCCAATCAGGATGTACAGCTTCTCAGCTACTGCTCCAGCACCATTCCTGTGTGCTTTTCACCTTGATCTTACACTAACCTCTGAAACGGTAAACAAGGCCCCAGTTAAATGCTGTCTTTTATAAGAGTTGCCTTAGTTATGGTGTCTCTTCGTAGCAACAGAACAGTAACTAAGACAGTAAAGCTATCATCTCCCAAAATTAAAGTTTTCAAGAAATGAGGATCGTGATTTATATCAGTCAGCTTTCCGTCACTATAATGAAATGCCTGAGATAATCAGCCTGGGAAGAAGAAAGGTGTTTGCAGTTCTAATCCATGGTCAACCGAATCTTTTCCTGCAGCCTGTGGTGAGACAGGACATCATGGTGGGAGCAAAATCATTGACCTAATGAGCCAGTCAGCAAAAGAGAAAAGAAGGGACCTGGATTTTGACATGCTTTGAGGGACTTGCTCCCAAGTATCTAAACACCTCCTGTAAGGCTCCACTTCCTAAACCTCCCCAGTGCTACCCTGGACCAATCCTTGAACACATGAAACTGAGAGATGTTCTGTAACCAAACCACAGTATAATCTAAATACTTTGATGCTTCCCACCTCCTTTGGAAAGATCAAGTTATATTTTTAAAATAACTTTAAAATTCAAATACCTGATTGAATTTATGTTCACTTTAGGTTTTGACAAAACATATGTTTGTTATCCCTAAGGTGACACTCAGGGTTAAAGTGGGTGTTTACAATCTTCAGCATCATTTTTATACCATTGTATATACTCTATACTTGCATGCCTCAAACTAATCATTTGGTATGTGCGATCGATAGTCTTCTTCCCATTTCAAAATTGTGTGTTGTTCTAAGCACAGCCTTCCTACCAGTGCTTGTCAGAATAGCTGTTGTATTATCAGTGGTAAGGATGCTTGCTTCGTCCCCAGTGCAGCTTATGTGCCCTGCTTCAAAATTCTGCAATTACACGGCCCTCGGCTGCTGCCTCTGGGTGGGTATCTACCACGACTGAGCCCAACACACACACCAGCTGACCTACTTCTCCAAAAATGATTAAGACAAGTCAGGTCAGTTACATTCCACTTAAGAAACAGAGAAACAGCCAGTTATCACTAGGGACAGAGACTGGAGGCTTTACAGAGGGTTGCCAAGAACCTTAGCCATTGTGACCAGCTTTGTGCAAGAGGAAGCAAAGAAACCAAGCATGGCTGAGCAGAGAGGAGAATGAAACAGAGCAGACAGACCAACAGATGTGGGAAAGAGTGCCAGTCCCCAGGGCCTGTGGGTCCTTTTGCCTTTCTAGACCCAGAGCCACTTCCAACACCAGTACACATGTGCCGGAGTCATAAATATACAACTGCTAAGAACCCAGCCATGTTCTCCATGTAGCACGGAGCTGGACCAAGGCAACCATCCATCCTTTGCCTCTTTGAAGCCCAGTCTGGTGGGGGCCAGACTGTCATTCATGCGTATGTTATCACCAGACGGGCAAACACTGACTCTTCACCGAAGGGTGGTGCACTAGAGTGTGAGATGGAAGGCAGAGCAGAATTACCCAGAAGCTCGTTATGGGCCAGCCAGCCTGCAGTCCACAAGGCAGAAGAAACAAGACGCTGACTCAACAAGGTGGAAAGAGAAGACCCCGAAAACTTATTCTCTACCTCTATATTAGTGCAGTGACATGAATGTGCCCGTGGGTGTGTACACACACAAACACACACAGACATGTGCATGTGCTCTCACACATACTATAATGCTAATAATAACAACGGATAATAGCAGTATTTTAAAATGAAGCTAGTTTTGAGTATCTAAAGAATCTAAGTCCTCCTCCCCCAGCCCAGGAGTCAGCATGAGCTCAATGGGAAATGAGAAAATAGTCTGTGAATTTCTCTTACATGCTGTCAAAATAAGAACAGGGGGAGAAAGAAGCCTTTGCAAAGTGTTCTCTTTCAGATTTTATTTGCACACATTCTGTGCAATTATGGCCAGTGAGAGGGCATTTTCCACAGCCATACCAGCAGTGTTTCCACACGAAAGTTCACACTGGCGGGCAGCCTGCCCTTGAGCTATTTACTTGTGTGGTGGATAGAAACCGCTGGACCAGTTATACCCAAGCAAACTGTTTTCATTTGGGTCTCTCCTGTTACAAAGCAGATCATTTTAATTTCCCCTCTATCCTCTGTCCCATTTTCCCAGGTAAAGTGATCCAATACGCTACCACCACCTTTACACAACCAACTCTACAGTATAACTCTCACTTAACTGAGAATGTCCACTTTCTTTTTAAAAATATTCTTTCTAACCTTCAAAATCTAGAAACTTTCTAACTCAGCTGTGTTAGTCAGCCCTCTGACTCTATAGTAAGACAGTTGAGATAATTATCTTAAAGAAAAAGAGGTTTATTTTTTACTCTCAGGTTTGGAGATTCTAATCCATAAGTCATCATCATCCCGTGGTGACACCGCCCATGATAACAGGAGCACATGGCAAAACCTCTTCCATCACCAGCCAATGAACAAATGTGAGGAAGAGCCTACCAATCCTCTTCCAGCACTCATAGTCAGTGACCTATGGAGTCTCACTAGTCCCGGCCTCTGAAAGACTCCCCCTCCCCACAGCAGCCCCAGTGTAGGATCTAGACCTGTGACACCCGCACCTGTGGGGACGTCCAGCATCTGAATTCTAGCACACACATTATTTCTCAAGACCTTATGTCTTCTTCCCTCCAGCTGAGCCTTTGCCTCATTGGACCCTCACAAGCCAAAGCCTGTTCTTCCTCCAGGTGGCTTCCCTGGTGTGTCTGAGTACCCCCTTCCTTTGGCTTCTCTTTAACCTGCTGAAGCCCCTTTGGATGAAACTCAAGTTGCCCCAGTGTCTCCTGCCTTCAGTGAGCCATACACTCAGGGCTAGTCATGAGTTGCTACTTTTGCAATTAATTAATCAGTGAACAGTCAATCAAAATGCTAGCACTCATTAGACCTAGGACTGGGGCATCTGACGAGGACTTCGTTTTGTAAGTATTCCCTGAGTGCTTCCTAGCTTTGGACATCATTCTGTTGGGAAGCGAAGGGCTTTATGGGTAAATCATGTCTGTTTCTGTCCTAAAGAAATTTGGGAAGACTGAGAAAACAAACTATACACATAGATGAAAGAGGCCCTTAGGGCTGGCATCAAAATATGCTAGCTCATCCAGCTAACAGGTAAGAACTGAAGGAAAGGAGAGTGTGGAGCGTCTGTGAGAGTGGGCAGAGAGTGGGAGGCAGTTCTCAGGGAGTCAGCATCTGTGGATTACAGGTTATATAGATGAGTACACGATACACTAAACAATCAAGATATATATGCACGTAAATGTGGCTGAAGCAGAAGGTGAGCGTTCTAAAAGGCACCCATCTATCCAAGAAACATTTGTCTAACACGTACCAGTCATCTCGTCATCGGTAAGACTGTAGCCAAGTCTGGCAGTAAAGAAGTTCAGCTGCAAGGCAACCAACGATGACTTTAGAGTTCAAAGAGGAATAATAATAGCTGTGAGCTTCTAAACACCTATGGTATGGTGGGTGCTCGTCAAACGTTATTGCTACAGCTCCCACTCTGGGGTGCCAAAGCAAACTCATAAGGGGACTGTGGGTTGTTTTAAATGTCTGGAGCAAACTTAAGGATACTTCACTTATGTTCGGTGCTGCAAGCTGCCAGCTCAAGGTAGTTGACAGTTTTAGCACTAGATCACACTACATTCCTCCTGGTGATGTCATGTCTTTGTGGACCTAGGTCTTCAGGGGCAGCTTGAATAAGTAAATAAGAAACATATGAGAGTCACCACAGGACAGGAGGTGAGACAAGCAGCAGCCAATCAGATTCTAAGTTCACGGAGCTACACAGTGACTACATCTCATTAATAAATAATGGGCCCTATTGAAGAATAAGACCAAACTATTATTTGCTCTTTCAATGTATATGCAATCACTTTGTCAGCACGTAAGTTCTCATTAAGTTGTTTGCTCCTAATTTCTTGTTTTCTTTTCATCTTTTTTTTTTTTAAGTGTGTGTGTATTGTGGGCGGCTCCATATAAATGTGTGGCTGCTGTCATATGTGTGAGCACATATGTGAAGACTGGGAGATGACACTGTCTCTCTTGACATTCAATGTCCATTCTTACATTTCGGAGTAGGGTCTCTCACTTAAACCCACAGCTCACAAATTTGGCTAGTTAGCTTCCTCTGGGATCCCTTGCCTGTCTCTTCCAAAGCATGGGATTACAGGCAGGCCACCAAAGCTGACTGGCATTTACCTCGGTTCTAGGGATCCAAACTGTGGTCCTCATAGTAGCATGGGGAGCACATTATCCACTGAGCCATCTCCCCAGGCCTGACTTTTTGTTTTAGTAAGATTTTTTTTTTGGTTGTTACTAAATATCCTAAAATATATTATTTGAACTTTTGAGTGTTTCTTTGGGCATAGAGACAATTTAAAAAACAAACAAACAAAAACAACCATTGAGGTATCAAGAACATGACAGACTGAGAAAATCTGGGCGTCTTCAGGTGATTGCCATTTCTCCCAGGTAGCTAACTTCCGAAACTCACTCACACACAGGTGATAAATTCTTGAGGCAGACCCTAACTAGATTTGGTCAAATGGTCTCAAAAATGGCATCAGTTTGCTGGAGGGAGATGGTTCAGTAGGTAAAAAGGTAGCCATGCGAGTGTAAAAACCTGAGCTCAGATCCTGAGAACCCGGATAAAGCCGGTCATGATTACGAACATCTATACTTGCAACACTCCAATGGTGGAATGGGAGGCAGAGACAGGAACGTCCTCAGAAACTTGTGGGCCAGCTAGCCAGGCAACAAAAGAACCTGACTCAAATAAGATGAACACCCAAGGCTGTAGGGAATGCCTACACTTGCAAACACATAAACATACACTCAGACACATGAGAGCAGTATGAGTGCATACATACGCAAACAAATTTTTAAAATAGGATCAGTATTGTTTACTGTAATGTTGGAGATCAGTCCTCATTAGATGGCGGAAGTGGAAGGCGGCAGATGAGCGTTAGTATTCAGGCATCTGTACTGGCCTGCCCTTGGGGTCCTGACAGGATCGGGATACCACCTGGGCAACCACTAAGAGCACCGCTGTGTACATTCGCTATACTCGCCTCCCGTTCTCTTTCTCTCTCAATTTCTCTCTCTTTCCCTGTCTCTATCTCTTTTTCCCTTTGCCCCCTTCTCTCTCCTCTTCCAATGAACAACGTGAGCCCTGTTGCATGGCGTACTTCTCTTCACTTAAATAAATTACAATGAGGCCAGCTGATTTTCAGGAATTGAGAGGACTCAGCGAGAGCCCTGAGGGGTGCTTTGCTCTCAGCTCCACTCCTTGCCACCTATGTGGGTTGATTTCCATGAACCCCTGATCTGACAAGAGAAAAACAAAACAAAAAAAAACCAGTCATCTCCTAAGAGCTGTGTGACAAGCGGACTACGTTTTTATAATGCTGGTCACGTGAAAGTAGGACAAGGTGGGGTGCAGAGAACATGGTCGAGATGGGAGGAACACTTTGAGGTGAAGCAATTCATTTCAGTTCTATGGTTTTTAAAAACTTGATTGGCTGCTGTAAAATACTATTTTCATCTACCCAGAAGGCTCATCAGTTGCTGAGCCTGGACAACAGTGCTAGGAGGGGTGGCAGCGATTCCCTTAGGAAAACCCCATCTCTGGAATTGGGGGAAATTTAAGTCAGTATCATTTGCACCTTGACCTCCTGCTCTTTATCCCCGGGGCAGATATCCCTTGACCTCCAGAAATTCCTCTGGCTCAAGGAAAGATCTCTATGCTCCTCGCTAGACAGCCCTCAGAGGCCCCCAGCGGGGCTGGGAACAGACTCCAGGAGACCCCAGGGAAGCACTAAAGCATAGGGGCTTCCCTGCAATTCAGCAATCTTCAAAGGCCAAGCCCAAGGCGTCGTGACCCCCAGGAGGGCTGCTGAGCAGTGGAGGGAGAGCCTGCAGACCTGGCCAGCCGACCCCCTACCGAGGTAGCTAGCCTGCCCGGGGAAGTCCTGGGAAGCCTAATTCAATTACCCTTATCAGAAAGCCTCAGAATTTAACAAAGCAGATAATCCATTCCAGAGACAGATACTGCGTGGGGGGCCAAAATTATTTTGCTTCCCCAGATTGGAGGCTGAAATTGGAGATGTATGAGTAATGGAAAACATAATCCCTCCAAGACCCCCACCCCTCCCCGTGCCCACACCTGAGACACGCTTACCCTTTGAGCCTTGGGCCCTGGGATTCCACAAGCATATGCTATCTCCTGTAGAGGCCTGGTCATGAACTTGATGTCTTGCCCTCTGTACCATGGCCAGCAAGAAGCCCTGCAGATCCTGAAAGCAGGGCCCGGGTGAAGAGATGGTTAGTTATGGTGTGTCAAGCTCCACAACAGGATTGGGTACAGCCTTTGAAGAGAAGTGCCTCACCTGTTAGAGAAGGCCACAGATCATGTGGGGAGTTACCTTGCTGCCAGAGGACCCAGCCCGATGAGTGCATAGGGAGACTTAAGCACAGGTGTTGCTCTTGGCAACTCACTACACACAGGGGCTCTCTGCTCAGTGTCAGAAAGCAAAAAGAAACTCAGATTCAAGGATCCAAAGCAACCAAACACAGAGACGGATTAGACCAAGGTCCTTGTCTCAGTGGAGATTGACAGCCAGTGAGTTAAATCAATAAACAAACAAACAGGGCTGCCTACTGTGGAGCACTTGCAAGCTAAGCTGTGTCCTGGAGTCTAGTGCAGCACCAAGGGCAGGGGCCCTGTCTTCACACCATCTCCAGCTAGCACGAAAAGGGACAGCCGGGACAGGATCAGCATAAATTGGTTTCTTTTCCTTAGCTTGGTTGCTAGGTAACCGGTAACTGTTCAATGTCCAAGTGTGTCCCATCTCTTGAGGAGAGCACTCAGTTCAACACTCAGTTCCTGCTGATTACCACCGTGAAGACACAATGTTAGCCCTGGACAGAACCTAACTTGTCGGCAAATCACATCTTTCATGTATTTATTTAAGATCATTATTTTTATTATATATCATCCATGCATATAGAATAAAACGTATGTAAATTGTGAGGCTAAAAGTGATGAAGACTGGGAACCCTTCACCTGGCCTACACCAGGACAATAAGAGTCCTGGCAAATTTTCTTGCGCATCCCCCCAGAACCATGACTTTGTCACTTTTATAATATCTCCGAACACATTTGCAGGCCAGATTGCATTGTTGCTCCAAATTCTTTACATACTGCTTGACCATTAATCTCGTCTTATTGGAGATAGAAGGCCCAATGGCGTTAATTGAAAATGCTTTTTCTGGTAGAATATTAGAGGTGTTGATGGGAGTCACATTCTAAACCTAGGTCTAAAGAGGAATCATTTGTGTTCACTTCCCTTGTATTTTTTTTCTGCCTGTGTACCACTTTGATACTTGCAGCTCTTCATTCAGAAATGCTTCAGGTTATCAGCTGAGCTAAGGAAGATAAAATATGTATAAAGTAGACGAAGAAAGATCCAACCTGAAGATATAATCAATCCCAACTGAACTTATCCTTTCTGAGTCAATTCATAAATATCTGAGTAAGACTGCACAAATGTTGTAAATCAAAAATTTGGAATGATTTGTTATGCAGCATTGTTGTGGCAGTAGCTGACTAGTACACTATATGTAATGATTCTGGAGCACTTTAAGAGTGAGCCACGCCCACTCTTAAACAAGCTTGGAGTTCTTGGCTTCATTCTCTCTCTGTCTCCATGGCTGGCTCTCCGGAGAAGCAGACAGCCTTCTTCCGTTTCCCCCTCCCCTCCCCTTTCTCTCTCCTTTCTTCCCTCTCTCTCTCCATTCTCTTCTGTCTTTCCTTCTTTCCTTTTCTCTCCTTTTCCCTCCATAATCCATCTAATAAATACTTAACTTTAATATCCGTCTGGTTTCATGTTCCCGCCTCCCTGCTGCCGCCATTGCAGATCTGACCATGCGGTCTCGACCCTGGGGACCCATTACCGGGGACCCCCATTTATTAATTATAATACTATGTATCCCTAAACAGTGTCATCTGTTAAGTATTTTCTTAAAGACAAACCTCTCCACTGATGCAAATAATCCCAACCAAACCAAATTAAACAGAATTAAAAGATGCCCATGTTTAATGGAGTGCTTGCTCCCAGGTGGCCCTGGGAAAACATGGAGAGGGAAAGACCACACAAAACCCAGAGACCACATATTCATTCTCTGGGGGGTAGTTTAAATAGCCTGTGGGAGTGGTCTTGACCTTCCCTGGGGAGGGGTCATGGTTTGGCAGGCTTTCTCAGAAGTGGAGTTTGGACTGAGGCAACTCCCAGGGTAGGGAGCTTATGCCAGGAGCTGGGGTGAAGCCCCCAGGCAAACAATCCAGACTTTTTGTATAAAGGGGTGTCAGGGAGCTGAGGTGATGCTTCCTGTAAGCCCCAGTCTCTGGCCTCCATCCTTTAAGGCCCTGTCCCTGTGCCCGATCTTTACCACACCCTCAGTCTATTTAAACTGCTTCTCTGGAAAGTTTCCTTGTGGTCTCTTTCCTCTCCCAGCAGTGGTCATGTTTGCAGTCTCCTAGTTCCCCCTCGGGGGGCCACCCGAGAGTGCAGGAATCCCATTAAACCTGGATATTTCTTAATTTGGCTTGTGATTTGGCTTAATTGGGATTTTTGTGTCGGCAGAGAGCTCACGTTAGGAAAAACTCCTAACATCTTAGAGGTCCCACTGGGTAGGGCAGTCTTTCCGTGTGGCCCTAGGCCACGTGTCAAGAGCCCCCTAGTTCACAATCTGAGCTCTCCATGCCACGCTAAAACCGGCTCCTGGGCTACAGCGGCTGCATCTCGGTGAGTCCCTTTTTCTTGTCTATGCTATAGAGTTTTGGGGGGACCCATTCATACTTACTTTTGTCGATGATCAGACTCTTGTTGAAGCCACAAGCTCAGGCCAAGAGTTTGATCTCAACAGCGGCCAGACCAGCAAGACCGGGCTGAGGATGGCTTTGTTTGCTCCAGAGACGCCTAGCATTCAATTTCCACGACCCCGTTAGGCCTAAGAGCTATTTTAGTGGACACACTGTAATAGACTTAGGACACGTGGTTGGGCATAGACTTTAAAATGGGCACTTGCAGTTCAAAGCCAGATTCGCTATCTCCCCTGGGATGCCTCTTACAAAATCTTTATAAATTGGGCCTGCCCGATAAAGACAAATGGGCAGAGCTTACATATGTCCATGGTTCTTGAGCTCTGTGTTCTTGCCCTTCCCTTAGTAGCCAGTGTCTCCCAGCACCGTGCAGCCAGAGGCACTGGCCCCTCCCCTACTCCCTCAAGCCCAAACTACCCATCCCACATTCTCCACATTTCTCTCCTTCCCTGTCTACCCTCTCCCTTCCCAATCCTGAGGTTCAAGGTCAACTTCCACCTTCCCCCCCCCACCTCCTCCTCTCCACGCCTACTTCATCTCCCCACCCTTGAACCCCATCTGTGCACTGGGATAGCCCCTCCCAATCCTCCCCAGTCTCCTCCCACACCAGATCCCACCATAGCTCTGCCCTTCTCTGTCCTCTCCTGGAGGTGGTGGGAGTCAATGGCATCCCTTTTCTCTTCCAGATCTCTCTCAGATAGAAAAGTGGCTACGTTCCTTTTCTACTAATCCTTCTGCTTAAAGTTAAAAAAAGATTGAGGAGGGTCCCCAAACCCCTATATGAGAGTTGGTGAAAATGGCCTTTAAAGTTTTAATGCCCGAGAAGAAACAGCTGAGTCTTTCTGACAGACAAGGGCTACAACAATCTGACAACCCACAAGGTTCTATACTAGTAGAGCCCAGCCTAAGTCAACCTCACAGGCAAGCTGTTTCAAGTGTGGCCTAAGTGGTCATGTGGCATGAGCTTGCACTATGCCTCCTCTAAGGTTATGCCCTATCTGTACACTGGAAATCACAATGCCATCATGTGGGCTTGTCCTCTATGCCACGCCATGGAGGTCCAGCCTCACCAACATCGGCAAGTGAAACTGTGCCAGCCCTCAAACTTCTCAGCCTTGCAGAGGATTGATGCTACCCAGACTTGGTATATCCTGTAATCCTACCCGAGCCTAGGGTAAAACTGCAGGTAATGGGTAAGTCCATTACTTTTATTTTGGACATGGGAACTATCTATTCTGTTCTAACATCTCACTCGGACCTTATGTTCCCCTCACCAATTTCAGTTATGGGGGTAGACGGGATCCATTTCTCCCCATTTAAAACTTTGCCACTGCCCTGCATTCTTGCAGGACAATTTTTCTCTCATTCTTTCTTAGTGATACCTGCTTACACAGCACCTTTACTGGGTCGAGATATTCTTGGCCGCTTCCCCAAAGCTTTGTTCTGCTTCTTGGAGCCCCTTTTTGATCCCATCCATCTCCAAGATTCTATTTTATAGTTTCATTCCTCTTGCCAGACATGTGCCCAAGCTAACCCACAAGGGGCTCTCCACATATATCATTAAATGCCATTTTCTACAGTTCTTTGAAGAGGTTGAAGATTATCTATTTATACAGAATATAATCTCTATGTATCTAAGAACCTGATCAGTCTAACTATAAATATGACAAACATAGATGACTATTGATCTACAATTCTTAATAACTATCTAACTTAAAGACTAAGACAATAAACAACTTGCAATAATTGAGGACAATGACCTCCAAATGTAAACAATGTATAAGTATCTTGATCAGAGGTAGAAATATACACTGCAATTTGGTAAATATATATATATATCAATACATAAAAAATGTTTTAAACAGAGATAGAAGCATGCATGCATACAATATTCAACATAATTTAACTTTGTATCCAATGTAATTGTCTATAAACAATAACTCACAAATACCAATCTATTATCCCATCATCCAATTTTCCTTTTTTTTTAAAAATTAAATTACTGCCTGGCCCATTAGTTCTAGCCTCTTATTGGCTAACTCTCACATCTTGATTCAACCCATTTCTAATAATCTGTATGTCACCACGAGGTTGTGGCTTACTGGGAAAGATTCAGCATGTCTGACTCTGGCGACTCCATGGTGGCTCTCTCCACCTGTTTTCTTTCTCCCAGTATTCAGTTCTCTTTTCCCCGCCTATCTAAGTTCAACCCTATCAAAAGGCCAAGGTAGTTTCTTTATTCAACCAATGAAAACAACACATAGAAAAAGGACCTCCTACACCATTAGCAGAGAACAAACAGTGAGAGATGAGCAGCTAGATAAATGGGGAGGGGAGTGGAGGCGGAGCACCTTATCCAGAATCCATGGGCTTTTGGAGCCTTGTTTGTTTTTTCATTAGATGTTATCCCTAATTTAAAAGAATTTTTGTAAAAGACAGCCCAAGGGCATTTGAGTATCCAGCTTCGACTCACAAGAGCTCATTTAGAAGTCTGTTGCAATGCGTCCACTGGGACAGGGCTCTTGAGTCAAAAGGGGGGGGGGTCATGAGAAATGAGTGGCAGACGTCTCTTTCCCCCCAGTCTCACCTCAATGAGGCCTGGCTCGCTACTTGAATCAGGATCTGGGGATCATGACTCCTACAGAAAAGCCTGAAAATTGACAAAATTAATGTAAATGGGTCCCCAGGCCTTAGCGGCATGTACTCAAAAAGGGAACTCACCAAGGTGAAGGTGATCTTAGCCTTGCCGAGAGCACACCGAGAAGAGCATTTTCCCAAATATTAAGTATTTTCTCTTAGATGAGCCTCTCCACTGACACAAATAATCACAATCAGAGCAAATCAGACCAAATTAAAGATGTCCATGTTTAATAGATGACCTCACTCCCCGTGGGGGGAAAACATGGAGAGGGGAAGAGACACAAGGGGAGACCACATGTTCATTCTCTGGGGGACAGTTTAAATATCCTGTGGGAGTGGTCTCGACCTTCCCTGGGGAGGGGTCACCATTGGGCAGGCTTTCTTGGAGGTAGAGTTTGTACTGAGGCAACTCTCGGGGGAGGGAGCTTATGCCAGGAGCTGGAGTGAAGCCCCAAGCCAAACAATCCAGACATTTTATATAAAGGGGTGTCAGGTTGCTGAGGTGACACTTCCAACCAAACATTATCTACTTTTAATTTTGTTGGCTGTGAAATATGACATTACATTGATTCCTCCACTATTTATTTTCCCTTTCAATATTTCTCTGAGGTTAATCCAATGCAGCAGTGAAACAAACTGAGTATGTGTCAGATTAACAAGATGAGGAGAGGCAAGGACCTTATGGATACTGCCCTGGCATGGGAGCCCAGTCTCATTTCTTCAGCAAATATGTGCTGAGCATTTTGCTCAGTTATTGAATGTGGTGGTAGGGAAATTCTGGACACTGTAGGAGGGTTTCTGAACACTTAATGATCCAAGCAGTTCAAAATCAAATGCTCAGCCACTCTGGGGAGCTTCTGGCCACACTTGCTTCTTCTAGTGATGTCACATCTGGATTCGGTCACTCTGCCAGTTGAGTTTCTTCCATTGAGCTCTTCCTCCTTCCCTCAACACCTCCATGCATCGTCCACATAATAGCACTGGTCTGTTTCTTCACTCCCTACCCGGAAGCTCAGCTCTGCACCGCTTTGGTAGTCCCAGTTCTACAGTTAGCCTGTTCAACTCTAACCTTCTATTCCAAAGCTTTCAAAGACCCCCTCATTCTTATGGGAACAGATTTGGAGCCTGAGTCACCTCCTAAGAGCACATCCCTCCAGATTACCTCCCTTGGCCATCTCCTATTCTCCTACAAACCTTATCCTCCGGGCTGGGTTCCTACAGGGTCCCCCAACAGCAGACCAATTTTACAGTCTTGGCTCACATCTCCTCACCTGGCATGGCTCCTCACCTGCGTCTACTCAGGGCCTCTTCCCTGCAGCCTCCGCAACCCTCAGTCACAGCCTGCATCACTTTGGATTAGACTGTTTCACAGCAAACATCCACAAAAAACAAAACAAAACAAAACAAAAAACCTGCTCTTAAATAAGCAGTTCTCTTGTATGAACCTGGTACCAGGGCCCCTGCATGCTGGCAGCATCTGCCTGGTCTTCATTTAGCTCCACTCTTCCCTCAGAGTGATGGTCTGTGGACCGAGCTGAGCATGTCCTCTTGAGCCTGTGTTCTACCCACCTCCACTTTGAACTTGTTTCATTGGCCGCCGAGAGCATAAGCATGGAACTTAAGTAGTGTTCAGGTAATCACTGTGAGATGTCAAAGCTCTTGGAAGAGAAAGAAAAGCCAAAGGGCAAAGCTGGGGTGTACAGAACATAATGTGTTTAACTAGACACCTGTCTGTCCTTAGTAGGGAAGAAAGGGGAAATAATCTTTTCTAAAATTCCTCTCTTTCCATCCTCCTTCTCTAATTCTGGCTGAAGTCATCGCTAGTCAAAGTTTGAAAAGAAGGATAGGTTGTACATTCTGGCAGCACACCTCTCGGTGATTCTGGAAGGCTCAGTGGACTGTGCTTTTCATCAGACATAGAGTAACTTCCACTGCCATTGAGTTACATCCTATAGAAGCCCATAAGAACAGATAGTTCTTGATGGTGACCAAGTGCAAATTCTTACCATCACCGAATACGGAATATATAAATCAAGTCACGGCCATGGTCATCAAGTCACAGCCATGGTCATGCAAGAGCCCAGCACACTCCTAATGGATGGCCAGAGTCACCCAGCATCAATTCAGCCTTCACAAGTAGAAGAGAAAATGGCAAATGAGGGGGCTTTGGTTTACATGTTCCTTACAAGCACATGTTAGTTGTGAGATGGATCACGGTGTCTTTCTAAGGAAAGGATGATGCTGAAACATGAGCCCAGTTCGTGTGGAGCCCAGCATAGCAGACCATCCCAAAGGCTTATTTAAGCTGGCTGCATGGGGAACCACATGAGGCAGACTGCTCTGCTGTGTGAGAAACACTCTCGTTCCACTGTCCCCACATAAAATCTTTATAGAAGAGAACCTAGACCTCTCCATTGTCAAGTACTCAGTGTCACTCTCAAAACACGCAAGTGGCACAGAAAGGCCTTTCCATTTGCAGGTGTGGGTTTCCAAATTCTTCCAGGAAGGCCAGCTGTCACGGCAGGGTACTCTCCAGGGAGCCTCTTGAAAGGAAAACTTGTGGAGGTTTTTATTCTCCAGCACATCTCCTTTTTGATGGTTCAACTGTCACACAGCACCCGGGATGCTCTGATTTGTTCTTCTATCCCACAGTCTTCCTCTGAGCGCCTGTTTGCTGAAAACCCGCTCTTCTTTGCTTCTCTTTGCCGTAAGTCTTGTAGAGGGAGACCCTGCTCGGGTCACGCAGAGTTATAGGCGATTAACTGTGAAACCTTCAAGGGAGAGCAGCAAAGGAACTCAGAGGAGAGATCTGCACCAGAGGGATCAGGAGGTCCTCGGCTTCCTCAAGGACAGCTGAAGAATGGAGTGAGAAAAAGTCGATTTTTATGCTGTATATCAATGGCCTCAGCAGCATTTGTTAAAAGGTGTTCTTTATTGCACTGAACTGTCTTGGTATCCTTGTGAAAATAAAACCAAGAAACAAAAAATGGGGCTGGAGAGACTGTTCTTCTAGAGGTCTTGAGTTCAATTCCCAGCAACCACATGGTGGCTCACAGCCATCTATAATGAGATCTGGTGCCCTCTTCTAGCATGCAACCATACATGGAAGGAATGTTGTGTACATAATAAAATAAATAAATAGATAAATAAACAAATAAAGGTTTATTTAAAAACAAAAAGAACTAAAAAACATCAAAGGGCTTATTGCTAGACCCCAGCTCTATCCCAGTGATCTGTATGTACAATTTTATGTCAATACTACACTTTCTTGATTACTGAATCTTTGTAGTGTGTCTTTAAATTGTAAAGGACAAATCTCCCAAGTTTGTTCTTTATTCCCAAATTTATTTGTTTTTGCTACAACCCTCAGATGTATACGGGAATTTTAAGCTATGCTTACTGTGCCTGTCAATCACAAGAGTCTACCCAGGAGACAAACCTCCAGGCATGCCTGTGGGACAGTCTCTTGATTAGGTTGTTTGAGGTGGGATCTGCCCACTGTGGGCGACATTATTCCCTGGGCTGGGATCCTGGGCTCCATTCAAAGGACAAAGTGAGCTGAATGCAGGCTTCCTGACTGTGGATTTGATGTGGTCAGCTGCCTGGGGACTCACCATCTTGACTTTCCTGCCTTGATGGGCTGTAGTCTTGAACTGTGAGCTAAAATCAACCCTTTCTCCACGGAGTTGTTTTTGTCAGACTGTTTTATCACAGCAGCAAGAGGAAAAACAAGACGGTGGCATCTGCAACAAAACCACCCGAGACTTTAGTAGGGACGGCATTTTCGCTGTACACAAACTTGGGAGGTAGTGCTCTCTCAGCACCTTCTTTCCAATCCCTGAATAAGATGTTTTTCCAGTTATTTAGATCTTCCTTAAGTTCTCTCAGTAATTTTTGTAGTTTTCACTGTACATATCTTGTCTTATGTCTATTTTTAATTACATTTTATTTTTGTGTGTGCATATATGTATATGTATGGACATGTACACTCTGTGGCATGTATATGGAGGTCGGAGGACAACCTGTAGGAACCAGTCACAGGGATTGAACTCAGGGCAACAGACTTGGCAGCAAAGGACTTCTACCTGATAAGCCATTTTGCCATCCCTAAAATTTACTTTTCAATTTACTAAAATGTTTTGTTTAAAAAGTACTATCATAAGGCTGATGCATACCTTTAATCCCAGTACTCAGGAGACAGAGGTAGGTGGATCTCTGAGTTCAAGGCCAGCATGGTCTACAGAGTGAGTTCCAGGACAGCCAGGGCTGAAAAGAGAAACCCTGTCTTGAAAAAAAAAATGCTATCATAAATGGGACTGTTGTTTTAATTATTATTCTTGCTACTGTTATAGAAGTTCGGTTGATTTTTGAATCTTGGTCCTGTGTCCTGCAACCATGCTAAACTCATTTATAATTAGTTCTAATAATTTTTTATGGATTCCTTAGAATTTACTGCATGCAAAATGATGTCATGTGAAAACAGAGCAAACTGTAGTTTTTCCATTCAAATTTCTTTTTCTTGCCTAATGGCTGTGACTAGAGCCTCCAGTATGATACCAAGTACAAGTGGCCAGAGTGGATGGACATCGTGGACTTATTCCTGATTGTGTAGGGAAAGCATCTTACTGCTGCAACGATTGTCACAGATGTGCTGATTTTCAAGTTGATTTCCCATCTGTAAATTAGAAACCAGCTTTGTTTCACTCAGCAAAATCAGAGTTTGGACAGGGAGGGATATGGAAAGTCTAGGGGCGGTTTCATTTCCTTCCTTTTGTCAGGCCGTGGAAGATCCCTACTATGCCCAGGTGAGTGGTTTGAATAAGAAATGGTGCTAGATTTGGTCAATAGAGAAAGATGGTGCAGTGGGTAGAGCTCTTGCATCAGGACCTGAGTTTGAGTCCTTAGAACACAAGTAAAGCTGAGTGTGGCAATGCTTGTGTATAACGCCAGTGTTTCCTGTAGTGAGATGTGGGGATCCCCAGGAGCTGATGAGCATACACAGCAGTGAACAAGAGATCCTGTCCTGAACAAGGTGGAAAGTGAGGATGATGCACAGGGTTGTTCTCTGACATCTAAACATGCCTTGACATACATGCCCACAGACATGTGCACACACACACACACTCTTTCTGCCCCTCTTCAGATTATCATGTGAGTTTTGACAGTCAGCATTTAAAGACCGCCCAATAAAAGGAAAGGAGAAGTGGGGTAGCTGGATATGGAAGAGAGTAAGTGAGAAAGGTGGTGTTATGGAAACTGGTGGGAAAAGAGGCCTTCAGATGGAAGAGTGGCCAAGAGCATCCATACTGTGCAGAAGCGAGATGAGGTGGGAACTGGGAAGCATCGTGGAGAAAACTTGTGGCCTCCATGAAGCTGCTGTGGGGGAACAAGAGGCTGTGATGTTCCCCTGAATGAGACAAGCACCCCTGAATTTCTAGGTGCTGTGAGTAAAATTGAAGGGCAGTCATCCCCTGGTGGTTACTGGCAGGATAACTTAATGGGTCACCATGTAGTTGCTTTTAGATGTAGCTTGGTTTAAGCATGGAAGGCAAGAATAGTATCTTCAATATTAAGATGTTACTATCTTATTCTCCACCCCAAGAACCAATGCCTATCCTTTGTGAAGACATGGTGGCCTTTCCCCTACTTCATTGTACTGAGTGGGATGCTGAGTAGGATGTTCAAAGCGATCCCATTTGAATAAAACACCAGAACTTGGTCCCCACGGTAGAAGATGATGAAATTCTGATATGCTGGCTAATCTTTTAATGAATTATACTGGTTTGCCTAAGGCCATTTTCAGGCTTTCCTACAAATGGAAGTTGGTAAGCCTTTTTAATTGTGAAGATCTGGGGAAAGAAGGGAAGGAGATGGAGATTCTGGACTGTAGGAAGACATTTCTCATCGTCAGCATCATATTCCACACTGAGAAGGAGCTTGCTCTTACTGGAGCTCTGAATTCAACCTCCCCATCACATTCCTGGAAGCCCCTCTCACAGGCCTGGACCCAGGAGATCTGAGTAGCCTGTGCAATGCTTGAACCCCTCTGCCTTCCCACCTGGCTCGGGTGGCTACTACTCTGGGATATTTATGTGGAAACCAAATAAAATACTCCAAGGTCACTTTTAATAAGTGCCAATCCCTTCTAGGCTATCGGCAGCCGTAAACATTTACATCTAATATCCCAGGGAGAACGTGGTAGGCGATCTGATGCCCGGGCGATGGCGCATGGATTAGTCTAAACAAAAACATGAGGGTGACAGTTTGCTTTTCCCAGCATGAAGCTGCATTCACTCAGTTTTGACATGAAAGTACAATTTGCATATTCTTTCAAGTCTGTTTAGCTGCAAACACATGTGTTTGGGGCACAGAAATTTAAAATTTGTAAATTGTTCAAAAACTACTGCCAAATCGTAATCAAGTGGAAGGAAAACATTCCAGCCTGCACGGTTGCGAGAGAGGGGAGCCTTCTCAGACTTGGGAAACATTTCTGAACATACTGGTACTTAATCAACTCGGAGAAAACGGGAAGAAATGTTTACTTTCTTAGCAACAAGTTAATATAGATGTTAGGGTTTTGTTTTCTGTTATTGAACACTGCAGAATGGAATGATTTTCGTATTGTGACAGTAAGTAAATAAGGCCCCTTCCAGGAGAAAACTAAACCCTGTGGTTAAGCTGAAGTTGGAATTTCTGATGCTTTCCTTACAAAACATTATAAACCCAGAGCTGTAATTGCTCGAAAGCAATCCAGTGTGATACAATGTGGAGTCAGGGAGCCCTTCAGACTGTAATAGCCAGTGTGTTTGTTTAGTTGCAACCCATCTTTGATATCTACCTGTGTTCTCATTTCCCCTTCTATTTTTTGTTTTGTGTATCAAACAAATTTTGTCCCTTGGCCCCACTGTAAATTAATGTGCTGGACATATCGGGATCTAGAGGTAGAGACACCAGAGAAGTAAGGATACTATTCTTTTCCAGGGGCTGGGCGGCTGCTAGTGCAGGACAGAGAGTGGAAGTGCCTGTCTAAAGACAGACAAAAGAACAACGAGAAGAGAGGCCAGAGGTAACGGAAGGTGGGTGGAATCCACTGGCACTGCACAACGATTACAACATATGGCCCATGTTGTTCCTAACTACATGCGCAGATACTGACACAACAGCACTCAGGTTTTCCTGAGTCAAAATCTGCCCCACATCCACGTCTCCTCCATCACTGTTGAGCTTTGGGCAATGACACCCTCTGATCAGTGACATTGAGATAGTGGGGGAAGGAGAGAGCTTGTAGGTGTAATTAAGGAGGTCCACAAGAGCCTGGAATAGAGGATAATAAGTATTTATTTGGGGAAAAACTCACAATAAGGGTCCTTTGCTGGTGCTGGAAGCTGTGAACCGAGCTCCGGCCAGCAACTAAGAGAGGAGGGTTGGAGAGATGGCTCAGAGGTTAAGAGCACCGACTGTTCTTCCATAGGTCCTGAGTTCAATTCCCAGCAACCACATGGTAGTGCACAACGATCTGTAATAAGGAGAGATTATGTGGTCATATTTGACAATCGTCTGTTACAAATGGGGCTACTCCTTTAATGGAACCGGGATGTAAATGGGGACCAGGCTGATAATTTGAAGGTTAATGTGACAAGTTGTCAAATGCAATTGAAGACTGGGGATGAACCCTCTCAGCTGGACCTCCACTCTCCCACCTCTGCAGTTAGTAAGGCATTCACCTAATGAGGACTTTGTTTTCGTAAAGTACAGCTTAGGAAGAGAAAGTCACCCCTGCCATTATCTCATGTGCACTTACATGAATAAACACAGGAATAATTTTATTTCCAAAAACATCCCAAGACATCAAGAGGAAAAATTTGATATAAACAAAATAGTTTGAGACCCTCTGCATCCAAGTTCATAAATATTTTGTAAAAAACTTGACAAAAAAATATTCTCCAGGCAAGGATGTCTTTGCCTTTGCCATGATGGTGATTCATTCACATACCTGCTGATATGTTTGTTTATTATGTGTGTGTGCTGTGTACATTCCGCGAAGGTAAACATTCCCTATCAATGGGGGCATCTGGGGAGAAACTATATTCAAATCATTTCTCCAGTTAAATTATCCAACATTTTTTCCCAACAAAGTCTCCTTGTCTGGCTATTTTTTTTTTTTTTGGCTCATTTTACATATGACTTCAATCAGGTCTGTCAGCCCATGAGCAGAATATTTGGAAGCTCCTCCAAGAGGAAAGGTAAATAAGTGGTTGTAAAAATGTGCAAAGAAGAAATAAAATGATTTTGTTTACAGGTGCCAACAACGGCGGCACCTCTGACAGAACTGAAGCGAACCTACTAGAACTAATACCTCAGTTAGGACTCAACGGCCATAAGTTTGTGTTTCTATAAAGGAGCCACAAAGAACTGGAAGAGAAAGCTTTCAGAGGTAATATGGCTTTATGCGAGGGTCATCATAAACAGCTGGCGGCAAGGTTAACGAAGAGCACACACGAGACTTGTGTACTAAAGCCCGACAGATAAGATTAGCTGAAGACACACAGCTCGCGGATGAAATGGCCCAATACTTCCTGAGTTAACTTAATTACTTAATCAATTATTAACAAAATAATTTGTTATTTATTACTATTATTGACTAATTAGTAATTGGTAAGCTCAATTAAATACCAATAAAGATCCCATAAAGCTCGGTTGTTGAAGTTAACTAGTAGAGTCTAAATTTGATAAGAAAATTCAAAGGGCTCAGAAAAGCTGAAAATGAATAAATGAAAAAGTCTCGTTCATGCCTGAGTCAGGAGCTTGTAATCCCAACTGGGGCACCAGGACAAGAAGATGCTGAGTCGAAAGCCAGAATGGGCAACTGAGGGGAAGCTGCTGAAAGTAAAGCACTTACGTAAAATAAAATTTTTAAAAAATTTAAAAATTATTACAAAAATAAATAAAAGAGTATAAAATGTTTAAAACATGAAAGTAAAACACTTTTTACTGAGGATGTAACTTAACAGTAGAGCATTTGTCAAATAAACATGAGGCTCTAAATTAACCTACTATTGCCAAAATTAGTAATAGTAATCTTGAAAAAAATTGAAATGTTTGTACTAAAACCAAAGACTTCTATACTCCAACAGGAGTCATGATGATAAAAGGTTTCCTGTCCCAGAATCTTGGCATTGGCAGGATGAAAGACTCAGCTCTGAAATGCATGAAAAAACTCTTGCGAATTATAGAAAAAAGTCAAACAACCCAATCTGGAAGTTTGCTGAAATGTTGAACTTTCACCTTTGAAAGACTCTCCAAGTGTAGAGTCAGTCGGAAGCATGTGAAGCTACCTATCAGACATGCGCAACTGAAAGCCCCAAGTTGCCGCTGGTCAGTCCCCTGTCAGGTTGACCAAGATTAAAAAAAAAGTCAAGACCAAATGGGTAATCAAGACAGAACCTCTCCAAAATGGATGGTGGGACTTTAAAATGGAATTAGCATCTTTTATATGAGGGCTTATGTAGTTATTTAAAGCAAATATATGCATACCCTATATGCATACAGAAAATCGCAAAGTTACAAGAAAATCACATATATATATATATATATATACACACACACAAAAAGGCATAAACAAAAAGGTTGTAGTAGCTTTATCAGAATAGCTAGAAATCAGAAAAAACAAAAGAGTCAAAATCTCATCAATTGGAGAATGGATACATAAATCGATACACTATAGTAGTAGGCATTTGTATGCAGACATTCACATGTGTATATGTGCACACATGAATACATATATGCACACATAAGGTCAATGGAATGCCTTAAAGCAAAATATATACATGTGACATAGATGAATCTCAAGATATATTGAGTGGAAGAATCCATATGAAAAAATTCATATTGCATGATTTGTTTTATATTAAATTGATAAACAGGGTAAGCTAGTTCTTGTTGATAGAAATATATATATAATAAAGGGCTGAGGATGTAGCTCGGTAAGAGTACCCTCTAGATTTCAGCTCTAGCACTGGGGGAAAATACATACATAAACAATAGTTATCTCAGCATTGGAGTGGAGAGAGAAATTTCTTTCAGATACTGGAAAAATTCATGATCTTGACCAGCTCTACAAAAATCAGTCAAGATGAACACTTCACTGCCCCACCCGTCTGTCTCTTTCTCTGAGTGTGTGTGTACACGCAGGTGAGTACAAATGGCCACAGCGAACAGAAGTGAGAGCTGGAGCCCCTGGGTGGAAACTGCCCAGCCTGGGACTCAAACCTTGGTACTCTGTAAGGGCAGCAAGTGCTCTCGCCCACGGAGCCATGTCTCCAGCCCAAGGGTTATGACTATTCCTGTTCAGGGCAGGAAGGTCTTCACTGAGGCCCTCTGCCTCCCAGTGCCGCGACTCCTGGCGATGATTCTCCCCTGTTGTGTCTCTCCTGCTGGGTGGTTTGTTTTCCCCTCTTTCCTGTTTCTGGGTGATTTCCTCAAATTCTATTTTATTGCCCTTCTTGGATTTCAAGTTAGACCTTTTTCTGCTGTATTTCTGGTTCTTTAAGGATTGCAATGTCCGACTTTCACTGTCTACGGACTGCGATTCTCGAACATTACGATACTTCACATGTAATGAAAACCTGTGTAATGGGAGACTTCCATTGGCTCCCCTGTGCTTTGCACTACAGTGGTCATATATTTTATTTTTCAGTTTTGAACTCATGGTTATTTTATTCACTTTGCTTTAAACTGTCAGTTACACTTTTAAATTTTTAGAGAAAAGGGAAAAGGGTCCTTGTGTTTACTCACGTGCCTACAGTATCGGAAACCCCATTATTTATTCATTTTCAGTACTCGGCATTGGACCTATGGCCTTGCACATGAGAGACGAGCACACTTCGCCAATCTATGTCTCCAGCCCTCTTTTCTACAGGGTCTCTCTAATAGTCCCAGGCTGGCTTTGTGCTGGCCTTGAGTTTATGAAGCTCCTGCCTCACACCTCAAGCACCCACTGAGCCAGCTCCCCAGCTCTCATCTGTGTTTCTATCTGAAATTGTTTCCCTTCCATTCAAAGAAAGTCTTTTAACTACATCTAGTCACATACTGGCTATACCTACTCTCTCAACTATGCTGACTAGAAAAATATTTTTTTCAATGAAAAGTCTAATTTTTGAAGAATATTTCATTTCATTGGTTCTAGAATTCAAGATTGAAGGTTGTTGTTGCTGTTACTGCTCTTCCTGCTGCTGCTGCTCTTCCTGCTGCTGCTGCTGCTCTTCCTGCTGCTGCTGCTCTTCCTGCTGCTGCTGCT
>JAQHUG010000024.1:6203871-6217943 GCA_028555095.1 Dicrostonyx torquatus
TGTGTGTGTGTGTGTGTGTCTGTGTGTGTGTGTGTGTGTGTGAGAAAGAGGAAGAAATGCCTGGCTGCCATGAGGTGATCAGATTGCCTCTGCCATGGCCTTTCACCATGATGTTTCTGCCTTACCATAAACCTAAAAGCAATGAAGGCATGGCACGGAAACCTTGGGCGCTGTAAGCCAAGTTTCCACTGTTGTTTGCCTAAGGTGTTGTCACAAGGATGCAAAATTGATTAACCCAGAAATCTCCATAAGTGATGCAAATACCTAGTGACCACAGCCACATTTCTGCTGTTTGTTAAATGGAGGAGGTTCCACGGGGGGGGGGGGAAGCTGCCCTGTGTGTCTAGCTTTTGAACTGCTTGATGAAATTATCTACTCAACATGTTAATTTAATCTGCTAGTCTACTGCTAACAATCCAGCTGGAGACCTGACTGTTATATTTAACCAAATTTGGCCCGGACCCTTGATGACGTGCTGGCAAGCTAGCGAGCCCTCACACTGTAACAAACATCTCTTTCAGGCAGCCTAGAGCACAGCAGGTCCACTGATGAATCAGCATGGCCCTGAAGCTGAACGGTGCGCACACATGCAGATGCTTCTGAAAGGGTAGGAGGTGGGAAGTCTTCATGGTGAGCGGAACAGGCACAAGGCTGGAAGAGAGGTGGCGAGTGCCCTGAAGGAGATGGATTGAAGCCTCTAAGGCTCAAAACTGCACAATGGAAAGGGAAGGCTGTTTACTCAGAGATGCGCGGATACAAGGTGCCCAGGCATTCAAATTCTATCTACCAAAGGATCCATGCCCACTGGAAGCTGCTTTGTAAATCAGCTAGCTTTTTCCAGGTTTAGCTATTCTCCAGCAAGTAATCAAGAAGCATTCTTTGAGATGGACATCTTCACAAGCAATGCCAACAGAAGACATGTGTGTGTGTGTACGTGTATGTATGTGTAATATGGTCCCCATCCATTTGATACTGAGTCTCTCTACTCTGGGACCTCTTCTGTTTCTCTGAGTTCTTAGCAGCCATTGCATCTGAGCCTTGAGTCTCTACTCTGTTTTCCTTCTGTCATGGTCCCTCTGAGCATAAAACACTTCCAGCCTTCTCTGGCGGCCTCAGGCCCCAGCTGAGCTAGTCAGAGGAGAGTTGAAGGACTCAGGCAGCAGCATGGTGCTGAATCTTTGCTCCATCTCCCCGGACTGCTTAGAGACCATCAGCCTAAATTTTTCAGGATCGGGGTGCTGGCATGGTCACATCCTGGTGATGTTTTTTTTTTTTCAAGTTACAGACAGCTGATGTCTTACATTGTCCTCACAGAAAACTGGAGAACTCTGGGTCTCTTTCCTCAGGATGCTTAGGAAAACCCATTAGTGAGACTAGCTACTAATCCCACAGACTAGTTACTAATCCCATAGACTAATTACTGCCGTGCTTTTGTGTGCGATCACATCAAGGCTGTAATTTCAACAGGAATTTAGGGGAAATGCCAACTTTCAGTTTATTCGATCCTCCTGTCCTCCAGAACAAATGAAAAGATGGGAGCGGGGAGCAGTGATGGGGCCTCTGGGTGAAAGAAAGATCCCAGAGGGTGTAAGAAGGGATCGGTGTCTGAATGACCCATGAGTCAATCGTGAACTTCAACAGTCTCTGAGCGGAGGCACACCATATGCACCTTACCCACAAGGACGCTGGGTATACACAGGGTCCTTGCCTAGTGACCACTTGCCTGATAAGTGGCAAGTTCCAAGTTTTTAACCCAGCCAGTTTCCAAAGTCCCAGCTCTACCCTACACCACATCCTCCCCCACCCCCTCCAGACTGCTTCTAATTTTAGGCTGTTGCTGTCACTCCAATCTCCTCGGTATCAGGTTGAATTCCACTCTCCCTGTCTAAATATTCAGGAGAGGCTTTAGTTGCCTCTCCTGGTATCCTCTGCGGGTCTCACATTCCTCACCTTGTGTCCGACTCTGTCCTCAAGTCCTCCTGGCCTCGCTGCTCAGCCCTAGCTGCCAACGTTGGGGCCTCAGACATCCAGGAAAAAAACCTTCTAGAAATAGGCAATGGGTATTTTCTGAATTCTTGAAAACAAAATGTGATGTGTAAACTGCACAACCATGATAATCTCAAGGAGGTGGGGGGAGATAAAGGATAATAAAGCAGGGCGGTGAAGAGACCTGCCACTCACAGGCATGACAGGAGCAGGGATCACAGCCCTGTCCTTGTCCAAGCAGAAGAATAAAGGTGCAACAGCAAGAGGATCTATGAGATCCATGAGGTCTGCTCTGAACAGCAGACAAGGCTCTGGCTAAGAGATGGACATAGGGCTGCGCAGGAGACATGACTTATTCAGGCTCATCGCTTGCCAGGACAGACAGTCACCTGTGTTGCCATTCTCTTGCTTCACCCAGTTCTTGGCAAGTTTCCCTCCCTTCCAAGGCCACACACCCAAGTTTCGCCACCTATGTCCTTCATGAAACAAAGTAGGCACACCTGATATTCCGCTTTGTGCAGGCTTAGATAAGGACGCCGGAACCCTCACTAGTGGTGGTGTGTGAGGCAGGCTGACTGCACAGGTGAGAGGCTAGCTGAGACCTATTGTTACTTAGGTCCTTCTTCAAAGGCAAAAGGAGGACCTTCCTTCATGGGTGTTGCCTAGCCAACCACTGTCTGTAGGGGTCAGAGTGAGTAGCCGGGCTCCAACACACCCTCCAAATAGCTCTCGACCCTGGATGAGATGCCCCCAAACTTGCAACTGGAAAGATTTTAAACTTAGAAACTCCTTCAAAAGGTTGGGCCATGCAAGCTCCCAATAAGTTAAGATGGTTGTTCTAAACCTGTGGGTTGTGACCCCTTCGAGGGTCAAGTAACCCTTTCATAGGGGTCACCTAAGACCATGGGAAAACACAGATATTTACATTACAATTCATGGCCACAGCAAAATTACAGTTATGAAGTAGCAACAAAAATAACCTTCCGGTTAGGGGTCACCACAGTACAATGACCTGTATTAAGAGTCTCAGTGTCAGGAAGGTTGAGAACCATTGAGTTAAGAGCTACTCAGAGCTGAACTGGAAGTAACTGTTGATCTTCCAGAAGCAACCCGGGGTCTTTGCTGAGCCGGCTCCTGAAGGTCTGACTCATCAATGGTGACCAGAAGTGACTATGAAGCACAGATGTGGCAGCCAGATGAACCTCCAGGCCAGGAGTAACAAGGTGGGGAATCCAACTTAATATGCAGACTAAGCACTGTCTGCTAGACCCTGATGAAGAACAAGATTTCCCATCATGCAAAGCAGCACTTCAGCCGCTCTTTGTTATCAGCGAAGACACAGCACCATAGAAACAAGGCTACGAAGAAGCAGCTTTGTACCTGGGATGGATGGATCCTTGCTGGGATGGCATCCAAACTGGGTCTTGAGGATGAGGGGACTCTCTCGACCTGTAGACATGAAGAGGTTATAGCAGAGAACCAGGTACGCATGGAGAAAAGTCAGGGAATGAACGTTTCAGTTGGCAGAAAGATGAGGGCAGAAATCTCAGAGGGCTTCGTGTATCTTATTAAAGCACAGACTTTTGTGGGGGAGGGGAACCTGCAACGTTATTAGCTGGACAATTGGAAAGAGCGGGGGGCAGCTTCCACCAGCTTTAGTTAGTGCTCCTTGTTCTGTGGTCATAGAGAACGAGTTACTGGGTCTTAAAGCAACAAGTGCATCTTGCTTGGTCCTCGAGTGAGGACAGACCCCAGGCTCAGGAGTTTGCCCAGCTGGGGCACGTGGGTCTGTTTCAGAGGCTCTGGTGGGCAAACTCAGAAAAGTACCATTTTGAAGCAGGACCCAACTCTTGTGCCAAGCTGATAAGCGATCTTGATCCTAATCTTCAGACCCCACTGCTTTTATGTACTCACCACCAAGTCCCCTTAAACCTTTTCATTCATCCATTCTGACGACATTTTGGTATACAAAGTGCAGAAATAATCTATTTTAAATGGAAAAGAAAAAGAAGAAATAAATTCTTTTTAAAGAACCAGAGAGTAACCAGGTAAAAAATGAGGCTCACTTAGTCATTGTCCTTATACCCATAAAAGGCAAAACCATTCATTCTAAAGAAAACAAAAAACAAAACAAAAAAAAAAACCCAAATGTCTCGTAGCTCTGTTGTGTTTACTTTGGGAAGCCAAGTGTGGTCTTGTTGCTGTCCTGCCTTCCATCTTCTCTGGTCATTTGCTTTGGCTCTCCTTCGAGTTACTGGATCCCCTGGAGGAGTACAGTAAGTCTGTGTTGGATTGAGCACTGTTTCCTTTCTCTCCCCTCGCACTGATTTCTGAGACCGCACCAGCAGGTCTGGGGGAGGTACTCACGGTCTATGGGCACCTTTGCTTTGCCACCAGCCGCCAGGGCTCCCCTACATCCCCCTCCCCCTTTTCCGTTCTGTTCTCCATGAATGGCAGATTCCTCTATCCGGGTCATGTTTCCAATCACCATAGAAACAAACTGGAGGCAGTTTCATTAATCATTTAGAGCCTGAGAAGGCTAGGTCAGTCTGATTGCAGCATATAAAGTATCATCTCCAGGCCACATGGGACTCAGTCGATTTGAATTAAAAAAGATTAAGCTGCCCTGGGCTGCCTGGCCCCATCAGTTTAAGTTCTCATGTGACAGGGGTCTCTGGAGCCATATGGATTAGCGAGTGGAGCAATGCATTTATGTGGCAGGATTCAGTGAAACGTTAGATGGCTGCAGGTGTCTGAGGGGACGAGGACAGGAATCACATACAGGTTTTTTTTTCTTTTTCTTTTTCTTTTTGTTTTTTTTTTATACTTGTTGCTGTTCTTTTGAAACTGGAAACAGTAACTCAATTTTATTTCTCCAGTGACAGTTACCACTCTTACCGACCATGAAATGGTACATTTGTTACTCAGGGGTTTATGGTTCACAACGAAGTGGTCTGGGAGGAACCCAGGACTGGCCGTGGTCCCTATCATCTCCAGGGCGGCAGAGGAGAATGTTGACATTTTTTTTTCCCTTCCTTTCCTATGGAGTGGTAAGAAATACCTTAAATAAATATTGATGACATTTTAGTTTTGCTTGAATGAAGATTTATGAGCCCCAGGAAATTGACTTAGAGGCAGCTACAAATCAATGTGGTTCTGAAAGAGCTGTGTAGGGATCCCTCAAAATGAGCACCCCCCAAACCCTTCCAAAGTACCAACCTTATTTATGGGCTTCTCTGGGACTTCAAAGAAGCTCTGTAACTTAGGCCAGACAGACCATTTTACTGCATGTGGAGCTGAGATGTTTCTGGGGAAGATGCGGTTGCAGTGTGTTAGCTTCCCGTGGGTGGTGGGCAGGGGCTTTCTGCGTATTGAACCGTTGTTGCAAAGCTTATTACCCTCTGGCTTCCTACAGAATCGTTCCTAAATCTTCTCAGCGCACTTGGCTTTGTCTGAAGTCCCAGGTGGTAAACTCCCAAGGAGAAAGAACTTTTTCATTCTCCTACTCTTGGGGGTAACGGCCTTAGTCTGTCAAGGAGGCAGCCAGGCTATGGGTGATCAATTACAGAGTTCCTTGGGGTGTCTCATGGGCCCATTGGCCCCTGTGCAATGCTTTGTTCCATTTCCCGTTGAGATGCTGATGCTTCTGAGTTCTCATCTAGGAACGCCAGGAAGCAGGCACATCCTTGATTGTGTCTCCAGCCTGTCTGACCACCCATCATCCAGAAGACATGGCTTAGGGGGTCAGACAAGTTGAGACCTGGGATACTGGTTTGGTCCCCAAGCCAGCTTTGCTACCATTATCTGGCTCTGCATGTGGGATGGGGATATTTCAGGTCATTTTCTTGGCCTCTAGTTTCTTATCTCAAGAAAGTTCACCAACATCCTTTTTTTAAAAAAAAAAAAAATTCTTCAATCACTTCTGATTTCTAAGCACCCGACAGGCCCTCAAAGAGGAGAAGCTGGCCTAACCTCCAGGAGCCAGTGAGAGGTGGGCTAGAAGAGGCATTATGCAGTCAGCCAGTCTCTTCCTCTTTACCCCACAGTACACAGAGATGGCCTGCCACAGCAGCCTCCATGCCACAGTCACCGTCATCCATAGGCGGTTACCCGGTCACTTGTCACGTGCCTGTAGCCATGCTGAACTATCAGAATCCCAGTCTTCCTGATGGAGGGCGGGGAGCCTAGTAGACTAGAGCAATAGAAACTGCCAGGAGTTGTTTAGCAAGAAGAATGAATGTGGAGCCTAGGAAACATGTATGCAAATTTTCCAGGGAAACAGCTTAGCCCTTTGGTCTTTAGCTATCAAACTCCTTCCAATTATGACCTCTTTTCACCCAAGAAACTTTTTGTGACCCTAGGGATGTAGTTCCATAACGAATAGGTATATAAATCCATCATTTATTGATAATGAATAATAAGGAAATGTGTTTTTAATTTCTTGGTAAACATGTAGTTTTACCGTTTATTAAAGACGAAATCTAATTTGAATGAAGAAGATGTGTTTGTTAAATATGAAGAATTAAATCTTGGCTGAATATATGATAGTGTAGATTATGGAGATTCTTCATTTTTCAGAGTTAATTTTGATTTTGAAAACTATTGGTCATTCTCATAAATGTTCAGTAAAGATGTCTAATATCTGTTTAGGACCTGTAATGATTAGTCTTGATGGAACTAGGACTCACCTAGGAAACGAACATATCTTTATTATTATTATTATTATTATTATTATTACAAGAAAAATTTATATTTACTCCCCTTGTTCCCGGCCCTCCTGCTCCCCCCCTACCCCACCGCCCTCCTCCTGCTTCCTTAAGATGGGGCAGGATACCCTGCCCTATGGGAAGCCCAAGGCCCTCCCTCCTCCATCTCAGTCTAAGAAGATGTGCATCCATATAGAATAAGTTCCCAAAAAGCCAATACATGCAGAAGAGATAGGTCCCAGTGCCATTATCATTGGCTTCTCAGTCAGTCCCCATTGGCAGTCACATTCAGAGAGTCTGGTTAGGTCATATGCTCATTCAGTCCTGGTCCAGCTGGATTTGATGAGCTCCCAATAGATCGAGCACACTGTCTCTGTTGGTGGGCCAGTCCCTCACGGTCCTGACGTCCTTGCTCATCTTCTCCCTCCTTCTGCTCTTCCACTGGACCTTGGTAGCACCATCCCTTGCTCTGGTGTGAATGTGGGTCTCTGGCTCTATTGGAAACAAACATATCTTTAGGAGAGTCCACAAGGGTGTTTTCAGAAGGGCTCAAGTGAAAGGGAAGGCTCCTCCTGAGTGTGGGCATCACCAACCCTTGGGCTAGCGTTCACCAGCATCTGTCCATGTGACTAGTGTGAGCAGCCACCTCGTGCTGCTGTGATGGACTGCATCCTCCCAGAAACCCTGAGCCCAGTGCTTTTCCTTCCTCATCCAGCATCCTCCCTGAGCCCAGTCCTTTTCCTTCCTCATCCAGCATCCTCCCTGAGCCCAGTCCTTTTCCTTCCTCATACTGCTTTTGTCGAGTGATTTTTTTTTCGTTTTGTTTTTTGTTTTTTAAGGCAATGTGAAAAGTCACTAGTACAGGGCTATTTCAGAAATTCTTTTGAAAGCTAAAATATATTTTGACATCTTTTAATGGAGTTCAATAATCCTAAATACAGGAGCTGGAGAGATGGCTCAGAGGTTAAGAGCACTGACTGCTCTTCCAAAGGTCCTGAGTTCAATTCCCAGCAACCACATGGTGGCTCACAACCATCTGTAATGAGATCTGGCGCCCTTTTCTGGCATGCAAGCATACATGGAAGGAATGTTGTATACATAATAAATAAATAAATCTTAAAAAAATAATCCTAAATACAAAAATTTAGTGATAATGTTCAAAGATAAGCTAATTTGACATTTATCTGTTGAAAGGTGGTGGTCAGGAA
Source organism: Dicrostonyx torquatus (assembly GCA_028555095.1). Lineage (NCBI taxonomy): Eukaryota > Metazoa > Chordata > Mammalia > Rodentia > Cricetidae > Dicrostonyx > Dicrostonyx torquatus. Next base: position 6,211,772 of record JAQHUG010000024.1, read on the forward strand.
ATATTAAAAAGTCTTTTCCTTAATTGAACCATTACATTTCCATAAGAATGGAAAACTTTATACATTCAGTAAAAACACTGCAATGTCTACTATGCACCAGGTTCAAATCTGAGCCTAGATATTTCTAGGGGCACTTGCTGGCATTATAGCATGATAGCATGCCCAGGGCAAAGGGCATACACTGCGTTCAGAGCCAAGGCTACAGTGAAGTCATGCTCCACTACCCGGGAGAGTTCTGCCAGACTCCCTGGACACTTTACACGTTTAGTTTTAAGTTAATTTCTGATCACTGACCATTCAGAAACCTTCCGGTGTTATTAAAGTTTTCAAACCCCCACATTCAGTTCTGTGGCCCCATGCGAGGTCACAATCCACAGCTTAAGCTGTAGTTCAGGGTGCAGATAGAGAGTTTGATCTGGGGTCTTTGTGAGTTGTTAACTTTGCATAAGTCTTTTAACCACCACAAATAAATGAAGTCCTAATTGCTGGAACCAGAAGTCCTAGTTCTGTCTCTCTGGTATCTTGGTGTAAACTTAGGTAACTTATGGAGGGAGCTTTCTGGTCCCTTGAGGATCAACTTGCAGCCTCTAGGAGGACTATAGAGGGGAAATCTTCAGGAATCCCTCCCCTTTAGGTATCACCTCAACCAATGGGAATGATTTGTTGAAGGTCAAGTTCTTCCTGGGCAGCCTGCATCCTCTGAGCGACAAGCAAAGGAATACCCCAGTGCCAACACTTCAATGGGAAGTCACTAGGACCCTTACTAGGGTTCTTCTGGTTCCACAGTTTACTGGGGAGTTACTGGAGCCCTTACTGGGGTTCTCCTAGTTCCACAGTTCACTGGGGAATCACTAGGACTCTTACTGGGATTCTCCTGGTTCCATAATTTACTGGGGAGTCACTGGAGCCCTTATTGGGGCTTTCCTAGTTCCACAGTTCAGTGGGAGTCACTGGGACCCTTACTGGGGCTCTCCTGGTTCCACTGTTCACTGGGGAGTCACTAGGACCCTTACTGAAATTATATCCCAGCCCATCTTTCCCTCTTTTCACTTTTTTTCCATCCCTTCCTTTAAGCAACCCCCTCCATGACCTCTAACACACAGCCTGCCCACTCATTGCAAACCTCCGTCTCAGAGCTCCCTCCCCAGAGACTTGAGCTATGGTATTGCATGACTCTGATACACACCTCTCCTGAGACGCTGACACATGAGTGCCTAGCCTGTGGGCCTGTGGTGTAAGTTAAATGAGATCATTTCTGTGAAGCATTCAGCTTGTTGCCTGATGTGAATTATGAGTTCTATGGACCGACTGTGTGTGTCTACCACAAAATGTTGCTTCTACAGACAAATCCAACCTGCTCTTAAAGAATAAATATAGATGCCAAACCAGGAAATATAGATATGTTATTTTTATTATTTAGTCTTTCTCTAATCATAATTGAACTCTGATTTCTAGCTGGGTACATAATTGCTTAGAACAAAACCCTTCCAGTTTCTCTAGAAGACAGATATGTCCTGTAATCGGGTACTAGCCCACATGATATAGTAAAAGCTAGCATATGTAACTTCCAGAAACAGGAACAGGGTAGTCCCTCTCCCTTTCTCACCTCTCTCCTCCTTTCCCCTCTCCTCTCTCTCTTACCTCCTTAATGAGATGTGGCTGGGAATCCTGAAGATATCTCAGACCCTAAGTTGGTCTTGGAATTCGCAGCCAGGCCTAGCAGGTAACAAGATAGCATCATCTTGGGTCACCCAAGCCAGTCCTGGACTGCATCCAGGTCAATGCATGGGACACATGTCACAGTCATCTTGCATCATGAGGAAAGTCGCATGGCACAAGGACCTAAAGGCACAAATTAGTGTGAGGGTGCTATGGGAACTCCTTCAGCCAACAACCTTTAATCTTTTGTATGCCAACATGAGACAATAATAAAATGGTGAAAATATTAGCCAGTCAACTTGTTGGCAGTAGTAGTAAATGCTCTAAATGCAGGTGGTGCTTTGCACTTTCAAAGTCCTTACTATCTCATTTTAATAGCTCTGTAAGATTACAGGAAGACACCTGCAATCCCAGTACTTGGAAGGCTAAAGTAGGAAGATCATGAAATTGTGACAAGCCTGAGCTACATAGGCTTTCTCTCTCTCTCTCTCTCTCTCTCTCTCTCTCTCTCTCTCTCTCTCTCTCCCTCTCTCTCTCTCATACAGACACACACACACACACACACACACTATAAGAGACATTTATCATCTCTACTTTGCAAATGACATAAAGGAGGCTTAGGGAGACACGCAATGCTTTGCCCAAGTCCACATGAATAGAAACAGCAGGGTCAAAGCTAGAACCCTAGACCTCTGAGAGCAGAGACTGGGTTCCTCTTTTTGTACCAGAGGTATGTCTTTGACAATTCACTGAAACCTATCAAGGGCTTTGGGGTCTAGCCCCAAGACTCTCTTCAGGGTTCAGAGCAGATGCTACAGCAAGCCAAAGGAACTTTTTCCTTAGGGTATCTGAAGTCGGACAAACTCTCTCACTCCATGTTTTTCTGAATGAATCTTTTTTTTTTATCCTGCCTCTATTCTAATTCTCCCGTCCTACTTCTAATTCCTCCTAGTTTCTTCTCTTCTTGGCCTCCAAACTTTTTCTGTCACAGGAGGCCTGGAACAATAGTAAAAATATTACAAGAGTTACTTCTCATTGGTCAAAAGCACACTCCTAGGGTAAGCAAACAAGGAGCCTAGCCATTTACCTTGACAACACAAGGGTTCCAGGGTTTCAGGAGTGAGACTATAACCAAACAGGGGAGGGCACAGTGGCCAGTGACAAGCTTTGAGACATAGGTCTATTGTTAGCAGACTGGCAAATGAACAATTGGCATGCTTTTCTTAGGGAACCTTAGTAATACACCTGTGACTCCGACCTTGTGCATAGCTTTAAAGTTCTGAATGTATGATTTATTTACAAAAAGCTTTTAGTCTAGTTTGAACCTGCTCTGAGGTGAAAGTGAGCTAATTGTGTGCAGTCTGAGCAAAAGGAACAGAGCAGGATTTTAAGTGTCTACAGTCCTTCATGGGACAAACAAATCTAGTTACAAAGCATGTCTTAATATATTTTATATATATATATCAAAATTATTTAGTTAAATGGAAAGTCATCTTCCTGATCACCCACAGATACATGTTCCCATAAAATTGAGATGTAATCATGAGATTACATATACACATCACATACAAATGCATGGTCATGGGGAGATATCATAGTTGTCATTGCACACGTGAAATTGCAGATGAAAGCAATGGTTTTCAGAGTCAGTGGCCCTGCAGGCCCTGCCAGGCAGGGTTCCTGCATCTGAGAAAAATTTCTCTGGTGGGTTGATTCTGAATTATCAATTGCTATAAGCTGGGATTGCATCATGACCCACAATAGCTAGCGATAAACGCTCATGACACAAACCAATTTAGTTGATACATTAGTTACTTTTGTTGTTGCTGCTGCTACCAAATGCCTGACCCAAAAGCAACATATGAGAGGGATGGTTTGTCTTGGCTTACAGTTCAGAGAAACATAATTCATCATGGCAGTGGGAATAGATTAGCTTATGGTGCTTTTTGGGAAGCAGAAACAGCAGCACCAACAATCATCTGCCTTTCTCCTTTTTTCCTTTCATTCAGTCTGAAACCCGAGGCATGGGGTGGTGCCATCAATGCTAAAGACAAGTCTAAGCTCTTCAGCTAGTCTTCTCTGGAAGTGCTCTCACATATACACATATATGTTCTCACATATGTGTTGCTTAGATGATCACATGAGGATCACACGTTAACATGTCCTGCGAAGGGAAACTCTGTCCTCAAGACATCTTCCATTTTCTGCTGCCTTCTACAGACATTAGGTGAGTTCCTGCAGCACAATGGCCATCATGTCTTTCATGCCAACTCTTGAACACCTACTGCTCCCCTTTCCTTCCTGTTAACTCTACATTCTACAAGTCTAGCTTCTCTTCCTCTCATGCTCTGCCTCTGTAGTCTTTTCTGGTGTCTTCAGGAGGAAGGAGCAGTTTCTCCACTGTCCTCCATCACCTCACACATCTCCCGGATGAACACATGCTTTTCAGCCAGATCAAGGCTGGCCCAGAAAGAGGGAACTAATAGGTTCTGAAGCTAGGAATCGTAAGGATATTATTTTTCCAAGGATGTCACAGCAAATGTTCACAAACTGGGTGATTTACAGCAGAAATTTACTTACAGAAACTAAAAATGCAAAATTACTTTGTTGGCAGGATTGATTTATTTGGGTGCTCTCAGGGAGACTGTTCTGTGCCTCTCCCATGGCAGCTGAAGACTGCTAGCCATCCTAGGCATTCCGGGGTTTGTGACAATACATTTATCTGTTTTTTACAATGTTTTCTCTTAATATATTTGTCCCTGCATTTAAATTTTTCTCCTCTTAAAAGAACAGTAGTGACTGAATTATGGCCTACATTTAATCCAGCATAGCTTTCTTCGCCTCTGCAAAGACTTTATCTCCAAATAAAGTCACTTTCTGAGGTACAAGAGTTGGGACATCAACATGGTGGGTGACATAACTCCACCAACAATGAAAGCCATGCAGAGGTTCTGCAGCCAAGGAAGCTAGCTTCTTTATCATTTGATTTCACGGCCCTTTGGATGTTGTGTAGCTGAAGTCACGTGCTAGAGCTTCAGATTTCTTCTCCAAGGGGAAGAAGCATAGCAGACATGTGGAGGGGCTCAAATGAGGAAAAGAACTGTAAAACACCTGGTCCGATGTAATGGCTATGTCCCCTTCTTCTCCAGCTGGGTACCAAGACCTTGGGGTAGTGTTGGGAGAAAAGAGCAGATGCTCTGTCTCCTTTTCTCTAAATAAAAAGAAAGGTTTTAACTTTAACATAGTAAAACTATATATAATAAGAACAGTTATCAAGCAAAAATTACATTCACAATATCCAGTCCATTTGTATTTGGCAAATTCAGAGACATTATTCTATTACCTATCCTATCTTGGTGAGTTTGTGCCTAAACTACCTTTTATCATAATTAAGGAAAGCTGTAACTATTACTATCTAGTCTTCAACCAATCAAAGACCCCAGAAGGATGTAATATTGCCTGAATAAGCAGGAAGTGCAGTGCAAGCCACTTCCAAAACTATGGAAATGACAGAGATAGCTGCTTGCCTGGACAATCACCCAAGGTTCCTCTACAACATTGGAGCATTCATCTTTAACCTACAGGCTAGAGTATCTGGCAGACTTTTCTACAAAGCAGGAATTTTGAAGAAATGTTGTGCCCTGTCTTGGCGAAATTCGGCATCCTTTTTCCTTTGTGTCCTGCTTGCCCAGTAGAACATACTGTCAGCAGTCACCACAAGGGCAGTTTTTTGCCCAAATGGCTAGTTTGCCACAATGAAAGCAAACTACAGATGGAGGTTCAATGCCCATCATCCTTTTATGAAGTAGACTGGTACTGCCAGAAAGAGACATGTCTCACTGTCATGAAAAGTCCTATGCTAACAAAACATTTTAAATGCCATATTCTGTAGTGTTTGAAGACCTTCTATCTACCTAAAGTGTATCTGTTTAACCTTGAAAACATATCTAACATAATTACAAATTTGACTGTTATAGATGACTAACTACTAACTTGCTAACTTAATTATACATTACATTTTAAAATAAGCTGCATAAGCACAGTATCCCAAACAAAAGTAGAAACATAAACACAGTGTAGCAAAAATAACTTTAAATTGGTATCAATATACCAAAGTTCATACCAGTGTAAAATATTTGAGGTTAATATTTGTCTTTTTATCCTATATTCCTATATCCCCCCTAAATGTTGACAAGCATCCATAACCCACCAAATGTCCAAACAGCACCCACACCACCTCTTAGGAATGTGGTCATTGTGTTCTCTAGACTGCTTTCTGTTGTCTGAGGGTGAGCATCTTTAGGGGATGCTGAGAAAACTGAGATAATGATCAAGTCCTGGGAAAATTAGTTCTAACATTTGTTGTCCAGTCTCAGAACTGTTCCCATGCATAGGTATCAGTATAGATGTCACCTGCCTTGTAGTTTTTCTTGGTTTATTTCTTTATGTCTGTAGACAAGATTTTCAGGCAGTCTCCCCTATCAAATCTGATCTCTATTAACCTTGAAGAAAT
>JAQHUG010000024.1:6220623-6239035 GCA_028555095.1 Dicrostonyx torquatus
AAAAAAAATTTATACTTTCAAAAACCTTCTTCCTCTTTAAAATAACTTGTGGTGCTGGGAATTGAACCCAGGGCCTCATGGAGGCTGAACAAATACTCAAATTTTGGCCAACTCAGTCTTGATGACTTTCTAGAATACACACCCTGTCCTGTTCAATGTTCTTCAGGAATCTGCCCTTCTGTCCATCCACCCCAACCCTATTTTCTTCTTTTCTGGACAGGACCCTCACATGGCTGGTCTATCTTCCTCAGTGCAAGCCTCTAACTGTTTGCCCTATTTGTAACCTGAGAGCTGCCCCCAACTCAGGCAGCGAGAGACATGCAAAGGCTTTAGTTCTTAACTCATCTAACTGACAGTTCTAAAGAACACATTGCAGAGTACAGTCTTGGAAGATTTACTTCCTTCTCAGGCCTCAGTTTTACATATGTAAAATGAAAGTAGGTTATGGTGGTTTGAACAGGAATGATCCAGAGACTCATGTGTTGGAATGCTTGGCCCATAGGGAGTGGCACTATTTGGAGGTGTGACCTTGTTGGAGGAAGTGTGTCACTATGAGAGCAGGCTTTAAGGTCTTATATGCTCAAGCTATGCCAGTGTGACACCCAGTCTCCTGCTGCCTGCAGATCAAGATGTAGACCTCCCAGCTCCCTCTCCAGTACCATGTGAGCCTGCAAGCCACCATGATTCACACTGTGGTGATAGTGGACTAAATCTCTGAACTGTAAGCCATCCCCAGTTAAATGCTTTTCTTTATAAGAGTCGCTGTGGCCATGGTGTCTCTTCACAGCAATAAAACCCTAAGACATAGGAAAAGTGCCCAACTCCTAGGATTGATATAAAGATTATGTGAGATAACACACAGAAAGTTCACAGCACGATACAGGCTTGCAGTGAGTGGTCAATGGATGCCAGCCCCTATAATTCTGCAGGTATGTTTAGACAGTACCAGAGATGGCATAGCATTCATTTACTTTCTGGGAGCATTTCCCTATATCATCCAATGTTCTTCAGAGTGTCTTTAACAGCTATTTCAACTCAAGAGTTATGATAATCTATTTAACTACTCTCAAAAGGATTACTTCTATAAACTATTTTCTTAGACCCAAGCTCCCAGGGCAGAGTCAGAAGGCACAGCAATGACTTGGGTGCTCCTCAAGATCTACTGACCCTCTACTCCCACTTCTAGCTGTCCATTACTCTCCTCCTATGCCACATTTCCTCTGCCTTCAGTTGGAATCCGTTGTCCTCCCTCCCTGGCCTTTCCAACTGCCCTATAACATCAAGAACCGACAACCATCACTGTGCGCCCAGCCCTGTGCCATAGAAAGTGTGCCTGAAAAAAGAAATGTTGCCTTGCCTTCACAACTAACTTTGTAGGGCTAGAGGGATGGCTCAGTGGTTAAGAGCACCTATTGCTCTTGCAGAAGACCCGGGCTTTGTTCCCAGCACCCATATGACAGCTTGCAAGTGCCTTTAGCTCCAGTTTCAGGGAATCCACAAACACCCCTTCTCTGGCCGCTGAGGGTTTCTGCATGGACACGGTACACATACACTCCCACAGGCTCACATATGTGAGCATAAAGAAAAATAAATTAATCCTTAAAGAAAAAAAAGACTTGGCCTCTCTTCCAGAGAACATAGGCTTTGTGCATGTCGCCCAGGCAAAGAGCTCCGGAGGTGTCACTTAGGATGCGAGGGCCAAGGTGAGTGAACTGGAGTTCCCTGGGGTTACTGAGAAGAAAGGCCAAGAAGGTGCCTCAGCAAGGAGCAAGGTGCACCATGGCTGGCTGGGCATGGAAGCTGGGAGGGTGGGGGAGGCAGGAAGAGCACAGCTGTGAGCCCTTGTGAGGTCATAGTCCTGCTGGGGTCTGAGCTGGCAGGGACCTGTGAGACTGAGGGGGCCCCAGCCCAGAACAAATGCCCCCAGTGGCCAGGGGCAATCATTTTGGAATGAAGGTAATGATCCAATTAGTGGTTATCCATCAAGTTCAGTTATCTTCCTTGGGCTGGGGAGAAAGAAGCTGAGTAAACACGTGCCTTGGACTGTGACAGAAAACCAGACTCCCTTGTGCTGGCAAATGAGTTCAAGATGTGGGCTGAGCCACCTCTCTGGGCCTGCAGGACTCTGACTCTGTGGCTCCTTCTTGTGAGATGCCCAGGGCCTCTGGGCCACAGTCCCTTCCCACCATGTGAGACTAGTAAGAAGCGAGGCAGCCTAGAGCCTGGAAAGACTTCACAATACAGCCAGTTGGTCCTGGATCCCACCTTAGGGACCTACTCCCCGTTCAGACTTTACAACACTGCTAGTCAGTCTTGGATCCCACTGCAGGGACTTACTCCCCGTTCAGACTTTACAACACAGCCAGCCAGTCCTGGATCCCACCGCAGGAACTTACTCCCCAAATCAGACTTCACAATACAGCCAGCCAGTCCTGGATCCCACCAGAGGGACATACTCCCCAGTTCAGACTTGTTAGCACCTGCCCAGTGCGATCCCCCCTCAAGTTCTCTGTCTCAGCCACACATCTGCACACCTTTCTGTTGGTCTCAAGCTTCCTTATTTAGACTCTAAGTCTCTTGAAGACAAGAACTCCAGCACAAGACAAGTAGACAACAGCACAGAGAAATCACCTATCCATGAATCTATTTGATTTTTTAAAAAAATATTTATTTAAGAGTTTTTGTTTTAAGCCAGGATTTTATTAGGTCAAGGATGACCTTGAACCCCTGATTCTCTTGCTGCAGCCTTCCAAAGGATTGGCGTATGGGCATATGCCACCACACCTGACTTCCAATGTCTGCTTCAGAATGAAGACACTGAGGGCCAAAGATAAGAAATAACTGGCCAACACCACACTGTTGGTTAATGCCTTACCCAGCACCAGACCTGGTCTCCTGGCTCCACAGATAACTGTTGCCTGCTGTCAAATGCCAGGCACTGGGAACAAAGCCCAAAGCTCCGCATACAGCTTTCAAGTGACATGCGGTAGAAAATCAACAAATTGTGTCAAATATAAAGCTCATCACACGATGAGAATGGCTGTGGAGAAAAACCCAGCTGGGAAAGAGGGTTGGTGGGAAAGGAACTCGGGGACCTTCATAAACCATGACTGGGAAGGTTTCTGGGAAGATGTGTCTAAAGGACACTTAGAGGAGGTAAGGGGTGAGGACTGGGGCTTTGTGAAGACTAGGAACAGTGGGAGCAAAATATCTCCAGCAAGGGAGTGCCTGGAAAGTTACAGACACTGCAAAGAGGTCAGAGATGCCTGCACAGAAGTCAAGGGAACAGAGGACAAGGGGCGACACAAGACAGGGTCATCAGAGGGCACAGGGATTTAGACTGTTTGAAGAATTGCAGGTTTTGTTCTGAGCATGATCGGACATCATCCCAAGTGTAAAAGTTAAGACTGAGTTCACCTGACTGGGTTTTAAAGCAATGACACTGGCCATTCCTCCCCCATACACCCCACCACCACACACACACAAACACACATGAGTGTGTGCATGCTCACACACATGTGGCAAAGGCAGACCTAAGAACCATCAGAATTTCTGGTCCAACAGAGGCTACCTGATCAGAGCTTACCAGGCAAGGGCAAGCCTACGTACAGGGATCATAAGAGTGAATGGGTGGGGCAGAAGAATGAAACCAAGGTCTACTGTGTTCCTAAATTGAGAGGGACTTGGAGCTGGGGTCTTTCAAAAGACATGACATGCATGTGGTCACAATTCCAGCACTCCTCCTCAAGGTAAGGGGTGTGCCTACAACACATGAGAACCTTGGGTTGGCCTGAGGAACACTTGTTGAGTGACGGTTCTCATAGGCAGAGTGCCTCACATTCCTTTTACTGAAACAGAAGCCTGTATATCCTCTCTTCCCTGATAAAAGCCCCGGACATGGCTTCAGACAACCTTTCCTGGTTGGCCAGCCATGCATGAGACTCTTCATGAGGCCCCAAGACTGCCTCGTCCTTGGAGCTGGTCTGTAGTTTCTCTGCTCTCTATATGTTGTAGTGCCCCCACCCCAACACACAAACTCAGGCTGTTGGAAGAGAACATTATAGGACTGTCCTGCTCCATCATTTTTCCCCATTTGGAGTCTCACTCTGCCATCTACACCACCTCTACCCCTGATACACAGCGTCCATAGCTGCCTCAGGAAATTGTACTGCAGGGTGTAACCTCTCCACCCACCAATCTGGCTCAGTCTGGCCTGATCCCTTCTTCCCCTGACTTTTCTGGTCATCTAACCTTCACGGGGGCCAATGAAGGAACCATCCCACTAGGTTTCCAGCCTAGAAAGAACAGAGGAAGTGAAAAGATGCCTGATTCACCATAACATGGAGAAACCCTCTGCTCTTATTCTTTGACTGTCAAGAAGTCACGGGACACTTCTTCCAATCTTGGGACAGCAGGATTCCTTTTATGCTCCCTTTCCATGCAGAGATGTTAGTCCCGAGAGCCCTGTTGGGGATGCAAACCCTAGACCTGTAGCAACATCATAGAATTTGCAACATGGGCTCTCTTAGTATCTGCAGAAGTTTTCTGGAAGATTCATTGCTTTTGTCTTTTGACCCAGGCTAGGTCTCAGTGACCATTTTGATTTTTCCAGTGCACTGTTGCTCTTTCAACATCCTGGCTGCCCATCCTACACTCACATCATTCTGCTCGGGCCGTCTACCTAGTGATTCCAAGGTATTTTATCTAGCTCTCCAATTTCAATCCCCAGGGCTGCTTCTGCCCTCTTCCTTCTATTTCTACCTATGAAAATCTACTATGGTTTCAAAGATGAATCCTATCTGCCACTCCAATACCATGTGACAATAGAGCAAGTGATGCAACTCTTCTGAGCCCAGGGCTCTTTGGCTGCAGACAGAAAAGCTAACAAATGCTCAAGGTGCTGTTAGGATGGACGAGATGGAAGACAGACTGTCCAGCTCGGAGCAGGTCTCTGCGGCGTGCTTACAGTGGCTGGCGCTGCTTCGTTGGTTTTATTGGAAGAGCCACCTCTTCCACCGATGCCTCTTCTGTCTTCACCTGAAAATCCTTATTATCCACTGCACTGTCCACTTTCCTCACAAAACTTCTGTTAGGAAATGGTTGCTACAGGACATAGGAAAATAAGGGATGTAGAAAATAGATGTTTTTCTAAACAGGAAAAAAGAATGAAGGCTATCAAACAAAATTTTGTAATTGAGCACAAAATGGTAACATGATTGGTGAGGTACTAGTTAAAAGTCAGGAAAGTGGTACTGTGGTTAATTAGTTATGTCTGCTACTAACAACGACCCCAGATAATGTATTTGCCAGTAATGGAAGAAACTGCAGTTCCAAAGGGTTTTCTTTCTTTCTTTCTTTCTTTCTTTCTTTCTTTCTTTCTTTCTTTCTTTCTTTCTTTCTTTCAGATTTTTAGAAACGGTTTCTCTGTGTAGCTCTAGCTTTCCTGGAACTCACTCTATAGACCAGGCTGGTCTCTAACTCCAGAGAGCCTCCTGCCTCTGCCTCCCAAGTGCTGGGATTAACAGCGTACACACCACCCCCTAGCCTCTAAAGGATATTATTAACTTCCTGTGACTGTCAGTCACATAGTCAAAATGCCTCATGTCACAGATAAAGGAGTCGTAATGTGTACTAAGGTGTGGGAGCTTGGCTTGCTTTATTTTTGCTTCTCCTACTTCTTTTTGTTTGTTTGAGTTTGGGGAGCTTCCTGTTGTTGTTGTGGGGGGTTGCTATTGTTTTGTTTTGTTTTTTTCTGAAACAAGATCTCTGCAGTTTAGTCTGCAGTTTGGATTTATGGCGATCCTGCCTCAGTTTCCCAAGGACTCAGAGTACAGGTGAGGTCCATCATTCCTGAGTTCATTTGACTATTTATTTAAGTATTCCTAGCTTTTCCAATGGGGTTGGAATGTAGTAGGTTATAGAATTCCTGTTGATTGGTTGTCCAGTGAGGAAGAACTTTCTGAGGCAGTCAGTTTGTAAAGAGAAAGGTTTTTCCTACTCATGAGTCTGGATGTTTCCATCTATGACCAGTTGGCATTATTTCTGTCTTTGTGAAGCACCAAGTCATGTGGCAAAATGTGGTAGAGCAAAACTGCCTGCTCTCCTCATCTAAGATAGAGAAAAATAAAAGTAAAGAGTAGGTTCCCCAGGCCTCTGCCTGACACACCTCAACAGCCCAAAGACTCTGACAGCCCACCTCTTCCGGTTCCACTAACTCTTAATAGTACTTCTCTTGGGGAACAAGCCATTAACACACAGGCCTTAGGGGAACATTCCAAAACCCAAACTGTAGCAATTCTCCACTGTACAGTACCTTTCTGTACCTTCCTTCTTTAAAAAGAACATTCTAGAAACTTGGACCTAAAAAGAAACATGTCCTGGAATACAGTCACTATTTACTATGTACTTGAGTAAGACAAATTGGTCTGGGAAGATGGTTCAATAGTTTAAAAAACCAACCAACAAACAAATACCATTGTAAGCGCGAGGACCTGGGTTCAAACCTTCAGAACCCAATCAAGTGGAGCATGGCAGCACACATCTGCAATCCTAGCGTTCCCTCAGAAAGGCCAGCTAGTCTGGTGGACACAGGAGCTACCGATTCTTCCTTCCTTCCTTCCTTTCTTTTTTTAAGATTTTTTTTTATTTATTATGTATACACACACCAGAAGAGGGCACCAGATCTCATTATAGATGGTTGCTAGGAATTGAACTCAGGACCTCTGGAAGAAGAGCCAGTGCACTTAACCTCTGAGCCATCTCTCCAGCCCCTAGAGCTACCAATTCTTAAAGGAACAAGAAGTTATTTTCTGGCCTCCACACACAAGTGCTGTGTGGCACACCCATGTCCATCCATCATTCTCTCTCTCTCTCTCTCTCTCTCTCTCTCTCTCTCTCTCTCTCTCTCTCTCCCACACACACACACACACACACACACACACACACACACACACACAAAGAAGAAAAGAAAGGGTAGTTAAAGAGCAAACCCCTGAAACAAACAAAGCATGTGTGGTACTCCTGCAGAGAAAGGGAGAGAAGACAAAAGAGAAGGGCCGCTGGCCTCCTCAGAGTGCAAAGCCGCCAACTCTGCAGCCCAGAGAAGCCTAAGGCCCAGGTACTTCAGCAAGAGAAGATTAGTATGTGTGACTCTTTATCAAGGTGAAGGAGTGGGGAAGGTTAACAGAGGACATCATTGCCTCTAGATTTAGTTCCTGTACTGGCTGGTTTTGTGCGTCAACTTGACACAAGCTAGAGTCATCAGAGAGGAAGGGGCCTCAGTTGAGAAATGCCCCCATAAGATCCAGTTCTAAAGCATTTTCTGAATTAGTGATCAATGAAGGCACATCCAGCCCATGGTGGGTGATGCCATCCCTGGGTTGGTGGTCCTGGGTGCTATAAGAAAGCAGGCTGAGAAGCAAGTCAGTAATCAGCACCCCCAATGGCCCCTGCTTCAGCTCCTGCCTCCAGGATCCTCCTTCAGTGCTGAACAGCAATATGAAAGTGTAAGCCAAATAAGTCCTTTCCTCCCCAACCTGATTTTTGGTCATGGTGTTTCATTGCAGCGATAGAAACCCTAACTAAGACAATTCCCCTATGAGTTCAAGAGTCCCCAGAGGGGAGACTGCTGTAGGACCAGTAGGGTCACCCACACTTGCCTCCTCCTAGGCCCCACCAGAGCACCTTCCTGCAGAGTTACTGGTCATCACAGTCTTCCTTCCGAGCTAGAGAACAATTTCCACTCGACCCAAGGGACTGAAGTTTCTTAGGCCGAGTGGCTAGACAGCACAGACGAGTTACAGAATTGGGACGCGCACCGGGGCTTTTAACTCCAAACCCTTACACAGCCCCACGCAGTTTGATACTCCACATACGGCGCAGAGTAGTTGGAAGAAAATCCCGCTTCAGCTCCGCAAAGTGAGTAGTTGCCACCTTGAAGTCAGGAACTCTTTGATCTCCGAGAGTTTTCCTTCTGAGATTTGCTTTGGAGAAGACTCAAAATCGACAGTTTCTCCTTACCATGTGGAGAGGGCTTTGCTCTTTGAGGGAGATGTCCCTGGGAACACGAATGCCCCATCCACAGCCAGACTTCCACGGCCCTGGGCACCTGGAGGCCCACAAAGGAGCCCCGTGGTGCCTCTAACTGGCCGGCTCTTACTTGTGGCATGCCTGTCAGTATGCAGCCTCTGCGGGGACCGGCCATATTAAATTACTTCAAGCAGCCTATAAATAAAGACAATCGCAATGCCACAAGGAATAGCTTATCCCTAACCATAAATAAATTAGGGCTCTAATTCCATCAAGGCCTGTGGGTGACATCACACACCCTGAGAGCTGAGCTCAGAAGGGCTGTTCACAGCACCGCAGAGCTGAGATGGAATTATCATCTTAATCTATTGACACCTCCTGGTGACTGGGTCATTGGGACAGATGATTCCCGAAGACTCTGGTCCCTCCAGACCAGGAGCTCATATTCTTTCTGCCCTTTCCCTCCCCTCTCCCATCCTTCTCTACCCAGGCCCTCTTTGGGAGACCCCCTCTTTCCTTCATTTTCTTTTTCTTTCTTCCCTCCCACACCCTTGGACCTGTATTTTCCTCTGTGTATCTTGTTTTCCCCGTGGTCTTGGAAGAGAAAGAAAGGAGGAAAACTCCTAGCATTGAGAGGAGCTGGTAAAACTCAGCTAGGGAGGACAGGTCCCGGAGAGATGGGGCGGCACCAAAGAATAAACCTGTCCAACATCCTGATTTGCTGCACTGCCCCAGGCCACTCATCCAGGACCTCTCTGGGGACATATAGCCTTTCCTTGCTGAAAATTTCAATTTAATTAAATCCAATAGGTGTGTTCTTGGATGTCAACCATGTCCTGGGCAACATGAGGCAGTCAGAACCATATGGAACCAAGGAATGTTAGAGGCGGCCAGGCCTTTGGCAATCCAAAGTTGTTCAGCTCCTCATTTTACAAATGAGGGAACCCACAGCCCAGAGAAGTGAAGCAGTTTTTTGTTGTTGTTCCTTTTTTGCTTTGTTTTTTTGGGTTTTGTTGTTGTTGTTGTTTTGGGTTTGTGTTGTTGTTTTCTTTTGTTTTTGATCACGTAGCTAATGCACAGCAAAGCCAAGTGTAGACTACACAAATTGTGGAAAATGTTAATATGGTCTGCCAGGCCTTGGAGATTATAGAGACAAGACAGATCCCTTCCAAAGACCCGAGAGCATGGCGGTGCTGTGTGCAGTTCAGGAGCTGGATTCCGGGGAGAAGGGAAGCAACGCTGACTGGCAAGTTCAGCAGCTCTCCTCAGAGACTGGGCAGGATCGAGCCGGATGCTGAAGAGAACCTGGCATCTTGCTTGGCAGAAATTCCTCAAGAAAGTACCACAGTCAAAGAAACACTCCCAGCAAAGGCCTGGTCACAGCAGGTCAGTGGACTCCAGCGGGAAGGAGGGATTGATAACTAAGTGTCAATAGCTCATGGGGTCAGAGGACTCTGGACTTCACACGGAGATGAACTTAAGGTTCTAGAAACTTTTTTGAAAGCAATAAGTGAAAACATGTTTTCAAGCTTGATTTCATGAACTTGGAGCTGGGAGTCGTCAGTGCAGCCTTAGCTGAGACTCACGGAATCAGCAGGGACTTCCAGGCAACTCATGCTGGTATTTGAGAAGTCTTGCTTTAAGAAACCTGGCCTAGTGTGACTGACACTCAAGGTTGTTCCAAGGTTGACCCTAGGGGATGTTCATTCTTAGTTTTGTTTTCCTGACCACTGTCACACGCAGTAATTCTTGGAAAGTGAGCTAAAATGATAGTTCTCCAACAGTGTTCAAGAATGCTGACGATTAGTGAAGATCCCATTGCTATGTTTTTGTGAACACAATAAGGTCTCCACATTGACATTTGGGGAGTCACTTGTTAAATTTTGGAGCCTGCGACCTTTTTTCCAATTATCAGACACTTTCGTGAATTCTCAAATACCTCCCAGAATTGGTCACTAATAAGCCAAACAGGCTAAGTTACATCTCACAGAATCAGGTCATCCCTGCTTCACTGAACAGTTTTGTGGGGTGGTGGGAAAACTTCATCAGGGGAAGCAGAGTCTCTTTCTCACACAGTTCCTATTCAGAACCTGGAGTTTGACCCATTTGGGTCTTCAGCACTCGCTCTTCTCCAGCCTCCATATAAACCTCCTCTGCCCTGCTGAGGTCTACAGTCAGCTTGGACCAGAACGAGAAAAGGGCTGAATTTCCCAGAATCTACCAGATGGGGCCTTAAGGTGAGAGTTAAGTTGATTTAAAGAAAGCACATAAGGTGTGTGTGTGTGTGTGTGTGTGTGTATGCGCGCGCACGCGCATGCATGTGCACACAGTACATAAATTTATAGTCTAAGATAAACACCTGGTGTTCTCAAAATAGCAATCTTAAAAAACAAACTACGGTCTTTTAAAAATCTAATCTTTTATTTTGTTACTTCTAAACCCTTATTTTTGACTGTATTCAGACTTAGAAGTAGACACTCTCTGCAAGGACAGACTATGACTTGGCAATCTTTCTGTTCCTAACATTTTAATTTGGCTTCCTTCATTCTTTTGACCAAAAGTTGAGCATATTCTGAAGCTTCTTCCTTGTTGTGCTTAGTGTGTTGTTTCTTGGAAGCTGTGCTAGATTGGTGTCTGTGTTGCAGGACACACTGACTAATAGGATGCTAGATCACGGGACTTTGGTCCTGGCTTCTCATCTTTGTTTAAGGGCTTTCTGACTGCATACTGCTGAACATCATCATCTTTGGGGTGATTGAAAAGCTCTGAGTTTCTGACAGCCAGCGGCTGGGAAGGAGATATTTAGCTTCATTTTAATACATCTGACTGCTTAGTGATAGACAAAATAGGGGCTGGGGAGATGGATCAGCACTCAAGAGCACTGACTACTCTTCCAGAAAACCTGGCTTCAGTTCCCAGCACCCATGTGGCAGTTCATAACCGTCTGTAACTCCAGCTCCTGGAAATCTGTCTTCCTTTTCTGGCTTCCTCAGGCACCAGACTCACACACAAGTAGTGAGCACATACACACAGACAATATTGTAAATGTGTGTGTGTGTGTTGTTTTTATGTTTGTTTTGTTTTTCAACACAGGGCTTCTCTGTGTAGCCCTGGCTGTCCTAGAACTCACTCTGTAGACCAGGCTGGTCTCAAACTTACAGAGATCCACCTGCCTCTGTCTCCTGAGTGCTGGGATTAAAGGGGTGAGCTACCACTGCCTGGCAAGAAATTTTTAAAGGAAGGAAAAAGTGTATATATATATAAAAAGTGTACACACACACACACATATATATATGAATGGAGAAGGAAGCTTTTTACAATATCTTCTAATGACAGAATAAAGATTGATCTATAACTAAGAAGTCTTCTTTCAAAATACTCTTGGGGCTAATGAGATGGCCCAGCAGTTATTGGTGCCTACAGCCAAGCCTAATGACCTGAGTTTGATCCTGAGACCCACACAGTGAAAGGAGAGAACTAACTTCCACAAGTTGTCCTTTGACCTTCACATGTGTGCTCTGTTATCTTCCCACTGAACATAGTGTCACTTACAAATTTCCTTCTATACACACCAATAGAAAGGTCTACCAGTGCAGAAAAGATAAATTTATTGGCAAGCTATGAAATTCACTTGGATTTGCCAATAGGAAGAAAGGGTCCTTGGCGTGCCAGCCTTGAGAGTCAGTACCAGTCTTTTCAAACTCATTCTCACATCCAGCCCCATAGTTACTCTTGATTGCATCAATTGCCATTTTATTAGGTTCTCATTTCAGCATCCCGAGGGCCTGGCTTCTTTTTCCCTCTGAATTGGCTGGGTATCAAATTCTCTGCTCATTCCATCTTCTTTTTCTGTGTGATCTTCCTTGGGGAGACTGGTGTTCCCACTTGTAAAATTCACAGCCTTTCTTCACATTAGTATCAAGACTGCTCCATCTGCTCATTATCCTTGCAATCCCCATCTGTATACTTCCCCTGTCAGGAAGTGATCCTGCTCCTATGTGGGTATGTTTTGGGGGAAGGTGGCAGGTAATAGGAGAAGCTGAGGTTCCAGCTCGGGGTGCTTCCTCTAGACCAATCCTACATTTGGTTCCCAGCACAATTTGATTCCATATCCAGAGGAGTGGACTGGATGGCTACTTCCCTAGTTAAAGTGGACTGAGTGAACCTCTCCAGAAGATTGACTGAGCCAGATGCAGACATCTGAATCAAGAGGAAACCATCTGGAGGATAAGATGTGTGCAGCAGATTTTCTTGTCGAAGCATTTGAATCAAGAAACCTCAAGTGAAGGGTACCATCAGCAATACGGCTAGGACACAAAGACTGTGAGGGGAAAGGAAACTGAGACAACTAGAGACCAACACATGGTGACAAAGGGGGGGAGGATAAAGTCACAGGCCCTTAAGCCACCACACATGAAAAGCACGTGTGCTTTCTTCTGCCTCCAGCCCTACATGCTCACAACAGCTTTGTCATAAAACACTAGATTAGGCTGCAGGGCCAGGATGTTTACAGACCGGGATTCCCTTATGACTAGACCAGGCTAAAACTAGTACGGTCTGAGATGGCTACAGAAATCAAGACAAAGACAAGGGGCAGGGGCTGTGACCAAGGAAAGGGCTCATGAAACAGCCCTGGTAAACCCTCAGCATCAGGGTAGATGCCAATCTGTCAGAGGGCCCAGTCCCAGTAGTTTTACTATGAGGTAACATTTCTGATGTGTGAATTTTGCTGACAACAGCATAGGTGATTTTGCAGAAATATAAAGCTCACTCAGCTTTTGCTAGAAACACTGAATCTTGGCCTTGGGCGATGGCTCAGCAGATGAAAGTACCAGGCAAAGTGATTGTAAGTGGCTCCTCCTGAGTACCATCGGAAAGCCGTGTGCGGGGTGTGCTCTGTCAACAGTTTGGCTCTTAGTTAGTCCTTCTCTTGTTCAAATGATGTACTTTGAAGAACATTGGTGAATAACAGAATTGATGTTTGTTTTCTGTTTGATTTTAAACAGAGAAAATAAAAGGAGTCGCTGCTCCTTCCTTCCTTCCTTCCTTTTTTTCATTTCAAAGTTTCTTCCAGTGTATTCAGTGATAAACGGCAGAGGGACATGCTGGAGAGCGTTTTATTGCCTAGTCGACGAAGCTGCTTTTGAATGCTAGCGGTTCTGTTCCTTTGACACCACGCACTATTATGTGTTGATGCTCTATAAGAAAATCCTTTGATTCCTAGTGCCAAGGGTTGTCTTCGGTGTGTGTAACTCAACACTCATGCATCTGCTTTGTGGTTGCTGCTCAGTGGTGCTGAAGGAACCCATCCTTTGCAAGTCTTCCATGCTCTTCCTCAGGCATTTTATCTTTAATTGTTAAAGAACGGTGGCTGGTTTCATGGATTCTGTATTTGTGTCTCATGCACGTGCAGTGCCTCGTGTAGCTACAGTTTTATGGAAAAGTCAATCTTGTAGAAGTTGTTTTTCAGATCTTCAATAAATTTTTTTCTTTAAATTTCACAAAAAAAATACTAGGCAAGTGTGGTAATTTGCATGAGAAATGCACCCCCTATAAGCTCATGTATTTGAGTCTTGAATAATAGTGCTACTTGGGGTGAGGAGAGATTATATCTTTAAGAGGTGGAGGCCTTGAGCTTTGAGAGTTTATAGCCTGTTTCCACTTCCAGCTTTCTCTCCCTTACTGTTCAGGGTGTGATCTCTCAGCTTCCTGAATCAGGTACTCCCTGCCTGGCTTATGGACTCTCCTTCTGGAGCTATAAAGACAAAATAAACTTTTCCTTCTATAATCTACAACATTGATCAGAGTTCTCGGGAAAAAAAAAAAACAGAATTGATATGGTGAGCATGTGCGTGCGTGCATACATGAGTGTGTGTGTGTGTGTGTGTGTGTGTGTGTGTGTGTGTGTGTGTGAAGGGAATTTATTAGAGTGCCTTCTAGGTTGTGGTCCAGGTAGTCCAACGACGGCTGCCTCCCAGTAGAGAAGCCAGGAATCCCCTAGTTGTACAGTCCACAAAGCTGGATGTCTCAGCAGTCCCAAACTGGTGCTGGAGTCCAGAGAATTCCTACATCTCAAAGTCTACACTGGAATCCCAAAGAAATAAGTTCCAGTGCCAGTGAAGAGATGCCTCAGCGACAGAGGAGATGGACGTGCCAGCAAGAGTGAAGGCAAGCAGGCAAAAAGCAAAAGCTTCCTTTCAGGTGGGCTGGCCCAGATTTAGGGTGGGCCTTCCCATCTCAAAAGATCCAATCAAGAAAATCCTCCCTAGTCATGCCCAGCTGCTTAGGCTTTAGTTGATTCCAGATGTAGCCAAGTTGGCAATCACGATTAGCCAGCACAGTTGAGTTTGGTTATAGTGTTTCATCACAGTGACAAATGGTGGTTAACAACATTGAGCAAGTTTGGTAGACCAAGTCTGGTCCCCATAAGCCACATAAGAAGCTAGTCAAAACACTCCTACAGTAATGGGGGTGGGGGACAGAGAGAATAGAATTGCCTGGAAGCTCATGGGCCAGCTAGTCTAGAGTACATAGCACAGTGGTTTAAAAAAAAAAAAAAGAAAGAAAAGAAAAGAAAATGTGAGATCCTGCCTCAATAAAGTGAAAGTCAAAACCAACTCCCAAAGTTAAGTTGTCCTCTGACCTTTAGAATCATGACATGGTATACATGCACCAACACACACAGATACAGACGATAGACAGCTGGACAGACAGACACAAACACACACAGAGGGTGGGGGTGGAGACCACCTACAAAATGCTATCAAAAATAAAATAAATCTGACTTTTTTTCTGAACCTTACAGGTGACTAAAAGTGGGCTAAAAGCTCGGTATCTTGTTCTTTATATCTGTCCCTTTGTAGTGCCAACTTTTGAGTCTGTCTGTCCTCAGCTCTGAATGTAGATAAGCGTTTGAGAAACGCTTCATGCAAGACCACAATACAGAGCTAACTGGAGTATTGCCTGTGTGAGTGGGTCTGTGTTTCTTGTCCTCCACCCTGGCGCTCCAACTCTGCCACAAGGCCATGTGAGCGTTATGATGACTCCAGCAACAGAAGAGACTCAACAATGCCTGATCAGTTACACTGGGAATCCTTGAGCAAGATGGTGAGTCCATCAAGGGGAGGGACTTGGCAGATCCTGGATTAAGTTGCCATCCTTTAGCTCATCAAGTACAAGGTTAAGATGCCTACATGTAAGAAAAAGAACTATGTCTGTGACTAATGAGCAATCACCAAACCTCAGTCTGTCCTCCAGAGCAACACAAGCCTGATGCCCACTTCAAGTAAGAAGCCTGCTCAGGACTGGCTGCATTTGACACAAGTTGGCCAGCCTGAGTTGATGTCCCAATACAGAATCCTTGCCAGGAGTGTTTGTAATATGTGGCTTGATCTCATTTCTACTATTTCCATGCCATAAAATCCCACTGTACAGTATTAAAACCAAAGAAGCCATGAGACTCCCATGTAAGCCAAAATTACATGGGAACAGGAATCAGATGTAAACAGAAGCCAGAAATCTCAGAAGGAGAATGGAAAACCCAGAAAGGGAATACGCAGTGATGCAGAGAGACAGACCACCGTGGGAGAAAGTAACGGGCCAGATTTCTGGGTTCTAGACCACATATCCTGCTCCAAACTGTCACCCATCAGCTGGCTGGAGTTGTTTTCCTTGGCGGGGTTTGAATCATCTAGACAAGCAGTAGCTCTTCCACTGCTGGCAGTGCTGGGCCCTCTGAACGCCAAAGGCTATGAATGTGGCATAGAGAGCTCTGTAATCCCCAGCCTTGAACTAGAAGCTGTGGCTCCTGAATTTCGAGACTCTGTAGACATATACTCAGATTAGAAGCTACTTCTGAGCCTTGGTTTTCAGTGACCTGATACCTTATAGCCATGATTCTCAGCAGCTTCTAGTCACAGCAAGTTAGCTTCAGCTAATGCTGTCTCTGCCAAGCATTGCATGCTGAGACCCTCAGACCCTGACAAGGGCTAGTGTTACAGCTCTCAGACCGCGGGTGTTGGGACCCTTGGTCCTTAAGGCTTGACAGCTCTTGCAAACTTGTCTTTGGCTCTTCCTAGTCTTCTGCCTTCTACAGTCTTCACTTTCCCTTCTTTCTGCCATCCTTCATTGTCTTGGCTGTCTCTTCTCCCTGCACTTTCTGCCCATGCGTTCTCTAGAACTCTCCAACTGCTTTCTCACAACTCCAGCTGTAACACTGCAGCTGCTGCACCGCTGCTGCTGCACTGCTGCCGCTGTGGCCATGCCCACCTGTCTTAGTCTGCTGCTGCACTCCTGCCACTGCACTGCTGCCACTGCACTGCTGCTGCACCACCGCTGCCCCTGTGGCCATGCCCACCTGTCTTAGTCTGCTGCTGCACTCCTGCCGCTGCACTGCTGCTGCACCACCGCTGCTGCTGTGGCCATGCCCACCTGTCTTAGTCTGCTGCTGCACTCCTGCCGCTGCACCTCTGCCGCTGCACTGCTGCCACTGCACTGCTGCTGCACCACCGCTGCCCCTGTGGCCATGCCCACCTGTCTTAGTCTGCTGCTGCACTCCTGCCGCTGCACTGCTGCTGCACCACCGCTGCTGCTGTGGCCATGCCCACCTGTCTTAGTCTGCTGCTGCACTCCTGCCGCTGCACCTCTGCCGCTGCACTGCTGCCACTGCACTGCTGCTGCACCACTGCCACTGTGGCTATGCCTGCCTGTCTTAGTCTGCTGCTGCACTCCTGCCGCTGCACTCCTGCCGCTGTGGCCATGCCCACCTGTCTTAGTTAGGGTTTCTATTGCTGTGATGAAACACCATGACCAAAAGGAAGTTGGGGAGGAAAGAGTTATTTGGCTTAGACTTCCAGATCACAGTCCCTCATTGGAGGAAGTCAGGACAGGAGCTCAAATAGGGCAGGAACCTGGCTGGAGACTGGAGCTGATGCAGAGGCCTTGAAGAGGCCTGCTCACTGACTTGTTCATCATGACTTGCTCAGCCTGCTTTCTTATAGAACCCAGGATAACTTGTCCAAGGGTGGCCCCACCCACATCAATCACTAATTAAGAAAATGCCCTACAGGCTTTCCTGCAGTCTGATCTTATGGAGGTGGTTTCTTAATTGAGGTTCCCTCCTCTCAGATGACTCTAGCTTGTGTCGAGTTGACAGAAAACTGGCCAGCACACCACTATTGCTACTATTGCTGTTACTGCTGCTGCCAGCACTGTGGCTGCTTTTTCTTTACGTGACCAGCTCATCCCAGTCTACTAGACATACAGAAAGAAAAAAACCACGTAACCTCTACATCCATTGGGCATAATATTTCAACTGACTCAAAAAGGGGAGGATGGGAGTAGCTTAATCACATAGCCAGAAGTGGAAGTGGCGTGAGCACAGCATATATGATGATGATGTGCACCATGCACACCACAGCCTCCGGTATCACTGAGACCACGTCGCTTAGGTAAGGACCAACCACAGCCTTTCACAGCCTCAATAACAAGCCTTCTGTGCAGTCACAGGGGAAGTATTCTTCTGTCTCCTGGCCTGAGTGGAAATAGCGGCATGATCATATAGAGTTCACCAAGGTGGCTAAACTGGAGTGAAATCTCCCAAAGTAGGTACAGTGTGCCTGGAGTAGTCCCGACTGGAACGAAGTCCCCGAAGCAGAAGTCAGGGTGCAGCTGGAGTGGGACATCCTCAGAGTGTCTATGAAGTGCTGAAAGCAGCCACATTGCCACGGCAGGTTGGTAGCTGTCCATCAGAGGGTTTGACAAGCTGACCCCCAGCAGCCTTGCTTAGCTAAAAGGAAAATTATTCACTGAAGGTTGCTGATGTGGGATTCCCCTCGGTAGGCTGTGGATATGTTTTATTACCATTGGTTAATGAATAAAGTTGTTTCAGCCAATGACTTAGCAGAGCAAAGCCAGGCAGGAAATCTGAACAGAGATATATAGAGAGAGTAGGAGGGTTCAAAGAGACGCCATGTAGCTGCCGAAGGAGAAAGAAACTGGAACCAGAACCTTTCCAGTAAGCCACAGCCTCGTGGCAAGCAGTCTCTGTTTACAGGTTGCTTAGAATAAAGAGCCATTATCATCAATATGTCTTTAAGAGAAAACAAAGTAATGCATGAATCGAGGAAGCATAAAGAAAATGATGCATAAATCTTACAGTCCTAAAGATAGAAACTAGTTCCAGAATATGCACAGTAAAATGCAGTTTCTCTTTTCTGAGTTTTTAAAAAATATTTATTCATTTATTATGTATACAATATTCTGCCTGCGTGTATGTCTGCAGGCAGAAGAGGGCACCAGACCTCATTTTAGATGGTTGTGAGCCACCATGTGGTTGCTGGGAATTGAACTCAGGACCTTTGGAAGAGCAGGCAATGCTCTTAAC
>JAQHUG010000024.1:6241080-6272410 GCA_028555095.1 Dicrostonyx torquatus
CACGCACACACACACATACATGCACGCCTGCACACGCCTGCACACACATACACGCACGCCTGCACACACACATACACACACGCCTGCACACACACATACACGCACGCACACACACACATACACGCACGCCTGCACACGCCTGCACACACACACACAACAACAACAACAGCAGCAGCAGTGCAGCAGCAACAATAATAAAATTTAAAATGTTTAAAGAAGACAGCAGTTGGAAATGTATACAATAAAAGCCTCTGTTGGCATTCACAAGTAAGCGGGTTAATAAACTGTGTATTTTTATCCTCTTGTGTCAATATGGGTTTTTTTAAATCTTTTGCTGTCCTTTTAAAAGCTCAAGAACATTTGAGGGTGATAGTGCATGGTTTTGATCCCAGCTCTCAGAAGACAGCAGCAGGCAGATCTCTGTGAGTTCAAGATCAGCCTGGTCTACATAGTAAGTTTCAGGCCAGCTGCGGATACACAGTAAGATCCTGCCTCAAAAAATAAATAAGTAAAAATAACTCTTTCATGTTTTATTGAGCCCCTTGGATAAAAACTAGGTATGTGGATTAGGAGGAGAGCAGGTACAGGGATGAGATGAGAATGGAGATGACAGTCAACATTTGATGTTACCATCTGATGCTCATGGTCACCTGTACCCACGAGCCAAAAGAGGGGTCTAGTCCTAAACTCCACGGTTTCCAGGCATTCAGTAAAGATTCGGCTGGTGGTACTTTTTTTTCCTGTTTTCTTTTGTTGTTTTCTAAATAACTATAATGCACCACATCACTTTTGCTCAGTAGATGGTCTCTGTCCAGCTCAGATATCTGATCTTGAAAGGTCCCCATCAGAAATGCAGAGCCAGCTCTAAAATTATGGCATCTCAAGCCAGTTCCCTGATAAGCTTCCCCTCCTTCTAAGCCTCTATTCCAGGATACATGCTTGCATATAATAGATACATGCTTGCATATAATAGATACATGTTTGCACATAACAGATACATGTTTGCATATTACAGATACATGCATATAGCAGATACATGCTTCTATATAATGTTTGAAGCACAAGGGGGGTTGGCACCTTCCTTCTTTGTTGCTGCCCAAATGTAGCTAGGTTAACAGTAACAAGTGCCCTCTACTAACCATAATGATAAAGTTGTGAAGAATTGATGGTATAATCTCCTTCAAGGAAGGAAAGCCATACCAATTTAAACTAAGATCTGAAACTTGAGCGAGCACTGAGCGCTGAGGCTCACTCAGGGCAGCGAGTGTGTTTCCACTGTTAGGTGAGGTTTCTCCTCCGGGGAAAATTGTTTTGTTTTTTCTTCCACTGATTTTCACTTTCCTCTTCACCCAAGGCACACTGGCTTCTCCACCAGCCCCTCCTCCCCCCCACCCCGGGCTGCAGGAGGCCAAGGGGGTGCCCACAGCTGCTCAGCAGGAGCCCTCTCTGGCAGCTGATTAGTCCCTGAGCCCTGTCTGCTAGTCCTGCAGCGTTCTCCAATACAAAGCCTGAAAACATGCCTTCGCCAATGAGGGAAACATGCGAGATTGAGTTCCCAAGTCATGTTTCATGTTTACAATGGTCTTCTCATCAGCGTTAGTTGGATTAAATTTAGTGATTACAGAGATTTTTGTTTTTATCAATAATACCCTTGATCTTGAAAACAAGAGCAATTTAAACAGCCCCAGATGTTCTAAACCTCACCACATGTGTGGGGCAGTTTTTTTTTTTTTTCTTAAATCGCATTGTGTTTGAGGCTGTCCCGTAAACCAATTAAATAGGAACGATAGTCCTGTGGTAGCATTTCCCAGCTTCTTGCACCAAGCATTCACTGTTTTGAGTTATTTGACTGCAAAACTTTATGAAGAAATGTTTAATATTAATTGTCCTATTATCCCTCTTTCTGGCAGCGTAGGTGTGCACCCCAAGCCCACTCCCTGTATCCCCACTCTCACACAGGTCACAAAGCTCATGGAGAAGCCAGAACAGCATTCCAGGAAAAATATCCTTGAACCTGCAGAGTTGTTGGGGTTTAATCTACTGATGCCTGTTTATTTCTTTTCAGGAAAAATAAAGAGAAAATAAACTCTAAAAAATAGATCATTACATTCTATGATCACCTTCAGCTTTTTCTGTCAGTGCAATCCAACCAACTCTTACTGTGTGACCAGTGACTTTCGGTAAACATCTCCTCCCGCTCTAAATCAAAGAAAGCAACTTCAGTGATTTAGTCATGCAGCAGTGCGGTCTAGGACAGGAGAGGTGAGGAGTAGGGAAGGAGGGCGTGAAACAATGCAATCATGGGGGATGTGTTTAAAGACCAGAAACTACATCCTGCCTTTAGCATCCATCAGGGACCCTGGACATTGCACTTTGTTTTCTCATCTATGAAATAAGCACATACCCGACATCTTGAGCAAAAACATCTGTCCGGACGCTTTAGAGTAGTGGTTCTCAACCCTGCTAAGGTTGTGACCCTTTAATACAGTTTCTCTTGTTGTGGGGACCCCTTAACCATAAAACTATTTTCATTGTTACTTTATAACTGTAAACTTGTTCCTGTTATGAATCGTAATGTAAGATTCCTATGGTCCTGGGTAGCCCCTGTGAAAGGGTTGTTTGACCCCAAAGGGGTGGAGCACCCACAGGGTGAGAACCACCGCTTTAGAAGCTGACCCTTGCAGAATAACTGCTTCCGTGGCAGACTAGCATAGGACGGGAGCTGCTTCCTTGTCTTAGGAGATGGAGCCTTCTCTGCCAGCACCGGCACAGCTTTGGGATTGACCTGACTGGGCAGATGGGGAGGATGAAGAAACAGTAGACACACGTGCTGAAAAGCTGGACTTTGTGCTTGATGGAGCTGCAGCAGAAACCCAGAGTCCAGAGACACAATGCATTTACTACCATATACAGCGGGGTTAGCTAACCTTGGCAGGGGCCCTCTGAAGGCGTGGGCATGGGAGGGTTAGTCTAGGACACAGTCATCCAGGAGGAGGGAGGACACTGCCAACATACACACTCACATCAGACGAAAGACTTGCCATGCTCATGGGGTCTGAGGCACTGGGGTCCTGACATGGCCATGCTCATGCCGACAAAACATTCCCTCAAGATTTCATCCACCACCACGTCCCGTCCCATTGCTCTGAGATAAGGGAGGAACCTGAGGGACTCCAGTGGAAAGCCCTGAGGGCTACACTGTGCAGGAGAGGAGTACGAATCATGGTGTCCACTGCCCAGAGAAAGTCCAGAGGCAAAGGTGAAGAATTAGATTCTTACTTCCTAGTCTTCTTGTTGCAACACAATGCCCAGGCAAAAGCAACTTCAGAAAGAAACGGGTTAGTCTGGGTCATAGTCTGAGAATATGGATCATTAGGACAAGGAAGTCAAGGTGGCAGGCCTTGAGGCAGCTGGGTAGATCATGTCTGAAGCCAGGAAGTACAGAACGCCAAATGTCAGAGTCAGCTACCTTCCCCCTTCCTCCTTTACAGGGAGTTCAAACCCAGAGAACAGTGCTGACCTCCTTTAGGGTTGCTAGTCCCAGCACAATTAACTTAACCAAGATAACTTCATCTAAAGAGCCCTCACAGGGATCATTTAGGATAATGTGCTTGGAGACTTGTCTCCTAGGGATCCCTGATGCTGCCAAATTGACAATCAGCCTTGTCATCTGCAAGGGGCCTGAAGAGCTATTCAAATCCTTTAGCTGGAAATGAAGAAACATTATCTCCTTAGGTCCCTCCCAGGATGAGTCCTGGCTTGGATCCCTGTCCTCTCTAAACCAGTGTTGGAGGCATGTGGTGTTTGGGGCTTCTTCTTCTCTTTTCTTTTCTGGGCCTCCTTTGAGGGTTCCTGAAGACTTTGGAGGAACCCCAACTGAACTTATAAAAGGGGGATTGTGCTCCATTGGAGAGGGCATTACAAGAGCAGCCCCAGATACACAGGCCAGCAAGGGGATGGGCACCAAAAGAGCTAGTCATATAGGATGACTCACTGTGGACCAGGACCACTTGATTCTGATTGTTTCTGTCACCTTAATATACTTGGAGTTTAATTTTAGCGAAGGGCAAAGTTGTCTCACGCTACTTCCAAGTCTCATTCCCCAAACATCCTACAACCTGACATCCCATTGTATCAGCCCCTACCTCCCACTCAGCTGGAACTAGACACCCTGA
This sequence comes from Dicrostonyx torquatus, assembly GCA_028555095.1. NCBI lineage: Eukaryota > Metazoa > Chordata > Mammalia > Rodentia > Cricetidae > Dicrostonyx > Dicrostonyx torquatus. Next base: position 6,245,256 of record JAQHUG010000024.1, read on the forward strand.
ACCATCTCTAGCAATGTAGGTGGGCTGTGGAGAGCCACCCGCACCCTCTCCCAGGCCCCTGGAGTTCCAGCTGCACACTCGGACTGACCAGAGGCACAGGATGCAGCTGGCAGCCTTGGAAAGGATTCCTCTAATATCTCTGCTCAGATATCAACTTCACCACTTTGAGATTTAGCTCCTCCAATCAACTGCCAATCAGCTCACAGGACTCCTCTTTGGGATGTAAAGAGCTGAATAATCCTGAATGGACTCAGGGCCATTGTAGAAATCAGCTTGCTGTCAGGGGTCAAGTGCTTCCCATTAAATGTCAAAGGCCACTTCATGATCAGAATGACCTTCTTTCTCAGTGGTGTTTGTTATCTGTGTGCTACACCAAGCATGGTAAATGGGAGTCTGCTGTGTCCAGCAGCCTGCTTCTAGCTAGACTTGAATTCAAAGACTCAAGACCTAGTAATAAAAATGAATCAGGTTTTTTGTTGTTGTTGTTTTTAATCATGGTGCAACTTTTGCTAAGCATAAATTAATTCACAAATTCAAGACAATAACTTTGCACATTTTGGTCTTATTTTTCCTTCTTCTGATATAGAAATGAAGCCCCAGAGAAAGTGACCTGTCCAAAGTCACAGAGCATGGGAATCTGATGACGGTTCAAAGACAAGGTTGGCTTCTTCAGCACAAGAGCCACCCTTTCCAGTGACTGGCACTTCCTGTGCTCCTGTTACATACAATACAGACAGCAACAACAGCTAAAGAAGCAAGTAAGTTCCAGGCTACGGAGGGGGATTCTAGAAGAGCTAACAGAACCCAGAGGAAGGCAGGAAGTCATCAGAGCCTATGGAACATGAGCAGAAAGATCTGTGGACCATCTATCTGGCCAACTCTTCAGTGACTCAAAGGCACAGAACTCCTAGGAACAATGTCAGCACCTGGAGAATAACAAGAAGTCGAGTTGGCCCAACCTGGTTCAGACAGCACCACTCGGCCTTAACCAGCAGGGGCAGGCTTAGGTGCAGCATGCCAAGAAGGAAGCAAGGTCAGGAGTTTCCTGGGAATTGGGGCACTGTGAGCCGGCTAGAAACTGCTCCTCTGCCTTGGAGAAGACTGAGAGTTCTATGAGCTTTCCCTCCCACCCAAGGGCCACAGAACCCTCTGTGGAATTCTTGACTGACTCCTGGCTGTTATCCGGGCTTATGGACCAATTTGTATGAGCTGGTCCACCATCAACAGATAGGTTTCCTTAGCCCAGTTCTCCTCCTTAAGAGGCCTGCATGGCCTATGCCTGTCTTCAATTCATTTCCCCACCCCCACCCCCTCTCCAGGTCCTCTCCAACACCCTAAACCACCTTCCTCCTTCACGAATATCCAATATCCTCTGAGAAGCCTTTCTTGGTCCTTCCGTATTCTCCTCCTCTAATAAACACCCTCAGCCACTAATCTCACTTGATTTTGAGCCATATTTACCATCCCTGTTCCAAGAGTTCAGAAACATTTTTCCCTTCTTGGCCTTTTCTCCTGCCAACTAGAATAAAATTGGAGATTTTTTTCCTCTCCGTGTTTTTATGTTTTCCTTACATAAATGAGTATATGTCTGAACAAGATGGTGAAAAAGACCCTCAAATATAATAACTACCTTTATGTAGCCTTTTCAAAGGCTTCTTTGTGCATTATTCCATTTCTTCCTCCCAGCAGTCCTGCGAGACTATCCCACTCTGACATTGCTGCATGAGGTCCTGCCAGAGGTCCTCACTGGAGGACAGAGTCATCTAGTGGCTGGTGTTGGTGCCAGCTGAGACTTCTGGAGCTGATCGCCACAGCACCTACCTGTCTATGGCTTAGACTTCCTCACAGCATGGCTGTCTGGGGTTGTCAGACTTCTTCTGGCGACCCAGGACTCCACAGGTGAATGATTCTCAAGAAGACCAGGCAAAAGCTGGGCTCTTCTGCTCCTGTGTCTGAAGTCATGCCGTATCACTGCCTGGTGCATTTTATTGTCAGTAGGCTGGGCTCTGGTTCACAAGGGAAAGAAGCTGGGATACTGTTCAATGATGAGAGTGTCAAAGAAGTTGTCTAGCATGATTTCAAGGTATCACAAGTCTACACTGAACTGACTGTTTTCAATGAAGAGCAGAAGTGGGAGTCGAGGAGGTTATTCAGCAAGTGAAAGGCTTACCACACAAGTACAAGGATCTGAGTTCAATTCCCCAGAATCCACGTAACACAAGATCCAGTCGTGTTCACCTGTAATTCCAACACTCCTATGGTAAGGGGGAGGCAGACACAGAAAAATGTCCAGAATCTCCAGGGTCTGTCAACCTGGCATATGCAGGAGTGAAAGCCATGGGACCCTGTGTCAGACAAGGTGGAAGCCAAGACCTGACATCAAAGGCTGTCCTCTGACTTCCACACATGTGCTATGGTGTTGTGGAATATTTGTTGAACCAGACAAAAATGTGTTGCATTTGTTCATGCTGCATTTGTTAACGATGTAAAGATGTGTTGCGTTTGCATTTATTAAATAAAATTAGCCTGGGCTCAGAGAGGCAGGGTTGACAGGGAGGAGCTTAGTGTGTTTTTGTTTGTTTGTTTGGTTGGTTGGTTGGTTTTTGTTTTGTTTGGGCTGTGTGGAAGGAAGTGCTTTCCAGGATGGCAGCAAAGCGAGAAAGTTAGCCAGTTCCTACTCTAACTCTCTGAGCTCTCAGGTTTTCACCAAAGCCTTTGAACCTCGAGTTTTATTAGAAGATAGAGATTTAGTTAGAGCTACCTTTAGTGGTAGCAACAGAGCTATTGTCTGGGGGAGCAGAATTCCTTAGTTAAAATGCAGTCACAGTAGGGAAAGGAAAGGAACACTTATGGCACGAACGAACCTGCCTGTTCTCTCTCTCTCTCTCTCTCTCTCTCTCTCTCACACACACACACACACACACACACACACACACAAGTCACCTATGTTCCCTGCCGTGCTTTTTCTCTTCCTGCCCTTTCTAGGCATGTGTGGTGGCCCCAGAAAAGAGGGAGGAACCAAGGCCAGGGACCCCTCTATGCCTTCTCAGCATCAGCAAGTACCTGGGATCCATCTGCATCTCTAGGTGCAATTTGACAGGTGTCTGTTATCTTTGTTACCTAGAAACTACTAAAGTATGAGCACTGATGTCAGATGTGTGTGCCCTGTATTAACCCATCTATAGAGAGCAGATACAACCCTGCCTACAACCACACAAAGGGGCTGAAACTGGGCTCAGAGCTGGCAGATGGGCTTTGAGCCAGGAGCTAAATGTGAGGCTAGAGCTAAGGCTGGATCAAAGACTGGAGTTGGAGCTTAAAGGAGAGAGGCTGGTGCCGGGGCTGGTAGCTAGGGTTTAAGTTGGAGGCTGGAGAAGGCTTGGGCTGGGGATGGGAGATCGTTTAATTGAGAATGTGTTCTGGGGGCCTCAGGGCTAACGATGGAGCTAAAGGATACAGGTTAGGGTTGGGGCTGAAGATTGAAAGCTATGGTATAGTGTAAGTCCAAAACCAGAGGCTGGAGGCTGGACTCAGGAGTAAACGTCTTTAACCCCACTTCCCAGTAAAATCTGGTCCTCAATCCAAAGCCAGGATGCCTGCTCACACATTTGATCAGTACTTGCTAGTAATCGATCAGTTAGGTTTTACTATTGGACTTGTCACCATATTGATGTAGCTGAACGTTTAAACCAATTATAATTTGTAAATTTTTTTAAAAAGCTTTTGTTTGCTGGGTGGTGGTGGTGGTGCATGCCTTTAATCCCAGCATTCAGGAGGCAGAGGCAGGTGAATCTCTTGAGTTTGGACTCAGGCAGGTCTACAGAGGGAGTTCCAGGACATCCATGGCTAGACAGAGAAACCCTGTCTTGAAAAACAAATGAAAAAGCTTTTGTTTTAGTTTTTAAATTTCATTTAGCTAAGATACTGAAATAAAACAATATGGTTTGGGGATATAGCTCCATTGTGGAAGTGTATGTGAAGCTCTAAGTACATGACAAAACTCCCAGTATACGAAAAAACTAATTAAAAAACCAACAAGAGCTGCTAGGGTGCTGCTCAGTTGGAAGAGTCTGACATGTACAAACCTCCACATTGGATCTCCAGTTCCTCAAAATCTGGAGCTGGTGGTGCCTAACTATAATCCTGGTGCTCAAGAGTTGGAGACAAGAGGCTAAGAAGGTCAAGGTCATTCATGGTTACATCAGGGGTTCAAGAACAGCCTGGAACACATGAGACTCTGTCTCAAAAATAATAAATAATAAATAAATAAATGAATAAATAAATAAATGGATGAATAAATAAATAAATAATGCAACCATGTAGCCATAGACCTGCTTTCCCTTTCCTTCAAGTAAAAGTTGGGGGTTTTGTATAATCTGGTAATGCATAAAATGTCTGAGCTAATATTTCACAATTAAAGTAAATTTCCCACTAGAAAGATGGGATAATTAATTCATTGTCACCTGTAATCTACTGACATATTTCTATTAGGAGCAAAAGCTGCATGTACCTTGTGATCCAGATGCCCAGAAGCCATGCTAGTAAAGCAGCCAACAAACCCAAGAAGTTGAGACCTCTAGCCAAAGCTAAGGTAGCATGTCTCATGCCAAGACATAGGGCCACAGTTTAGAAAGGCTGCATACTCACCAAATACAGAGATGAAGCTAATGAAAACCAAAGATCGCACCTATTGAACAAGATCATAGCCGAAGAACAACCACCCTAGCTTTGTTGGTCGTTTGGTTTCTGAGACAGCGTCTTACCATGCAGCCCGGGCCTGCCTGGAACAGGAGATCCCCTCGTCTCAGCCAGGCTTGGCTTTACATCCCACCTACAGACACCTTCACCATAAACCCTAGAGGATAGCTTCAGAGGCTGTTGGAAACCCCCAAACAATAAACCCAACTGCCCCTCTGAAGGCCCATTTTTTAGAGTCACCTGACATGGTAACTGGATATTTATAGGTGGCGAGACAGAGGAAGGGAGCCTGGCTCTCACTCAGGTTCATTGGTCCCACCATAAACTGGCTTATCTCGGTCTCTCTCAGTCTATTTTCCTAAGTAAGCAGGGCTGGTTAGAGGATCTTTAAAATATCTCATAGTAATTTTCTTTTATTTTCTATGTCCCCCAGAATCTTTTGTTTTACATAGGCATGTCAGGGGTGTCTGACATTCTTTTTTAGGAAAAAGAGACAAGTTGTAAGAGGCAGGACTTTGAGATGGGTCCCCAACTCCTCTCCTTGACCCCCTGTTTGGTGGCTTGCTCTGTGAGAGACTCTCTGTGAAGTTCAGTGCCCAGAGAGGCCCTGCGAGGAAAAGTGCCAAGGCAGTAACTGGGCCCACGTGCTGCCTGGTGACAGTCAAGAAAGCTAAAGATGACATGGAAGAGAATGAGGACTGTCCTTGTGGGGTTGCCAGGCTATTAGTGACTCCCAGAATAAGATCAGAGGCAGAGTCTCTCATCGCCCCACCTTCATTTGCCAAGGAGTGAGCAACAGAGGAGAAGCAGGATCTCTGGTCTGCACCTTCTTCCAAAGCATTTGCCTCTGTGCTCTCAGGGGAGGGTGGTACCATCAGGAAAGAGAGACTGTGAGCTCTCTCATTAGCAAGAGAGTTCTCCCTCCACACTCTGGTCAGGCCATACTCTGCCCTCTCACTCCTGCCTGACACAGCAGCCGCTGATACTCAGTGGGACAACAGAAGAGTGCCAAGGATTGTCTCTCTGACGCCACTCCTGGCACGCATCTTCATGAGATTCCCCAACAACAGTTCAGTACAAACTCCCTGAACCCAAGGAGTTGCGGATCAGCTAGTCCAGACCCTTTGGTTCATCTACTTATGTACATTGGTGTTTTGCTGGCATGTATTCCTTTGCTTGCATGGTGTCCAGATCACGTTGTCTAGCTGTAAGCTGCCATCTGGATGCTGGGAATTGAACCTGGGTCCTTTAGAAGAGCAATCAGTGCTCTCAACCACTGAGCCATCTCTCCAGTCCCAAAATATCTGGTCTTGTAGAGACCATATTTTTGAAGAGGGGGTATGGAAGGGAGGAAGGACTAGGAGGTGGCATAATGCTAAGGTCATAGGTGGCCTCGAAAATGTGATATTGGAGCAAACAGATGAAACAGACAGAGGTGTGACCTTCCAGAACTAGCTTTCACTGGCTTCCCGGGTGGACTTGGAGAAATCATTTTCCTTCTTTGGGTTATTTGGTTTTGGTTTTGAAAATAAAATAAGCAGGACTGACTGAAATAAGTAGTTTTCAAACATGTTGTCCTCTATAGCAGACCCCTTCAGTGAAATGAAGAATTATCCAGAACCTCGTAGCTTAGACATCTCAGATATGAGGGGAGGAGTGTAGAGGATATCCGGGTAATCTGAACTTTAAGTAAACCAATTAATAAACGTTAAAACATAGCTGTGTTCTAAATAATTCATGGTACCATGTAGTTGGTTGTTTTTTTTTTACTCTTCTGGGGGGCCCATGACCCAGTTCCCAAATAATCACACACAGAGACTTATTCCTACTTATAAATACCAGGTCTTAGCTCATCTTCTTTCTTACCTGCCGAATTTAAATGATCACAACTACCTTTTGCCTCTGGGCTTTTGCCTTTCTCTATTTCTGTGTGTCTTTCTTTACTTCTTTTTCCATGGCCAATTGTATACCTGAGTGACTGGCCCTGGGGTCCTCCTCTCCTCCTCTTTCTCGCTCCTCAATCTCTCTTGCTTCCTGATCCCTCTTTTTCTCCTCCTATTTATTCCCTCTGCCTGCCAATCTTGCCTATTCTTTCTCCTGTTTGATTGGCCATTCAGTTCTCTGTTAGACCAACCAGGCATCTTAGACAAAGTAACACAGCATTGTTGTAGGAAGTCCTTCTGTGTATGTGTTGCTTTTATTGGTTAATAAAGAAGCTGTTTTTGGCCAATGGTTTAACAAAGCCAGGCTGGAAGGTATATATATATAGAGAGAGAGTAGGTGGAGTCAAAGAGACACCAGAGGGGAAAGGTTCAAGCTGCCATCTGGAACCTTGCCGGTAGGCCACAAGCTTCATAGTAAAATATAAAATAATGGAAATGGGTTAATTCTAGATGTAAGACCTAGCTAGCAATACGCTTAAGTGATTGGCCAAGTAGTCGTTTAATTAATACAGTTTCTGTGTGGTCATTTCAGGGCTGAGCAGCCGGGAATGAACAAGCAGCCTCCAATAATACAGCATCACAGTATTAAACAAAGCATAAAAGAATGCAACACATCTTTGCATCACTAAAACAAATATTCCACACACAGCATAAACAAATGTGACATACCTTAAAATAATATTCCACAACAGTTCCACTTTTACTAACCAGTAGTTATTACTTCCCTAAAATTAAACTTGAACTGAGTATTTTATTGCTAAATTTAACAGCCTACTGTAGATGACAAAGGAATGAGAGTGAGGGACCCTTGGGCTCAGGAGCTCCATGCTCCACAGTCAGGCTTTTGGCCTCTCTGGGCCAGTTTCCCTGCTGACAGAGCCAGAAGCTACCTCCAAGAGGTCATGATGGGAGAGTGGGAGACCCCTGCATTCCAGGGCTCAGGCTGAGGCAAGCCTAGGGCTTCTATCAAATATCTAGGAACGATATGCAACTCAGCACCTGGCCATGGTGGCTGCAGAGAAAAGAGCTTTGTCTGGGGCTCATTTTCTGGAAAATCACCTTAGACTTCTTGAATCTCCATAGATTCTGGCTTTCTACCTATGCATCTTTGCACCCTTCTTAAATGTGAGCCAGAAGCTGGTTATAAGCTCTTGTGACACAATCATGGAGACTGGAGTCTGAAACCCTGCACCCAGCTAACAAGCCATCAACCATGCCGTACACACCTGTAACCCCAGCTTTGAAGGGGGCAGAGACAGGATGATAAGTGGGGCTTGCTGGCTTTCAGACCAACACACACACCAAAACAAAGCAAAACAAGAAAAAAAATAAAATACACACAAACCTTCCACTCAGGAAGAGACCCTGCCTCAAAGGCATAGTTGGAAGATAATAGAGGAGGATGTCTGGAGCCTTCTTTTGGCCTCTGAAGGTGAACACAGGAGTGTATACCCACACATATGCATGTGCATACAATAACACAGACACAAATATCATAAGCAAATAAACTCCTGTAAAAAAAAATAAGCCAGGTAGTTGGAGGCTAGGGATGATGCTCAGTATCTTGCCTAGCATGTGTAAGACCCTGGGTATGATTCCCAGTACCATACACACACAGAAAATAGTAACTCAAAAATTAGAAGTCAGAAACATATTAGAATGTTTTAGAAAGGTACAGTGACTCACACCTGTAATTCCAACATTTTGGAGACTGATACAGGAGGACCACCATCAGTTCAAGGCTAACCTGGGCTGTATAGTAAGTTCCAGACCATTCTGAGCTACAGTGTGAGACCATGTCATTGAAAAACAAGCAAACAACCACAGAACCCAGTATGGTTGTTTGATAAAATTTCCATTTCTTTCCCCTCCTCTCCTTTGACCTCAAGTGACTCCTTCAGTCCAGCAAAAGGCTGGTCAAGCAGGTTCCAGAGCCTTAGCAAAGCCCCAAGATGCCTTAATGGCTGTTCCCAAAGCTACCCTCTTCCCAGGTTAGGGAGCTGAGTTTGGCCTCAAAGATCTTTCACCTCCACTGGTCTTAGAAGTGCTGCCTCTAGGGTCTCCCACCCCCCAAGAGTTTAATTGGCAAAAAGAGAGTAATGCTTTTCAATAGAAAGAGAGAACAATCCTAACTAGAGAGAAAGCAGCAACGGGAGCAACAAAATGGCCAAAAGCTCCGAGCAGCCTTTGGAAATGGGCTTCGAATGGCGTGGAGCATGAGCAGTTTCCCAGCACCTCCAGCATCCCCAGCTTCCGAGCTGGCTGTGAGCAGCTGGGCGGCTCAGCTGGCCATGGCATTTGTTTTCTCTTGGGAGTGGGATGGGGGGACTGTTGTCAAGGCAGTCTGTTCTCAGTTACCTATCTGATGGTCTATCTAAACTGCGGCAACGCCCTCTCCAGCATCTACCTCAGTGCTGCAAACACAGTGAAAACCAAGCAATGGCAAGAATGGCTTATTTCAATTTCTCATGGGTCTGTGGGCTGACTGGGCTGACTTGAGAGTGCTCACTGTGGGTCTGTGCAGCCACCCAAAGCCTTGGCTAGACCGAGTCCTCCAAAAGGCACTTTCATGCACATCTGGCACCATAGGGAAGCTGGGTGGTAGCCTCCATATATTCCCATTATGTGGCCAGTCTGGGCTTCTTCCCAATGTGGAAGTCTTAGCATAGTGGATTTCTCACAGATTGATGGCTTACCCCTAACTGTGGTGTATATCTGGAGACCATGACAGAATCTGCAGGCTTATTTCTATGACTTGGCCTCAGAACTCACACAGTATCACACCCTTGTGCATATTGGCAGCAATGATGGGACACAGCAGGTTAAAGTACAAATAAAGAAAAAGAAGTTGTGAGATGTGACGGCATCCTGGAGGAAAGAGTGGACGCGGTCAAGATATTCTGTATGCTATATAAAACTTTTTTTTTTTTTGGTTTTTCGAGACAGGATTTCTCTGTGGCTTTGGAGCCTGCACTGAAATTAGCTCTTGTAGACCAGGCTGGTCTCGGACTCACAAAGATCCACCTGCCTCTGCCTCTGGAGTGCTGGGATTAAAGGCGTGCGCCACCACCGCCCGGCTAAAACTTTTTTTAAGATTTTTTTTTTTAAATAATGTGTCTGCTGTGGGTATATGCACGTGTGTGAGGATATCCTCCAAAGTCAGGCATCCAATTCCCCTGGAGCTGGAACTGCAGTCAGTTGTGAGCTTCCTGACTGATGTAGGTGCTGAACTGAACTCCAGTCCTCCGCAAGAGCAGTGCATACTCTTAACTGCTGAGCCATCTCTCCAGCTCACAAATACAAAATTTCCAAAGAACAAACAAGAAGAAGAAGAAAGAGAAAGAAGAGGAAAAAGAGGAAGGAGAAGACAACGATGGTTACAAAGAAGGAGGAGGAGGAGGAGAGAAGTGAACTACTTACTTGCCTCTGGTATATTCTAGCAACTAAAAGTACCAGGTCAGATTCAAGATGGGGGACTTTAGAGAGTGTCAGCTAGCTGCCACAGTGTCCATGCCATGCAGCACAATGAAGGCTTCCAGGTAGCGAAAGCTACTCTGGTCAATGGTACGAAGGTGGTCCTCCAGACCTCAGAACAGGTGTGTGTGCTGGCTGTAGTTTAGATGGTGAAGGTCCTTTGAAGGGTTGGTACCCCAGACTGGTGGAACCCTGAAAGATAGGGCCTGCTAGGAGGTCTTTGATAGCTGGGGGTGTATCTTTAAAGAGGATTATGGGACTCTGCCCACCAGGCTTTACATTTCCTGAAGCAACAAAATTCAGGTGGCTCAGCGGGTATGTCCAATTCACGTGGTCCTCTACTTCCTACAAGTGCAAATGTGTGTGTGCACACATGTATGTATGTGTATGTGTGTGTGTACTAGAAAATACATATGCACTTGAGAGGATGCAAGTGTACCTCTGCACATCTGACTCTGCCCCAGAGAAGACTGCCAAATGGGTAGTTTATTCTGGAAAAACCCAGAATATCTGGCAACTTATGTAGCTATGTGTTGTATGGTGTCTTAATTTAGCCCTCATTCCAAATGCATGACACATCCTTTTGACACCTTGAAGAAATGTTTCTCAGATGGCAGACTGGGCACCACAGCTCTGAAAATTAAAAGTGATTTAGATCCTCCTAGGAAATGCCTCGCTTCAGGCCACTTGATGTGGTCCTTTATTAAGTGGCTTAATCAGGAAGAGAACTCAGTCTCAGAGCAATTAAGTCCCTTTCTGGGCACTCTTGGATCCCCTGACGAAGGGTGGGGAATGTGTTCATGATATATTCTCTCCAGAGGAGATCCCTGAATTGGACAGGGGTTTGACTGCTTAGCCAGGAAGACTGCTGCCTAGAAATACACCGAAATCCCCTCCCTGGTTTGGGGGACTTCCCTTTGATGGAAGCCAAGATGTCTTTTAGCATGGTTTCATTTGCTGTGCAGCGGGAAGGCTGGAGTCACAGACTGCCAGGATGTGAAGCTCTGCCCTCTCCCTGGCCCAAGCCTGCCCTCCCTCTGCCAAGGAAACCAAGAGAGAATGTCGGTACGCGAGGCCACACACTTTGACTTTGGACTAACACCACCCAGGGCTCCTTTCTCCAAATGCCTGACTCTTGACTAAATTAGAGAGGAAAGGGGGATTCTCCAGGGCTCTATGGGGGTACTGAAAGAACATTCTGGAAACCTGCCGCTCCCCCAGATAAGCAGATATGGATCCAGGAAAGGAGTAAGACCAAATGGACTCGATAGTCCTGTGCCAGTGTGAAAGCTGAGTATGCAGAGTTCGTTCAGAAGTATTTATTCAGGGCCCACCACACCAGGCTTTGTGTGAGGAGACAGGAGAAATCAGGGACTGCACATAGGGAGAGCTCTTACCTTCCAGCTGGTAGAAGGAAGGCCGAGGGTGGGCAGATGTATTCATGGATACCTGTAGCTGAATGGACAGGTGGGAGATAGATGGCAGGGGAGGGTGCAGAAGGGAAAGGCTGCCCACATAAGCTCTATAAGCCCACAATGCAGCTAAAATCAACTCTAAGCAGAAATTCTGCTCAAAAACTATAAAATGCACAGCCAGTCCTCCACCACCTGCACCCTGTCCTGCTCCAACCTCTGTGCCTTAGATTTCCATTCTGTTGTTGATGAAACACCCTGAGCAAAAGCAACATAAGGACAGAAAAGGGTTATTTAGTCTTACAAGGTTTCAGTCAATAATTGAGGGAAATCAAGGCAGGAACTCAAGAATTTGAAGCAGAAACCATGAAGGAACCCTGGCTGCTGGCTGGCTCACCTATAACTTCCTGACTGACTAGCTTTCTTATAAACCCAGGACCACCTGCCTGGAGATGGTGCCACCCATGATGGGATGGGCCTTGCTGTCTCAATAGTCAAGGCAATCTCCCACCGACATGCCTAAAAGCTGGTCTAACCCAGGCAATCTCCAAACCAGGCTTTCCTCTAAAACGACTTGAGGCAGTGTCAAACTGACAGTTAAGCCTAACTAGGACACATGGCCTTTTGTTTCAGTTCTGGTTAATCACACCACAGTGTCCCCGAAACTACCACTAATCAAAGTCATTCCTCTCTCTTAACCCAGGCTGACACCTCCTCCTAAAAGGTCACCCCCTCACCCACCTACCCCTGCACCCAGCACTCTCTCTGCCTCTTCTCCAGCCCCTGCTCTTGACACTGCACCTAAACACTGGAATTGGGCTGTAGCTATCAAGCTAGAAAAGCCTCATCATCCCCATTAAATGGTCAGGTCATCAAGGATATACACTGCCCCACCCTCCAGGCTTCCCAGAAACTAAAGCATGTGGTTGGCACACAATAGATGATCAGTAAAGACTTCAAAAACACCATAGTATCTAGAAGAAGTAGGTGTGAGGGGTCCTTAGGGCACATCCCTGGATGGGGCTGACCCCTAGGGAATTGAAAAGACCCTCTTCCTGGACTTCTCCATTCTGCATTACTTTGTTGGAGGCTGCCCCAGTGTTGCCTTTGGGTAGAGGCTGGAGAACTGAACAGAGATGGAGGAGGAGCCTTGTGGAGTCCTTACCAGCAGTTTTCTGAGTTATTAAAGGACTCAGAGAGAATAGCTGTAAATAGGCAATTTCCTGTCCTGATCACCTGGTCCCAAATAACCTTCTCAGAGGCTGAATATGAATTATAAGTACTTGGCCAATAGCTCAGGCTTGTTACTAGCTAACTCTTTTTTTTTTTTTTTTTTTGGTTTTTCGAGACAGGATTTCTCTGTAGCTTTGGAGCCTGTCCTGGAACTAGCTCTTGTAGACCAGGCTGGTCTTAAATTCACAGAGATCCGCCTGCCTCTGCCTTCTGAGTGCTGGGATTAAAGGCGTACGCCACCACTGCCCGGCTACTAGCTAACTCTTAAACTTAAATTAGCCCGTATTTCTATTTATGCTCTGCCACGTGGTGGCACCTTTATTAGCATGGCACATTCATTTCCTGGTCCTTCTGCACCTGGCTGGTGACTCCTGACTTCTGCCCTTCTCCTTCCCATCATTCTTAGTTTGGCTGCCCCTCCTATGCTTCCTACCTGGCTACTAGCCAATCAGCATTTAAATAACAATGAGAGCAATGCACGTTTACAGTGTACAAAGATGGCTCCACAGCAAATAGCTATTCTCATGTTGTTATGAAAGGAACACAGAGGGTTCAGCTAATGCTGCCAGGCCACTGNTTTTTTTTTTTTTTGGTTTTTCAAGACAGGATTTCTCTGTAGCTTTGGAGCCTGTCCTGGAACTAGCTCTTGTAGACCAGGCTGGTCTCGAACTCGCAGAGATCTGCCTGCCTCTGCCTTCCGAGTGCTGGGATTAAAGGCTTGTGCCACCACTGCCCGGCTACTAGCTACCTCTTAAACTTAAATTAGTCCATATTTCTATTTATGCTCTGCCACGTGGTGGCACCTTTATTAGCATGGCACATTCATCTCCTGTTCCTTATGCACCTAGCTGGTGACTCCTGACTTCTGCCCTTCTCCTTCCCATCATTCTTAGTTTGGCTGCTCCTCCTATGCTTCCTACCTGGCTACTAGCCAATCAGCATTTAAATAACAATGAGAGCAATGCACATTTACAGTGTACAAAGATGGCTCCACAGCAAATAGCTATTCTCATGTTGTTATGAAAGGAACACAGAGGGTTCAGCTAATGCTGCCAGGCCACTGTGCCAGGCTCAGCTCCCTGCCAGACTAGATCAGGGCACCTGAGGTGTGAACTGTCAGCTAATCTAAGCCATTCTAAATAGATCAAAATCTCATAGAGTTTCCAGGCTGTCTCTTTTTGTTTCTGATGTCTGTATGTAGCCTCTCTCAATGGAGGAAAGGGGATGAGGAATTAGCTGTTGCAACCTGGCTGAAGGAAGAAAACACCTCTAAATACACATCAACTGTTTCAGGGTCCATAACCAATGTGTGCACCTTTGGACCTCTATACTCTTATCAGAATAATATTTTTGAATTCATAAAATATTCATAATTGTAAAATATTAATTATGTTGAAATCAGTTTACTGAAACTGTCTTTAAATTGTGATATAGCTATGCATGGACTTCTTTTGAGGTTTATTCACTTGCTATATTCCAGGCTGGCCTAGAAGTCATTATATAGCCCAGGCTAAACTTGAATCTATTGTGTAGTGTAGGGTGACTTCTAACTCATTATATAGCCCGGGTTGGACTTGAACTCGGTATAAAACTACGGGTGGCCTTGAACTCAAGAACCTCTTGCCTCTGCCTCCTAAAAGCTGAGACACAGGGGTTCACTACTATATTTAATTTATGCAGTACTGGGAACTGAACTCAGGTCTCTGTGCGTGTTGGCAGGCAACTCTACCAACTGAGCTGCATCCCTAACCTATGACTTCTTTAGTAACATTTCAAAATACAAAATCTGGAGCTAAAGCAGTGGCTAGAGGTTAATAACATTGGGTGCTCTTCCAGAGAGGACAGGGTTCCATTCTCAGGACTCACATGGTGGTTCAAAGCCATGCATATCTCCAAGGGATCCAACCTTCTGAACAACCAGGGTACCAGGATGCATATGGTGCACGCGCACAAATGCAGACAAAAGACTCATACACATAAAATAAAATGAATTTTTTTAAAAAAAATTGACAGCAAGACCTAGTAGCAAGTCTAGAAAGCTCCAGAATATCATAGTGATGGGCATAACTATATCACAATACCTGCATTGGCTAAGATAGAAATTCTTGAGCTTGTCCCTCACTTTGTTATGACAACTGCTTACATTCCTAGAAGGCCTCTTAAATTTCATTTTGAGGTTATAGAAAGTGAAGATGCCCTTTCTCCATCCACGTTCACAGATGCTTTGGATTCCTTGGTTAACATTTTGTACAAGGGTTATGCCCTGATAGTGGTGCTGTCCATCAAATGGTGTCATCTCATGCAAAAGCCTTGGCATCCTCAACCTCACGTACTCTTTGCCGGGCACTCAAAACCTGCTCGACAAATGGTATCCGACTCCTCTCTCCTATCCCTGCCAGCTGTGGGCTGTGGGAGAGCCTCTGCCTGCATGCTACAGGTAGGCTGTCTCCTAAAGCAGGCATATCCAGAGAGGAGCAGGCTCCAACTGGAAGTGAAGTGGGTGATAACAGCAGGGTGACTACTGAAGAGAGACCTGAGTGGGCAGGAAACATTTGGAAACAGTTCATCCTTATGAAAACATCCTCCCTTTGACACCAGCCAGCTCCGAGATGGGGAGGAAGGGAGACGAAAGCAAATCTCCAAACTCCAGCCCTGGCCATTACTGAATGGCCAGGAAAACATAGCATCAGCTTCTCCCTGCATCGCAGCTCCAGTTGCACAGCCCCCAGGACACACCAGGAGGAGAGGTGAAAGGCCTGGCTTTAAAGGGTCCCCGTCCTGCCCAAAATGATAAGCTTGCTTGAAGACCAGTCAGGTCCCGAATTCCTCTCTTTCCTTTGTCTTCTTCTGAATCATGAACCTGTATAGTCAACTTCAACCCAACAGCCCCATCGCTTAGAGCACAGTGTGGGGTAATGGCCACATGTCAAGACTCTGGTTCAAGTTCCTTCTCTGTCACTTCACTAATAAACTCTACAGTCTCTAACACAGACCTCACTTCACAGAGTTCTCAGGGAGTCCATGAATTCCTTCTTCAAAGTCCCTTGCTTGGGGGCAGATCATAGTAAACAAACACTCAATGAAAGCTACCTGTGATTTACCAATTAACAACAACAACAAAAACATTTTATTGACCTCAACTGAGTATAAAAGCTCTATGTGATTATATTAAATGCTTTTTTTGCTGCTGTAATTAAGCTCCATAACCAGAAGAAACTTACAGAAGGAAGGGTTTATTTGGGCTTGCAGTTCCAGACAGTTAAGAATCCACCACGGGCCGGGCAGTGGTGGCCACACCTTTAATCCTAGCACTTGGGAGGCAGAGGCAGGTGAATTCAAGGCCAGCCTGGTCTACAGAGCTAGTTCTAGAATATCCTGGTCTACACAGAAAAACCGTGTCTCGAAAAATTATAAAAAAAAAAAGGAAGGAAGGAAAAAATAAAAAAAAAAAGAAGGTAGTCCATCATGATGGAGGGGCATAGCAGCAGGAGCAGGCATGGCAGCCAGGATCAGGAAGCTGAGAGCTCGCCTCTTTAGAAGCAAATTGCAAACACAAAGCAGAGAGCAGCCCAGAAGTGGGGTGAGGCTATACACTCCCAAAGCCTGTCCCCAGTAACATACTTCCTCCAGCAAGGCTGTGCTTCCTAAACCTCCCCACACAGTAAAACCACACCAAGTGTCCAAGTGTGTGAGCCTATGAGGGACATTTCTCAACCAAACCACCACAATTAGACCATTTATACATTTGTTAAAGACAGATGGGGCAAGGAGGAAGAAATAATTTAGTCCAGTAAATTATGAAGAGTTTTTGAAAAAGAAAGAAGACTTGATGTCTAAGGAAATTGATGGTATTGACTAACAGCTGAGAATGATGTCTGCTCTTGATGAGAAGGGAGGGTCTGGGGGCAGGAGGCTGGGGTGAGTGAGCAGAGAGTCTTCCATCCACCCTCAGGCTATGAAAAGAGATGAAAACCCTGTTCTAGATACTAAAGGTGCTGAGAGCCCCCAGCAGGCAAGAGCCACCCTGCAGCCTATCCACACCACTGAATTGGCATGTATGTACGTGTGAAGCATACTTGTCGGGTGACAGCTCTCTTCCAATGCTGGACAGGATCTCTGGCCCTGTCTAAGCTAAGAACCACACAGGGTGCTTAGCCCCACCCACACCTCTCCCTGTAACAGGGCTGGATTTACCCTACAGAGCTGTCCCTTCCTGTTTTCTCATTGTAGAAGTCTGAAGGCAGCAAACGCATACCCTAGGCCTTCACCTGGCCCAGCTAAAAATGAAACTGCAGCCGTGGTCATCGCGTCCTTCATCGTGAACTACAGCACTGTTGCTCACTTTTTTCATCGTGGAGCATTTACTGAGGACCTGCTACGCACCAGGCACTGCTTCCCATGCTGGAGGCATGTATCCTATCTTCTAGGTGGTAAGCTGGCAGCAAGCAATCAGGCAGGCACAATGCCATCACATGGTGGTAAAAGCTACGAAGAAATCAGGATTACAGTGTGGAGATAAGGGGGGCTGCAAAGGTGTAAGTTAGAAGGGGGGGGTTGTACGTTTGAGGACAGGAAGGGAGCAGAGAGGACCGAGTGTGGTGTGAGAGCTGGGCAGGGTCACACCAGCCCTAGAGATCTTGCTTAGGAGTTATGTTGGGTGCGATAGGGAGCCACTGGGGAATTCTAACGTTCCAGCACCGTGGCACATTTGAAAAATTGATGGAGGTGCTGGGAAAAGCTATGGGGAGGAACAAAAGCTGGGAAGTCATATGTCAGGCACCAAGACAGGCCCAGTAACCCGGTGATGAACATGACAGCCCCAGCCCCGACCTCATGGTGCTTTGGGTCTTAAATCAGGGGCTTTAGGGCTTCCTGCCCAGGCGGAAACACTGGTGGTCTCTGAGCTCAGAAAGAGGAAACAGCAAAGCTGCCTCCTGCTCTTCCCAGTCACCCTACAGCCCTCCATACTGTCCCTTCTCAGTTCCTCTCCCCTAATTATCCGGTATCCAAAGTCCTCATCAAGGCCGCCTTTCTCCAAGATGCCTTCCTTGCCCACAGGCGATGTTCCTCCTCCTTACTTCAGGAATCAGTCTGACAGTGAGGAGCAAATGGGTGTCTTGTTTTCTTCCGCATCATAATATTGTCATTGTTAGGGGCGGGGATGCAGCCTAGTTTATAGGGTGTTTCCCAAGCATGCCTGGAGCCCTGGGTTCAGTCCCTAACACTGAGTTAACCTCATATGGTGGCACATGCCAAATTCCTAGCATTCAGGAGGTGGAGACCAAAGGGCCAGAATTCCAAAGGCATCCTTAGCTACATGGTGTGTTAGGAGCCAGCTTGGGCTACATGACACCCTTTCTAAAAGGGAAGAGAAACAATTATCATCATTGGGCACTGCCTGCTTCCTCACCTATGACTTTGATTTGCACTGACCTGAACAAAGCACCTTGAATGTTCTTGGGTTTGTATTGGAAGTGGGGAGTGTGTTTGTTTCAATGACCAGAACACAATGAGGTTAGGCTGAAGTGAATGGCTGCTGATCACTGTCAGTAGGGATGTAGGTGATATGTGACCTTCCGTCGTGTCTCTGATGAAACACAGGCTAGAAAAAAAAGCTACAGATTCCCCAGCCACGTGCTGCAGTAGCCACAAAGATTATAACACATTGAGGGCACAAATTTTTCCAATTAAGAATGCATGCTATTCAGTAACTGAATTTATTTACATTTTCTACTTTCAACTTCCCCTCTTACCATTTGAGACTCCCTCCCCCCAAGCCATGGCTATAAATCATGAGTGAAACCCCTTCTGAAAGACTGACTCAAGGGATCCAGAGGCATGGAGCACATTGATGGCGA
The DNA here is from genome assembly GCA_028555095.1 of Dicrostonyx torquatus. NCBI lineage: Eukaryota > Metazoa > Chordata > Mammalia > Rodentia > Cricetidae > Dicrostonyx > Dicrostonyx torquatus. Next base: position 6,263,874 of record JAQHUG010000024.1, read on the forward strand.
ACTTGCCACTGTCATGGCTTCAGGAACCTTCTACATGTGAACATATGTGCTCACATGTGTACCTATCATTCCCAAACTATAAGCATGATGCATTAATGTAAGTCTATATGCATATATGTAGGGACACATTGTTGCCTGTATTCTTGTTACTTGTATGTATGTACACAGATGTTCCTATTTAGTTCCATGTACATGTGTATGTGTGTGTGTTCCTCCATATACCCTTAAATGTCTTTCAGGGCTACCAAATATTTTCCTGTATCTTAATCTATTTTCCGGGGCTATAACAAAAATACTTGAAGCTGGGAAATTTGTGAAGAAAAGAGGTCATGTTTTGACTGATGGTTCGGGAGGCCAATGAGTAAGCCAAGACAAAACCGGAAGGCCAGCCTCCTTTGTACAACCCAGTCCTGCAGCAGCATTAGTCCTGAGAGAGAGGTACACTGAGCTTTGCCCCAACTCAATGCTCCCTTTAGCTCCTGTTCATTCACCCACACTTCATTGGTCCACACCAGGCACACAGGCAGACCCAAGGTCAGCGAAGCAGGGGATTGTGGATCTTCTACAGGAGCATGAGTAGGTGATGAAGGGCGTTTACAGAAGGGTGGGAAGAGGCCATGAGCTGTAAACTGTGCAGGGTGGCAGTAACCTTGAGTAAGAAGTGGACAGCATGGAGAGACTATCTGGACACACACGCAGAGTTAATGGGAAAAGGCCTCATAAACCTTGCTGGAGTCCTTGTGTCACCCCGGGGCTGCTGGATACTGTTGGATGAAACATACCGAGTCTTATCCAAGCTAGATGGCCCTGGACAGTTTGTAATGGATGGACAGGGCAACATGCTGGCACTAGGGAGTAGGGAGGAAGAGAAAAAGGAATGAAAGAAATGTTTAATTAATGCCTCTTGTATACCAGGCAGTGCACACTCTCCATCAGGATTGAACAGTATCCCTACAGTCGCTCCCCTCTTGGCCCCACAGTCCCTGTTGGTCACGTGGACACCCCCATCCTCCTGTTCATCTGAGTATCACTGCAGTGGGGATCACCTAACCCAGAATGAAGCCATAGGGGTTCTCTCTCTCTCTCTCTCTCTCTCTCTCTCTCTCTCTCTCTCTCCCTCCCTCCCTCCCTCCCTCCCTCCAATAATTTGGAGCAGGAGCAAAGATTTTTAGGGTGCTCTAACCAGAAGAATGGCCAAAAGCAATGGACACTGAGAAAATGACTCTTCAGAGAACAGAGGTGCCCAGGGGCTTAGAACAAAAAGGTCATTTCAATACCAGTGGGAGAGAGGGCAGCTGCCTTGGTTTTCAACTGTTCCTCAAGTCCATGTGCCACCCCCTAAAGTGGTCCCTTCACTTACACCTGGACTAGTGCCTCCTGTCCCCCAGTTCTTATATGTTTATTCTTTTGTTTCTTCTCTAGTCAGAGTGGATTTCTGCAAACTGTGCCCCAAAGTATCTTGACAGAGGCACTATATCCCACACTCACCCCAACATAACAGATAAGAACACAGCAGGGCCATGAGCAAAGTCAGCACTCAGCGAATGTGAGCTGAGGGTGCTGCCTATAGGAAGGCCAGGGCAAATAAGGACTGGAGGGCATAAAACTCAAGAAATCTCAGGGGTTGGGAACCAAGACTCAAGGAGGGCAAGGGATGATGTTTCCTAAATAGTTCTCAGATACTGAGAAGCCTCTGGACCCTGGGAGCGCAGAGGAGCATGATGGGAAAACCTGCCTGGGAAGAGCAGCTCTGGTGTAGCTGCGTGATTGATACCCAGCTTCACAGTTATGCCGCCCTCACAAAGGTATCTGAGTGTGTGAGAAATGATGCTTGGCACCTGGAAGGCTGTCAGCAAGCTCTCCTGCTATTACTACAGAGGAGCTAAAGGGAGCAAAGTTTGGAATTTACAGTACAAGTTGTGGTGTCAAAGACGACATTCTGTGTATATCTGCATGACCTTGGTCAAGTTGGTTAACCTCTCGAGCCTGTTTCCTCATCTGTAAATACTAATTATACCCACTTGATAGGATTCTTATACCCACTGAACGTTAACATGTAATAGTTCACACACAAAATATTCTATTAATGGGAGCTCTTTTTTTTCCCTTCATTTTAATGGGTATCTCTGGCTTTATTTGAAGGCACAGGGGACTGATGAAGAAAAAGGAAGCAAAGGAGGGTGCACTTGAGTTATGTTGGTCCCCATCACAGTCCACACATGACATCACAGTCCACACACGGCTATAGGCTAGTGTAATTTGTCTTGTGCTCAATCCTGAGAACCAACCCAGCAGAAGGGGTAACATTGTCTTAGGCCCATAGAAACATGCAATGTCACACTTACATGCAGCTGTCTTTGGCTTTCGGGAACTGTTCTAATGAGACCTAAATTCTGGAAACACCATCAGATAATGCAAGACATTTTGGCAGCTGAGTCTCCCATTTGTCTCAGAACAGGGACCAGCCATTTTGCATACATTAGCTCATTTCATCCTCCCCAACCCCCTCGCCCCCCCCCCGGGGGGGAGTAAGCAGCTCCTTTAACACCCTCCTCCTCCAGACATCGGGAGCTGACTCCTGAAGATGAAGTTGCTTATTCTTGGTTACACTGCTGCAGAGTGGCAGAGGAAGAGCTATCCAGTTAGCTTACTCCAAGTCCCACACTCTTTCCAAGCTTGTCATAGGTGGTGAACCCCAGAAACACAGGTAGTTGCCTAAGACATCCTCCTACTGCCCACCTCCCCCCAAATCCTCCAGTCGAGTATCTGAGCATTCCTAGATTCCTGGGTATATCATACAGGTTTGGTGTTTGCTTGAAAAATTAATCTTTCTGACACTCAATCAGGAAGTTTTCCAAAATACAATAGTCCCCACCATGTCTGCAAAGGGTGTGTTTCAAGACACCAAGTCCATGTGTGTCTGAAAACACAGCGACTACTGAACTCTCTCTGTGTACTGTTTTATCCAATACATATTTATTATAGAAAGTTTAGTTTATTTGTGCATAATAAGAGGCTGACAATGATGACTTATAACATGAAACAAGAATATATTTGGATAAATAGTTGTCATCATTACTCTTGTGCTTCAGGGCACAAGTAAAGGTTGCCTAGGCAAAAGCTCTAAGACAGAAGATCTGGGAAAAGAGAATTGCTGGGTGGCTAGAGGCTGCATAGTAAAAAGCTGCAGATGCATTGAGGAAAGAGGTGATCATCCCAGGTAGTCACAACAGGACAGCTGCAGATTTCCTCACAACGTGCAGAAGGGGAAGGGTGTACACCATAAAACTGGAGAGTTCTTTATTTCTAAAAATATCTCTTTGGGGCTAGAAAGGTGGCTCCATGGTAAAAAGTTTAGGCTGCTCTTGCTGAAGATGAGCGTGCAGTTCCCAGCACCCAGAGATGGCTTACAACCATCCATAACTCCAGTTCCAGAGTATCTGACTCCCCCTTCTGGTCGCCAGACGCACTGCAGGCACCCCGTGGTGTACTTTCATTTATGCAGGTAAAACACACATACACATATGTTTTTAAAAATTAATTTTTAAAAAGTAAAAATCTCCGTGTAATGTTTTCAAAGTTCAGTCATCATTAGTCACTAAAACTAAGGACATTCAGGGACTAAGAAACACTAATTTTAAGTAGTTCTGAACACACTTTCAAAGTCATAGCCATAGCAACAATTGCCTTCATTATAAAGTACCTACTACGAACCAGATGTTTGCCGAGCTTCATTTCCCAAGTAATTGCATTCAATTTAACCATTTAACAATTTAACTGTTGAATGTTTGCTGTTGGGCTCTCAAACCCATCTTACAAATGAGCAAAATAAAGCTCCAAGCTTAAGTAGTTCACTAAAAGGGTGCCTCTGTGTCAAGGGCCCATCGCTTGCCTGATGCCGAAGCCCACAACTCCTGCTCCACACCCCTTGCATTCTTCGTGTGTGAGCACACACTGACAGAGCAACTCTATTAGAATGGCCGGACTCAGACAGTTCCAGCAAAAGGGCCAGCCATGCCTGTGCCACAAGCCAGAGTGCCACCATGCTAATAGCAGACATTTAGTTAAGGCTGGTTTTGACCAGTTCTCTCTGCAGCCACCTCATCTACCGGGTGTCCCTGTCCTATCTGTTTTCCCCATATCTTGTTTCTCTCTACTTCATTAAAGTGTTCTTACAGCACTCTGCATAAATCAATTAGTGCACATCATTCTATAAGAATCGGCCTGGGGATTTTAGTCTTAATTCAAAACGACAACAGCGTATTGGATTTCCAAAGTAAGAACAATGTTGGCTTTTTCCAGGTGCCCTTCAAAGTACAGAGCTTTGTGGGAAGCCCTGAGTGGCTGCCTCTGATACCAGCTGGGAGTTGACTCCCATCCAGGTGCAACCCAAATTGTGATTGCCAACAGCAGCCTCTACCTAGTCGAGGGGTTGTCTCTGATGAGTGTGGGCTGCTGCATTGTAATTACTGGTAATAAAAAATAGATACCACATAAGAGAGACGTGCCAAGCAAGGAATCCCTACCCCCAGATAGAGTTTCTCACAGGTAATGGAAAGAAGAATAAAAATAATAAAAGGGGGGGGGGAACTCCCACTTCTTCCAGGAAATCTGATCTACCCTTTGTCTATGGAGAATTTTTGTAAAGTAACTGAGGAAATGCAACTGATGACAGCAGCCCCCAGAAAAATTATAATAACTCAGAAAACTTTCCTGTGACCCACCGAACTTGATGATACTGTAGGTGGAGTGAATTTTTAAGAGCACTCATCCAGCATCCAGTCGGTGGCTTTTTGGGCCATAAAAAACCTCCAACTCCCAATTCTGCAAGGAAGGAAGGCACCCAGCTCAGCAGGATTTCCCCTGTAAACAAGAGGGAAATCTTTAAGAATGTGCTAGGATTGAAGGGCAGGGAGGGAGGAGGAGGAGGAAGAGGAGGAAGGAAGTCGTTGACTGACCCGATGACTTCCCAGTTGTGGCTGTCAGTCAAACCCCTGTGGTCATTCAGACATCCATTTAAATATGTTCTGGGCTCCCACACCGCTAGTGTGTGTGTGTCGCTCCTTACCGATACGCACCACGTACCATATCTCAGGCTTTCTCTGCCAGCAGTTAGATGGTGCTGTGCTGCCTTGTGGGCCAGGAAGTAGCTAGCGATCTAACAGGGTTCCTTAGCCCTTCTACTCTAGAGGCCTGGGGGAAACTGAGTAAAACAACCCTTAGACCTGAACTTGACGACTGGACGCCGGGCGGCGCTAGCGCATAGTGTCGGCAACAGAGAGCCTAGGGACGCACAGTCACTCTACTGTCCCGTGGAAAAACCACCCCGGGGCGGATTTCAGCAGCTTCCTGAAAATTCCATGAACCTGCCCCTAGCCGGATGCCGGGCCCCTGCACCGGCGGCCCCCACCTCCACTCGGAGGGGCCCCGCACAGGGTGAGGCGCCTTTGGAAGGCGCACCAGGCCCCGAGCGGTGACCGCGGTCGGGGACCCGGCCAGGCGTCGCAGGAAGGCGGCCAGGCCTTGGTAGTCGCCTCAAACCCCGCCCGCTGCTAGCACCTCCCAGGCGGATCGGCTGCCTTGTGGGCCTCCAAACGCGCCGCGAGCTTTGGCTCCCCCTCTTTTCGTTTGCCCAAGATTCCGGGTGGGGCCACAGCCCCCAAACCGTTTTTCGAAAGCCGGGCTTCCTCTCGACTGCCACGTGGGTCTCAAGCAAAAGGCTCACAGGTCAGAGAGGCAGAGTGACCCCTGGGGTTCCTGCTGCTCTGACCCTTGGGACCTGTTACAGCACAGTCACGTGCGGTGCAGGCGACAATACAGGTTATGCCCTTTGTAGAGCAAAGTCACCAGAGCCCAGGGCCCTGCAACCCTCCCTGCGTTTAGAGTGCCCTGAGAACCGTTCAGCAAAAGCAGTAACCCAGCATCTGACCCGGTCCTACGTGTTAAGCAAACACAGAAACCGTGGGGTGTGGGAGTTTGCAAAAGTCAGCAGCACTTGCGGAGACACAGACGACCTGACAGCTGCCCGAAGCAGGTGGGAGGCTCAGAAGGCCACAAAGCAAACCCACTCGAACTGCGAGCTACTTGGCCCGCTTTCAACGAAACGCACTGCTCAGGCCCAAGAGGGTTGGGAAAAGTTCGTGGAGGAGAGAGAACAAGAGTCACTGTCCAGACCCGGACTTGCAGGAGAGCGGATGTCCTCTTCTCTGAGCCTCACAGAGCATCGTCCACCAGGCGTTTGTATCAACTAGCAGCAGCGCCGGAGTCAGTCCGAGAGATTTCTGCAGGGAAAAATAAAAATGAAGCAGACACACACAGCTCTGCTTCTCTGGTTTGTCATGGAAAACCCACTTCGTTTTCTTCTTTTTCTGAGTTACACGGGTTTGCTCAGAATCAAGTCTTCTGGTCCACTGCCTTGGGATATAGTCAGCAAGTTCTTTCTTCCCCCTGGATCATCTGATTCCCTTCGAATGGCTCCAACCTAAGCCGAGAAAACCCTCGGGACACCCATAGGGCCGGCCGTGCGTGAGTGCGGTGTGCCAGATGTCCGTTGATCAATGGACGCTGGTCAATGGTGGTTTTCGGGCTCCATTCTGAGTTTCCTGTCAATCTCCAGACACAAAGGCCTTAGACCACCCCTGTCCAAAAGTCTGGGGCAAAGAAATCCTGTCCGCGTGAGCTCATGGGACGCACCCAATACTGCTTTCCAGACTGTCCAACGCTCCTAGGGAACCTTCCAGCGCAGCTGGAAATGCAAGGAGACATTTCAATGAATCGCAAATTCCCAAACGTTTAGAAAAGTTTTCTCTGTCCTGGCCATCAAGTACTTTGCCAGTGTTTGCTGAAACAAACTTTTAGTGCAAGCATTTTTTGAGTGGACGACTGAGTGGAGGAAAACGCACAAGGCTGAAAGCTGGGGTCAAGTAGAGACCTAAGGCTTGGTACCACAAGCCTGTGGAGCAGCTGTTGTATGTGCTGGAACAGAGGGTTGAGCTTGTCTGAGGGTCACGGCTGGTGTCTATCAAATCCCCACCCAGACAACCTATGTTCCTTCTTGTAGCAAATTCTGGAAAGGAGGGGCCAGACAGAGACCGCTAAGTAAGAGGAGACCCTAGCTGAGATTCTACCCTTTTTAGGGCAGGCATTCAGACGCCACCCCCCCACCCCCACCCCCCAGCTGCCCAGTGGTTCTGACCCAGACCTGTTAGGACTGGTTTGTGACCAAGGTGGAAGGAGGGGGTAGCTGGGATCATATCACACTCACACACTGGGTAATGGGGTTACAGTTTTTCTGTGCCGGCTAGGTAATGGCTTTCCATCTGGCACCCTGGGAGGCAGGTCGCCTGCTCTGCTCTGCCTACACCTGAGTATTGCCTGGAGTCTCCAGGCAGGATTGGTTATTGAGCTGTGGCGTGGGAACCACAGGGAGGTCTGGAACTGTGAATCTCCAGAAAGACACAGAAAATCTGGCTACTGGGAGCATTGGCAGGGCCCAGTACTGGAGAAACTCAATTTAAGGCTTCAATGCCCAAGAATGGGGCAGGTTTATAGTCAAGTCAGGGCTGGGGTTCAGAAAGCATCCTCCTGTAGGGCCAGCACTGGAAGGGATTAGGGCGATCACTGAGAGCCCAGCGAATAGTGGTGAGATGGACACAAAGTCTTACACCAGGAAGTAACTGAATGGTCCAGCACCCAACCAGGGTGTTTCTTCCCCTCTCTGGCCTTTTTTTACAAAAAAAAAAAAAAAAAAAAATGGCTGTGACCAGAGCTGGAATGAGCTAAATCCTTTTTAACTATGTGGCTGAGGAGAGACCCTTGGAAAAGATAGGTCACCCTTAACAGCAAGATATGCTCTGAGCCCTATTGCAGTCTGGGTAAAGTATTTTCCAGGTCTCTCCGGATCCTCAACAGTTCACTTGAGGGCAAGCCCAGGCCATGGGTCTTCAGAGAGGGTAGCCTAGATACACTAAGATCTGCCCTACCAACAAGTGTACAATGATGACATCTGAATTTCTGCAGGAACTTATTCTCCCTGTGCTGGCTTAACACCTACTCAGGCAGTCCTGTGTCCTCAACTCAAAGTTCTTCGAAGGAAGAACTTAAGTCTTAGGGAAGTCTGAGCGCTCCACTCCCCCACCCTTGCGTCACCATTCTGGAGCAGAGGGGAAGTTTAGGAAATCATGTTGGATCCTTAAATAAATAAATATGTACCTTACCAATAAACAACTGGCAAAGCCCAAAATCAAAGCTGAAGCTCTAGACTCGCTTGTTTTTAGGATCTGTCTCTCCAACCCCCTTAGAAAGCTTACAGAGATGGTAACAAAACACGAGGCCTAGAAGTAACTCTGCAAACAGACCTGGCGATCTGTGCTGCCCCGAGTCTTGGCATTGAGAATGCCAGTAGGAGCCTGCAGCCCGAAACCTGGGAGGGGAAGGGGGCAGGGAGGAACAGATGATAAGCAATGGACAAGTTGGCAAGGAAATAAGCCCCGTACTAGAAACTTCAGGGGCACCCCCTCCCCCTTGTACAAGCCCCC
>JAQHUG010000024.1:6272514-6290854 GCA_028555095.1 Dicrostonyx torquatus
TCTCTCTCTCTCTCTCTCTCTCTCTCGTTTTTTGTTTTGTTTTGCCAAAGAAGCAGCACCACGTGTTTTCTGGAAGTGTTCTCACAAAGAAGCAAAAAGCAGAAACACCTCCAACCCTCTGCCTCTCATGCTGGAACTCCTTGAGGGGTTCTCAGACTGAAGCGACCAGGAATCCTAGCCCAGTGGAGAGGCTGGAAACTGGTGGATCTTGCCTCCTCTCTCTTGCGCACTAGCCCCTCGGGGAGCGCTACAATCATCCTACACTGGCTGCCCTGAGCTCCCCGAGGGCAGTCTAAGCAGTTCCTTACTTTGCGTTGTCGGCCCTGCAAGAATCAACTTCCGCAGAGGCCACACCAGGACTGCCGGGAGTTTCTCGGGTCCTGGGCCCCGTGGGGTTAAAGTCTGAATCCCAGCCTGGCGGAGAGCAAAACGCGCCGAGTGGGGGCAGCCAGCCGGCTCCGAAAGGAAGGAAAGGCGGGATCCTCCGGGAAGTTGATTCTCAGGCGTCCAGCTGTGGCCACTGCCAAATCTCTGACTTCTCTCCCCACCTCCTCCCCCTTTCCCTGGAGGACAGCTCGGGCCCCGGGTTTCTAGCATGGGGGTGGGGCGTTGCCAGTGGGAAAGTCAAGTCTTTCAGAGGCCCCCTAAGAGAATCAAACTGTCCATTCACTGACCTCCTCCTGAGTTACAGTATCTCTGCCTGACAGCTGCGACCTTCCGAGCGACGTGATGACCTAGCCAGGGCTGGAGCACCTAGCGAGGCCTGTTGCGTTTTCCTTTTTTAAAAAGAACAAAAAAAGAATGAAAGAAAGGAAAAGAAAAAGAGAAGTATACCACACTTCTTCCCCTTGGAGGCGCCTTCTGTTCCCCCTTTTTCCCTTTCCTTCAAGGCACCCCCTTAAACGGTCCTCCGTTTTCCCTTCTACCCTCTTCCTTCCCTTCCCACCTTGGTCCTCCTCTTTTCTTCGGGGGGCCCCCACTAAGTCCCCCTCCTTCGGAGTCCTCCTCCTCCTTTGCTCTTTGGGCGTCCGCCCCGTCAATCACCGCCGTCTCAGGCCCCAGCCCGGCCCCTCTCCGCCTCCCAGGCTCTGGGAGTGCCTGGGGCTCCTGTCTCGGCCGCCCTTTGCTAAGTGCAGAGCCGGAGCGATCTGTCAGCGGAGCCGGCCAGGGGGGGAGCAGTCCCGGCCGCCTGGGCTCGGGTTACCGGTGACTGACAGCGTCTCCATGGCGAATAATTTGACTCGACTATTGTCTGGCGCGAGCAGGCCCCGGGTCAGATAACCGGACCAATCAGGGCGCGGGCCGCCGCGCCTCATGCCCGCTTAGAATAATATTATTAAAAAAGCTGCGAGCGAGCTAGACGGGAGGGAGAACGAGCGAGGGACTAGCGAACAAGCGGCGGGCGGGCGCGGAGCATGCGGAGCGGCGCCCCGGGCGGCCCCCGGGCTTGGGCGCGGGCGAGGCGCGCGGGCGGCGGGGGCGCGGAGCTGAGCAGGGCCGACGGCGGGAGCGAGGACGGACTGCAGTGACTCAGGAGTCGCCCGGGAGTCAGCGCCTGGCCAGGGGGCCCCGCCCGCCTGTCGGCCCGGCCAGGCCAGCGGGGAGGCGCTCATGCGGGGCCGCGAGGCTCGGTGAGAGCGCGCGGGCGGGCGGGCGGGCGAGCGCGCAGCCGGCACCATGTCCATGCTGCCCACTTTCGGCTTCACGCAGGAGCAAGTGGCGTGCGTGTGCGAGGTGCTGCAGCAGGGCGGCAACATCGAGCGACTGGGTCGCTTCCTGTGGTCGCTGCCCGCCTGCGAGCACCTCCACAAGAATGAAAGCGTGCTCAAGGCCAAGGCCGTGGTGGCCTTCCACCGGGGCAACTTCCGCGAGCTCTACAAAATCCTGGAGAGCCATCAGTTCTCGCCGCACAACCACGCCAAGCTGCAGCAGCTGTGGCTCAAAGCGCACTACATCGAGGCAGAGAAACTGCGCGGCCGGCCCCTGGGCGCCGTGGGCAAATACCGCGTGCGACGCAAGTTCCCGCTGCCGCGCTCCATCTGGGACGGCGAGGAGACCAGCTACTGCTTCAAGGAGAAGAGCCGCAGCGTGCTGCGCGAGTGGTACGCGCACAACCCCTACCCATCGCCGCGGGAGAAGCGCGAGCTGGCGGAGGCCACCGGCCTCACCACCACGCAGGTCAGCAACTGGTTCAAAAACCGGCGGCAGCGCGACCGGGCGGCCGAGGCCAAGGAAAGGTACGAGTAAGTAGAACATCGGCGCCGGTTTCCCTGGTCCCGAGGGTCGGGGGATGGTGTGCTCCTGGAGACCATTAAAGTGGACCCTGGTCCAGGTTACGCCCCCGGCTGCGCCCAGCCTGGCTCAAAACAGCGCTTAGATCTTGCTGGAAACTGAGCGGCCAGGAATTTGTCTAAAGCGGGCAAAGTAGTGCGTAAATTCTCAACTAATTCCTTAGTCCCTTGTGGATGGCCTAGATTGGAAAAATAGTTTCAGAGAGGGCAGGGGTGTGGGCCTGGATCCCCCTGCAAGGTAGGCATAGGCTCAGGGCCTGCTCTTCCTTGAACAACCAAGGGTATGGGGAATCAGAGATGGTTTCGGACGTCACCTCTAGGTCAAAGTGCTTTTTAAGGGAGTCAGAGCTGGGATTGGAACCTCCCTAGTATTATCCGAGCAATGAAAACACTAGCTGAGGACAAGGGAGTTGGGAGTTATCCCGCGAGGAAAGGACCCCCGGGAGGAAGTGTCAGCCGTGGGAGAGAAGACAAACACAAACCTCTTTTCTGGCCTGCTGAATCCAGCAAGCCTTCCAGGACTTTCTAAGACCCCTTGACCTTTCTCTCCTGCTCTCTTTGATGGGCAAGTCGGGTGTGTACGGTAAACTGAGATCTGCCAAAGGCTGGGAGTTGTGTTTTCCCTCGGAATCCAAGACTTGAGGAACTAACCTAAGTGTGGAGGCCCCACAACCCGCTTCGAACTTTAATCTGGACGAGGGAACTGGAGAGAAACGGGGTATGGGAATAGAATCCCTCCAAAACAACAGTTAGGCGGTATGAGGTGTGTTCAACACAGACTTCGAATGACCCAGGTCCAGGGTAAGCGGGACAGTGGGAAAGACGGACAAATGGCAGAGTGTACCTGCGTTTTTGAAACCTTGACGTCGGATTTTTTGTGGTGATGAAGTCTCACTCGCTCAACAGCAAGTTGGGTAGATGCTCTCTCAAGAAATCAGACAGAACAGCTGTTAGGAATCCACAAAGAGATTTTATGCAGGATTTCAAAAACTCACACCCCGCCAGGAACTGTCCACAAAAGCAGGACAGGAGGCAGACTATCAATGCTGGGTTCACTCTCAGGCTGGCACCAAGTACAGACTCTCAGCTAGGGTTTCTGACCAGGCCCCAGGTGAGGGCTACAGATTGTGTCCCCGGGTTTCTGGTTATGACATAAAGATCCAGGCAAGCATTAACCACCCGTCCTTCCCTCTAGCTTTCCCCAGGGGCTGCTCTCCATTCTGAGCTTCTAGTCCCCTGGCTAATTTTTTTTTCAGCAGATGGCTAGGGAGAAGATCTCCGTTCTCAAAGCCTGATCCTTATGCCCAGTCAAATAGAGCTACAGAGTCTGCTCAGTTTAGAATGCGGGAACGAATTCTCAGGAGCCCCCACCCACCCACCCTATCTGCAACCAGGAGTTTCTCTCGGGCTGAGAAAGGCGAAGGGGAAAGGAGGCCCGTGCTTACCCAACTCCAAGTGGGCCCCTCAAGCTGCGGTCTCCGTACCTGGAACTTCTGCCCCCACTTCTACCCAGCAAACCTAGTTTGTCCAGCCTACCCGTGATTTGAAAATCCAGGCTCAGACACCTCATTCCCCCAATTCTAGGCACCCTGCTTGGTGCCTCTGCTGGAGGGAAGAAATGGGGTCACAAAGAGAGTCAGAAAGGTAGTCATGAGATTAAGAACATAGGTTGATAACGGGAAGAAGGACAAGAGCGCCACAGGAAACCAAACGCGGAGCGTCAGAAATGGTAGAAATCGAAAATACCCTTTAGCAACTCAGTGGCACTGAGTTGAGCCCCAGGCACTGGCGTTCTGAGAGGTGGCGCTCAAAGTGGCCTCCTTTACCCACTGACCCCACTGCTTTGCTCCTGCACTTGCAGGGAGAACAGCGAGAACTCCAATTCCAGCAGCCACAACCCGCTGGTTTCCTCGCTCAATGGCAGCGGCAAGTCGGTGCTAGGCAGCTCCGAGGATGAGAAGACACCGTCGGGGACGCCAGACCACTCGTCGTCCAGTCCCGCATTGCTGCTCAGCCCTCCTCCGCCCCCTGGGCTGCCCTCCCTGCACAGCCTGGGCCATCCTCCCGGCCCGAGCGCAGTACCGGTGCCAGTGCCCGGTGGAGGTGGCACGGACCCACTGCAGCACCACCACAGCCTACAGGACTCCATACTCAACCCCATGTCTGCCAATCTTGTGGACCTGGGCTCCTAGAGCTATTTGCTTTCCGAACCTGGTGCGGGGACAGGAGAGGTGGTGCGGCAGAACGATAGGTGCTGGAGTCCGTACCAGGTACTAGAAGACCGCCATGCCACGCAGGAGCAGCAGAACTGGCGGCGGGACAAAGTGGACAAATGTCTGCTAGGGGACCCTCTGGGGGATTCCTTTCCAACAAGTTGCTTTTGAGATCTTTTGGAGGCCAGAGACTCGGTCTTGAACCAGGCAAGGGAATAAATTATAAACCACAATCACCACCCCGATATTTCTCATCTCTTCTCCCTTTTTTCTTTCCTCCACTCACCTTTCTTATTTCTCCTCTTTGCCTTCTTGCTTGTTATTCCTCTTTTCCCTTTTTCTTCTAAATGCCTGGAGTTCTCTCTCTCTCTCTCTCTCTCTCTCTCTCTCTTTCTCTCTCTTCCTCTCCTGATTTTCTTACATCATACTCCCAGTTTTTTTCCTTGTGGTCATCTATTTGAGTCCCTTCTTCTCTAACTCTCTGCGAGTCCATATGAAGGAAAGTAGACAACCTGGGCCTTTGGTCCTCAAAGGCTCCTCCTCTCAGTGTGAGCGTAAGTGCCAGCTTCTTGACTAAGAAATGAACAAGAATGGACTGCACCCCAGAAGCCCCTGAGCAGTCCCATATTTCTCTCTCTCTCTCTCTCTCTCTCTCTCTCTCTCTCTCTCTCTTTCTCTGTGTCTCTCTCCTTCTCTCCCTCCCTCCATCTTTTACCCTCCCTCACCTCCTCCTTCCCACCACGCTGGTTCTTCTCTTCCTCCTGGGACCGTGGTCTCTGCACTCCCAGCCCAGAGTGCCTCCCAGCCGCACACTTGCCTTTCCCCTTTTATGCCCTCATGTGAATGTTTGACGGGAGATATTTCTGCTTTTATTTTATAATAAAATTAGAAATCATAAATATATGGATATATGCTCCAAGGCCCTGCGGCCTGGCTTGTAACAGAGTCTGATTTCCCTGTAGGAATTGGATACCCCGGGTGAGCAGTTTTTCACAGTGATACTTGGGCAGAGTCCTGGAAATCTGGACTGGCCTTCCTTCTTAGTGTGTCTCTTACAAGGTAAAGGGATGAGACTGAAAACTCTGAAACATCTTCCTATTAATACCTTACTCCCTTTTCTCTACTGAAACAAGGACCGGCTTTCACCACAGCCACCACAGTGGAGCCCCTACCTGACGCTCCCCCAACACACACACACACACACACACACACACACACACATCACCGCTGGGGTTGTAGAGGGAGTTGAAAGCCTGCGTGCAGAGGTACAAAAGAGTTTGGAATTGTGGGGTATGGGAGGGAAAGTTTTGCCTCAGAATTACTTCTAAGTCACTAGACCTGGAGAAGATGGTCCGTGAAGATTCGCCCAACTCGGAGTATTGGCTGAGACCTGTGTTTCCTGGGCACACCCTTGTCTAACCGAGGAGGAACCATCTCTAAGTTTGGCAACCTGCCCTGGGTACGGTGGAAGAGAAGGAGAGTGGACCGCCAGCGGAGGGCCAGTGTTGTGGATGCTAGCAAGGGAGTGCAGAGGCTCCTAGGGACAGGCCTAGGGGGCTCTTGAGTGTGGTGCGCTGTGACTGCCGCCCTAGCTGCAAAGAAACCTACAGTATTGGTTTTGGTCTGTAGTTCTAGCCCCCTTTATCCAACAAGTCCAGACTGGTCGAGACAGATCCAAATCAGGCGAGACTCAGGAGGAAGTTAGGGCTTTTCAGTATTGTGACTGCTTGACTAGGAACAGGGTAGCGCCTGCCTACCCTGGGCTGGATAGGGTGCAAGGGAAGAGGCTGGACCTTTCCTTGGATCCTATGACCTCTTGGGACTTTTCCTTTCTAATAAAACCAACACTTCCTGTTTTAACCATAAACTCATCAGACCTCTTCTCTCGAATTTTTTTAATCAAGAGTTTCTTCTCCCATGACTCAGGCAGTTGAATGGACTAATGGGTACTGGAGGTTTCACCCATTGTGCGTGCCTGGAGTTCAAGGGGAATTCACAAACCTGGAAGACTCCTAGAGGCTGGATTCCTCTACCTGGGCCCACACCCACGGGCCCCTCCACTTCCGCTCCAAAGAGAAGGCCCAGCCCCGGGAGAGTCCTTGGCCTCTTGGGGGGGGAACCCTTCTTTCCGGAAAGGTCTCAAGTACTCTCTGGAACTGGTTTGCTCTCGTGCAGACTGAGCAGCTCAACTTCCTCTGACTTAGGCAACCAGAGCTAGGAGCTACTGCCCGAAGGTCTGTCTGGAGAGTTCCAAATGGAGCTGCCTGTGTCAGCTCACTTGGCCAGACTGCCTGGTGATGTCATAGTCCACACTTCTGCACAAGCACTTGGCTGGATAAAGAAAATCCAGTAGCCTCTGTGTTCCAAGTCATCCCTAGTACCACATTCACAGGACAACAGGCTGTTAATTATCACGCGAAGAAGAAGACACACATTTAACTTTGATTCCGGTCACAATTATTTGGAGCCTACTTTATTCCATTCGTTTTGAATAGCACCCAAACCAATTATCATAGTAGCTGCTTCCCAGGGAAATAGATTGCAGCATCCGTGTTAATACCTGTGTGGTAGTAGCCTCCTCGGGAAATAGATTGCAGCAACATCCTTGTTAATTCTTACACTCAAACACAGAACCAAGCACATTATCACACAAGCATGCTCCCTCCTTGATCTATGTGTATGTAGTACACACATGAACCTGTCCAGTATACACACAACACACATGTATGTCAAGCTTCCCCACAACAGGATTCTTTCCGAGGAACATTAAAAGCCACAACTGTCCTCTGCCACCCCTGCCCACTTCCAGTCACTGAAGGATGACCTGTTGACATCAGAGCAAAGTTTTGCAGAGGACCTTTCTGGGAAGGCCTCTGTACCTAGCTACTTAGTCCCAGAGACAGAAATGATCCCAGCCAAGAGGTGGCAGCTGATCAGGGATCCATCAGAGGCACCTTCTCTAGTGTCTTCCAGGGTGCAATTCCTGCTCTAAGAAGCTCCTTACTGCCAGTAACGGGGGAGGGGGGGGACAGTTCCAGGGCTATATTCCATAAAGTGATTACAGGGCAGTTCAGCTAGCTGGAGCTTCCTTGTACCACTCTTTTTTTTTTTTTGGTTTGTTTGTTTTTGTTTTTGTTTTTTGAGACAGGGTTTCTCTGTGGCTTTGGAGCCTGCGCTGGAGCTAGCTCTTGTAGACCAGGCTGGTCTCGAACTCACAAAGATCCGCCTGCCTCTGCCTCCCAAGTGCTGGGATTAAAGGCGTGCACCACCACCGCCCGGGCCTTGTACCACTCTTTCACCACCAGCTAGCCTGGAAAATATGTGTTTAAACACGGGGGGGGGTGTGGAGGGTGCAGAAGTTCACCGCATCTATCAATATAAGCCACTCCCACTGTGGCTCCTATCATAACACGAAAGCTGGACATAATAAACAGATACTAACTGTATTTAAGAAAATGATCAGCCTTATCAGAATCTGTGGATCAAGTTTCTTAGGGACCCTCTTCCATCTACCACTTAGAGCTGGCCCCTCCCTCAGCAGTCAAAGAGTTTTGCCATGGTACCTGGGAATATCAAGTCTCCCTTCCTGCTCCCCAGAAAGTCTGCTAAAGGATGTCCTTCAATTTGTTCCTAAGCAGGTACCCACTATGACCCTGTAGTGAGACCACAAATGAAGACAGCAGGATCCAGTCACTAAAGGACAGCTGACAAGACCTGAGAAAAGAAACACTCCTTTGGATTTAAGAGCTGTGAGCCTAGGGGACCCAGAGGGACCAGCACCTGCACTGGGGGTCTTCTAGAGTGCCTGAGGGGCATCTTAAGGGAATGACATCCGTCCATGTCTGCGGAGCAGTTGATGATTCCAGTATCCACAGCCAGGAAAGCATAGCAGAGCCAGGAAGACTCTGGGGAAAAGCAGAGCCTGAGCGTCTATGACAGAGCAAAGAATCTGGAACCGCCTCCAGCCCCACGGATCCCACCAGCAGTTCTTTGACTCTCAGAACATGCAAAAACCCTGGAAGAAAGACATCAAAGCTTTTGTGTGTGAAAACCTGTGAGGAAAGACAAAACTGGAACTGTCCCCATTCTGTCTCTCTGACTTCAGCCTTCTGAACTAGGTGACTAAGACCTCATGAGTGTTCTTAAAGATGTGAGAAGGGCAACTGGGTGCCAGAGGACGGTGTGACCAGACCTGCCTGCGGTAGGCTCAGAGGGTGACTGTAGGCAGAGGAGAGAGCTGGTGTGTGCGCGCTTGGGGGAGTGACGTGAGTCTGAACTGGGTGAGCCTCCCCCAAGGAGCAGTGTGCCTGGACTGGCCCAGATCGGCTGCCACTCCTTTTCTCACTGCCTCACCCCAACCCATAGCAAGTTAGCCCTTGAGGTGGGACCTACTCCTTCTGGCCACCTCCCAGTAATGCAGAGGGAAGAAAGAATTCCTGTTCCTGAGTTTAGGGGTGGGAGTTGCGAGCCAAGCTGGTGACCCCAGCTGCTGTACGCTGCTCCAGAGGAGTCTCTCGTGAAGATTCCGAGGCATCTGTAAGATTGGAGTTGGGAAATAATTTCTCCACGGTGGAGGGTGAAATCAGAGTGTAAAGGAGCAGATTGGGCTCCCTCCAGCGGAGTCACAGCAAGAGTGTGTCCCAGCCTGCTTAGATGGTTGGTTGAGGAGCAAAGGCCTCCTGACACAAGGAAGGACATTTCGAGAGAAGACCCTCTCTCAATACTCCTAACCTTTGCCCCTTCAGGGCTAAGATGAGATCTAGCACAGGCCCGCTGTACCGAGGACTGCCTCTCAGTAGCCCTAGCCAGCCTTGGTCACTTCTGTCCCTACTCGGCTTTCTAGGGACTACTTGCCTGCCAAAATAAAGCGAATCTTTAGCGTCAGGGCAGATTGACACCACCGATTGCAAAGAAGCTTCAGGCACTCCAACCTTCTGAGCTTGTGGACTCAGATGGGGAGGACAGAGGGACCAGCAGTAGAAAGGTTTCACAAGTCGCCCATCCTGGAAAGCCAGTAGGGAGGGAGAACTTTGCCTCCGCTTTCCCAAAGTACTAGGTTGGGTTAGGCCGGTGCCTAGGATTCGAATGTTTTCTCTGGGATCATAATCTTCCCCTCCAGTACCCCCGCGGGCATTGGGGCTTGACCGCCTGAGGGTCTGTAACAAGAGCGGTGATTGAGAACGCCAAAGCAGCCGCGCGGGTCTTTGCAGTACCAAGGCCTTTTTACTTTACTCCGTTTTACCCGGATTTTAAGCTGGGATAGATGTGTCTCTCCAGGCAGGGACTCATTCACCCAGAAGCTTGTTGTTGGCAGAATTAGAGAGTAATTTGCAAAGACGCTCTTCCATGTTGATTTATATCAGCTTAATCCTCGCTGCAGCATTACAAACTTACTGTCATTACGGGCAAGGGAAACTGAAGGACCAGGTTAGAGGATTTGCCTGAGTGAGACAGGTTCCCCCGGGGACGGGGGATATTTGAAATACATCTTTGAGACTGCAGCTCACGGTCTACCCGGGTTATGAGCTGCCTCCGAGGGAGCGCAGTGTTCAGAATTAGAGCACTGGTTCCCGTTCCTTCGGCTCTGAGTGGCAGGGATGGCGCTGGTTCTGTCACTGGAAGACTTAGGGCTAGCTGCAGGCCAAGGTGCAGCAGGTTAAAGTCAAGGAAAAGAACTTAGCTCTACAACTGGTAACTGCCTGTTTCTCCGGGAGCCCTCCCTCTAGCAGGCTGAGCGCACCGGATATTTCATCCACTGCTGGATCCCCGGAGTGAAAATAAAACCTTGAGCCCCAGAGTGAGCCTGGTGACTTCTACCCCCTCCGTTTGTCTCTCCCACCTCACCCGGGCCATTATGCTGGGAAGGAAAGGGAGAGGCTAACCGGGCACCCCGAGTTGTTTGTAGAATTCTCCTTGGTTCTACTCTGGCCCTGAGACGTGGCTCTCCGGGCAGACAGCACATTAAATGCCATTCCATTTACGCTGCTGGATGTGAGGAAGGCCAGAATACAGCTGGCCCATCCCGGTGAACTCCTTTTCCTCACCGGCCTCTCAGAAAGCCCATCCCCTTCTCAGCCAGGAAAGGCATTAGTGGTTTACGCTCCCCCCGCCCTCCCCCTTTACACTTGTCAGTTTCAAGACAGAGTGTGTAGCATCTTATTTTTCTGTAGAGCACCCATCAGAGTCTCCGGAAAGCCACCAGGAGCCACTTGAACCTATGAAGGAGGTCACTAGTCCATAAGAAAAAGAGTAAGGAATGGAGCCAGGAAGTATGAGTGGCTCCTTCCTTTTCCTGCTAAGGGAGGGAGGCAGGAGAGCTCTCTACAGCTCAGGGACCCTAATGGGGTAGAGGAGCTGAAGAGAGGGCTTAGAAAGACAAAAGGAGATGCTGAGCAGCTTCTAAAGGCATCATACTATACCCAGCTCCCAGAATTTATACGGAGACTTATAGTCTGTCAGTCGCCTGCGGAGCATCCTATTGTTCAACATTTGAAATTATATTGGTGTCTTAGTTAGGGTAGCGATTGCTGTGATGAAACACCACAACCAAAATATTTGGGGAGAAGAGGGGTTTTGTCTTACACTTCCACAACACTGTTCTATGTTAAAGGAAGTTAGATCAGGAACTCAAACAGGGCAGGATCCTTGAGGCAGGAGCTGATGCAGAGGCCATGAAGGAGCTGCTTACTGGCTTGCCTACCCTGGCTTACTAAGCCTGCTTTCTTATAGAACCCAGGACCACCAGTCTAGGAATGGCACCACCCACCATGAGCTGGGTTCTTCCATATCAATCACTAATTAAGAAAATACCTCGGGGGGGGGGGAGAGGCAGGGAGGGGAGCAGAAAAAAATGTAGAGCTCAATAAATATCAATAAAGAAAAAAAAAAGAAAATACCTCAGAGCTGGATCTTATAGAGGAATTCTCTCAAGTGGTGTTCCCTCCTCTCAGATGACACTAGCTTGTGTCAAGTTGATATAAAACTAGCCAAGACAATTGGGTATGCAGATAATTCCAACCTTTATTTGACCAAGGCTCAGGGAGTTATGTGTGCTTCTCCTGAGGTAACAGGACAGTTGGAAGCTCTTTCTAGTCTACTTCAGAGGGGAATTTTGAGGAAGTACCAGATCCTGCAACAGCCCAAAGGATAAAGTTTGTTCCCTTTGGGGTTAGGGCAAGGATTCAGAGAGACAGCCACCATCTTGGAGGTCTATCTAGCTAACGCTATAACGACTATAAACTAACATCTCTCCAGTCAGAATAATGGACCCATAGGACAGCTAAGAGTCCCCAAATGGCAACCTGGGAAGTGGAGGGAAATGAGAACAGGAGCCTTGCTTTAAAACCTATCATTTAAGGTTCTTAGCAATGAGTTGGGAACCAAGAATTTCTTTAAACAGAGAATTTTAAAATAAAAACCT
Source organism: Dicrostonyx torquatus (assembly GCA_028555095.1). NCBI lineage: Eukaryota > Metazoa > Chordata > Mammalia > Rodentia > Cricetidae > Dicrostonyx > Dicrostonyx torquatus. Next base: position 6,284,439 of record JAQHUG010000024.1, read on the forward strand.
TGTGAGTGATGTCCAAAGAGCTATGGTTTTGTTGTGCAACTGTTATTTTAATAGTTTGTGTGTGTGTGTGTGTGTGTGTGTGATCACTCTCATGTAAAGAGAGATCAGAGAGAGCTTGCAGGAGTTGGTTTTCTCCTTGTACTATGTGGGTCCCAGGAATTGAACTCAGGTTGTCAGACTTGGAGGCAGGCATCTTTGTTCCTCAAGACATCCTGCCAGCTCAGAGCTGTAAGTTTTTTTTCCCTCTCAGTTGGAGAAAATGTGAAGAAAGATGTAAGACTTTTGTTTACACTAACTTGACCCTAATATCATTATGGAGGCTTAGGTATAGAAATCAAGCCTCATTTTATCCTTTAACACAACAGTTCTCAACCTGTGAGTCATGACCCCATTGGGGTCGAATGATCCTTTCACACGGGTCACCTAAGACCGTCAGAAAGCATTGCTATTTATGGTACAATTCATGACAGTAGCAGAATTACAGTTATGAAGCAGCAACAAAAATAATTTTATGGTTGGGGGTCACCACAACATGAAGAACTGTGTTAAAGGGTCACAACATTAGAAAGGTTGAGAACCACTGCTTTAAAGGAATAGATAAAGCAGCCACCCTGATGGCAAATACTAAATAATGGGAAGATATATGATGGAGGGTCAAGGACTAGGTGGAAATGAGGCTCCAGGGGAAGGAAGTGAAATCTCAGATAGACAGAACCAAGACACAACTACAGAGTTAGGCAAGGCTCAGGGAGGCAGCAGCTGTCCCCCTACCCTAAGGAACAAGGACTTGGAACCACAAATATTGCCATTCTGCCAACAGACAATTGTGATATTTTAGGTACCAATCCAGACACCAACAGGCTGAAAATCTGCCAAATCCACTAGCTGGGTCATCCAGAACCTGTTCTGTGCCTAGGATGCTCAACACAGGCCAGCTTCCATGCAGATAGAGCTTAGGCCAAGAGAGGGAAAAGAGACCGAGAGCATGGTGCTGGTCTATGGTGGTACAGACTTTAAATTTTGGATTTTGACCTTTGCAAGAGGCTAGCTACGTACAGTATAGTTCTCTTTTGTATGGAAAATGCTCTCAGCTAGTGTTGGGTCCAGCCCAACTTGTCCATCATTCCTGAGAAGGGGAGTGTGGACTGAGGAAAGAAATAGACAAGAGACAGATGATAGAGCCAGGATGGCTTCTAGGGAATGATGTAAAAAAGCAAAACACACCAAGATTATTACTCTCAGTCCTTATTTTTTTAATTTATTTAACTTTATTTTATGTGGATTAGTGTGAAGGTATCAGATCCCTCAGAAACTGAGCCATCTCTCCAGCCCCTTCTCAGTCCTTATATTCCTCAAACAAAAGGGGAGGGCACATGACTTCTGTGATGCAAAGGATTACCACCTTCCATCTCAAAACCTGGTAACCAAGCCCTAAGTGAAAACATCCTGCTGACTGGCCTTTGAAGTCATCCAGTAGCCACAGCCTTGGTCAAACATCTTGTTCATCCTTGAGGAGCAAGAACAGGTCTGAACTCTTTGACCAAGGATTCAAAGCTATGGGCCCTCACAGGCTAGGCCCAAGGAGACAACACCCTGCAGTATGCTGTGTTGCTAATCTAGGATATCTTGTAGGTTGCATGTAGTAGAACCCATCACCCTGTGATATTGTCATCTTTCAATGCGTATCCTGGGATGTGAGACCACTGTAAAATCAAAAGCATCTGTGTGGCTTCTACCTTCCACAGTTCCAGTGACAATGACCAAAGTCCCCTAATAAGGCATTAGTTGAAGATGGAAGTGCATTAGCCTGTGTTCCTACATGACTGCATGGACAATAGCACCACCTACACCCCAAAAAAGAACACTCCGGAATAGCTGCTCCAGTTTAAGGAAGACACGAACTTCTCTTGTGCTTTATCCAGCATGTTTTGGGAATCTATTTGTTGCAACAACTCAGATAAATCAGTCCCCACTGTCACTGGTCCAGCAGGCACCATTCACACTAGGGTACGGCAGCATGATAAGGGGCATGCCAGCCAGACAAACTCCAATGTGGGCAGGTGATGGGTTCTGGGTCATGGTTGTAAAGTGAAAACTCCTCTTCGTTCCTTGTGCCACTCAGTGCCACAGATCACAGCTGGTAGTCAAGAAATCTTAAAAAAAGAAACACACAGAGAGCAAGGCTTTGAATGAGATTGTGTTCTCCCTGGGAACCAGCCTGATCAAATAAATCCCTGAAGACTGTCCTCCCCTCTCCCCTGTGATGTGTAGGAATGGGTAAGAGGAAGAACAGGGAGACAAAGCAAAGCCAGTGTTTGAAACAAGAACATGGAGTTCTGGTTTGCCCATGTGCAGTGCCCGCACACACCTCTGCAGCTTTGCATCAGGAAAGAGCACTTGACAGGCTGTCCAGAGTGTGTGAATTTACCTCTATCCTCTTCCTGTGGGACAAGTCAGCAAGATGCTCCAAACTTCAGTTCTTCTGAAAAGAGGCCTATCCATCACCTCACATTCCACAGACATGAAGAAGGAAGCTTATCCGCTTGAAAAGCAGCTTGAAGTCTTCATTAAAAAAAACTCCAAGGCCGGGCGGTGGTGGCGCACGCCTTTAATCCCAGCACTTGGGAGGCAGAGACAGGTGGATCTTTGTGATTTCGAGACCAGCCTGGTCTACAAGAGCTAGTCCCAGGACAGGCTCCAAAGCCATAGAGAAACCCTGTCTCGAAAAATAAAAAAATAAATAAATAAATAAAAACAACCCTGAGTGGGGCTGGAGAGATGGCTCAGTGGTTAAGAGCACTGGCTACTCTTCCAGAGGACTTGGGTTCAATTCCTAGCATCCATACGGCAGCTAACAACTGTGTGTAACCCCAGTTCCAGGGGATCCGACACCCTCATACAGACATACTTGTAGGCAAAACACCAATGCACATAAAATAAATAAAGAAAGAAAGACTCAGAGAATGGGGCATGATGGGAGCCTTGTTCCTCCAGAAAGTGAATAGAGTCAGTACTCTCTCTGTTACGTTCAGATATGGTTTGGAAGACATTTCTTTAAACCTACCCTCTTTGAGCTGCTGAGACTTCAAAGTGTGTTTTCAAAACAAAACAAACAACAATAAACAAAGAACAAAAACATCTCTAAAGTCATGTAGATGGCTCAATGGGTAATGGAGCTGTACAACTCTGACAATCTGAATTCAATCCTTGGAACGTCATAAAGGTGGAAAGAGAGAACTGCCCTTCCAAAATGTCCTCTGACCTCCACACATGCATGCATCATAGGTTGTGCAAGCCCCACACATATCATATATATGTACAATAACATCAATCAATAAATAATTTGTCAAAACTCTAGTATTGATAACTCCAAAAATCTAATCTATGAAAACACAGTGAAAATATAGAGAAAATAATCATAGCCAAATTTTCCAGAACTTTTTACTGCTAAAAGCACACAGCAACCCCTGGAACAGGTATTCTTAGTAACAACAGCAAGCCTTCCTGCAGTTTAACTTATTCTAGTCTATCTCCCACCTACCAGATGAGAAGCAATCCTGAAAATAAACAACCCATCTTCGAAGTCACAGTGCAGGAGGGAGCAGAACACACCTCCATTGCAGAGTGTCTGTATTTGATTTTTTTTTTGTACCTGCTTGCCTGGAACTTGTGTGTGTCAAAGCCGTCATCAATGAACATTTATCAAAAACTTCCACAGGCAAATTGTTTTAGTTTCTTTTGCCTGAGGCCCTTGGATAACAATCTGGCAAACAACAGAAGAAACAAAAAACTTGGAAGTAAGGCTTGGGAGGAGTACTATGCTTTTGGGCATAAGAGTTTTGGAAAGCTACAACATGTTCATAGTAGCCTAGAAGACCGTGTACATGCCTAAGGCTGTATGTACACCCAGAAGGTGCCAGGAGGCTTTAGACTCTCATTTTAAGTTGACTGTAAGGTTCTGCAAAACAACAATTGGAAGGCTGAAGCAGTGTTAACAGATTTCTAGCTGACTGCTGGAGACACACCTCACAGACACCCAGAATTCCTCTTCAAAGACACAATCGCCAGGTTCCATTTGTTTAAGGAAATACCTGTCTCATAACTACCTGACTTGTAAACTTAGGGGAGCAGACTTCAATGACAAGAATATAGACTTTACAAAATTAGCTTTAGCTCAGAAAGGTCTCAAACCAAACAAACTGCAGCTGTAACAGAAAAAAAAGGCAGGGGTTAATAGCTGATGTCCAGGTTTGCCACAGTGTAATACTGTTTCATTTTCAACAAAAACCAAAGCTAAAACTGTGAGGCATACAAAGAAACAGTGTATGCCTCCATCCTGGCTAGTTTTCTTGCAACAAGCTAGAATCACCTGAGGGGAGGGAGTTCCTGTTGAGCCTCCATAAGATTGAGCTCTAGGCAAGCTTGCCAGGTATTTTCTTAACTACTGATTGACATGGGAGGACAGTGCATTGTGGGTGGTGCCATCCCTAGGCTGGTGGTCCTGGGTTCTATAAGAAAGCAGGCTGAACAAGCTATGTGGAACAAGCCAGGAAGCAGCTCCCCTTCATGGCCTCTACATCAGCTCCTGCCTCTAGGTTCCTATCCTGTTTGGGTTCCTGTCCTGGCTTCCTTCAGTGATAAACAGCAATATGGAAATGTAAGCCTAAAAAAACCTGTTCCTTCTCAACCTGCTTTTGAGTCATGGCGTTTCACCATAGCAATAGAAACCCTAAGACAGTCCCATAAACAGGAAAATAGGAGCCACGGAAACTGTCCCTGAAGAGACCCAGACACTGAACCTAATAGACCAGGACTTTGAGATCAGTTCAAATAACTAAATAACATGATGGGAAGCGTTACAAGGTTGTCTCACCAAACAGAAAACATCAGGAAAGAAAGAAAAACTTTTAAAAAGATCTAGGCAGAAACTCTAAAGTTAAAAAGTACGGTAACTGGCTGGGTGGTGGTGGTGCACACCTTTAATCCCAGGACTTGGGAGGCAGAGGCAGGTGATCTCTGTGAGTTCGAGGCCAGCCTGGTCTGCAGAGTTAGCTCCAGGACAGCTAGGGCTGTTACCCAGAGAAACCTTGTCTTGGAAGAAAAAAAAACAAACAAAAAACCGACCGAGCAACCAAGCAACAGCAACAACTAAAAGGTATATAACTAAAATGCAAAACCCACTAAAGGGGCACTACAGAGGATCTGAACTGGCATTTAAAAACAACAAGATTAAAGGTTAAACAAACTGCTGATTTCTAGGCTCAACCAAACAAACAAACAAACAAATGGACAAAAAAAAATGAGGAAACTGAAAACTTAGGAAGCTATGGGAAGCCCTCAGACATACAATAAATTAAAGTTCCCAATAAATCTCCACGTCTAAGAAGCTATGTGAATGACACATAGAAAAAACTTGAGAGATGCATGCTAAAAACATAGACAAAGAGAACCATGAAGAGAGAAGCTTGACATGTCTAGAACAAAAGATCATCCAGAAGGATTGGTAGGAAGGTGGCACTGGAGCTGAGAGAAAATGCACGTTGTTCCACTGAGATTCTGTATCAAACAACATCCGCCTTCAAAAATGCAGAAGAAACCAAGACATTCCCAGATGCGGTGAATCTGGATGGCAAAGAAGAGCTTCCATTTTAGAGTGGCGTGTTCTCCAAAGTCATGCCACTCTCCTCAGTGTAGGGGTCAATGGTACTATCCAAAGCAATCAGTTGGCACTCGTTTCTAAACAAAATAAAGATAAAACCAGGCCAAAATTGGGAGAGACTGACTTTCAAGCTCTGTTCTCAGAATCTCAAAGGGCCCTGCAAGGACCCTGAAGAAAAAAAACCATATTATTTATCTCTTTATTTTCCAGTTGAGAAAGCTATTTCAGATAAGTGAGATCTCTCCTGAGCCCTCTTTGGGGGATGATTGTCCTGGACCCCCGGATTTGTGGACCTCCTTTTTTTCACATTTGGTAATCATTCATTTTATCAAGATCAAATACATATGGAAACGAAAGTCAAAATAATTTTTATTTAATCTCAGTCGGTTTTGAATTTTGTTCAGAAACATATGTCAAATACCAGAAGGAAGGAAAATGATGATGGGGGAAAAAAAGAATATGCAGATAGGTGGGAAAAGAGAATATCAGGGTTTGAAGAGACTAGAACAAAAGATAAAGGGAAATTGAGAGCAAATGAAAAAAGGAAGGTAGAAGCCCAGCCAATGGAATAAAAGGAGAGAAAAATATGAGAAAAAGAGGATGCACTGACCATGCCGGGCGTTGGTGGCGCACGCCTTTAATCCCAGCACTCGGGAGGCAGAGGCAGGCAGATCTTTGTGAGTTCGAGACCAGCCTGGTCTACAAGAGCTAGTTCCAGTGCAGGCTCCAAAGCCACAGAGAAACCCTGTCTCGAAAA
>JAQHUG010000024.1:6298000-6310269 GCA_028555095.1 Dicrostonyx torquatus
ATGGGTTAAATTAATAATGTAAGAGCTATCCAATAAGAAGCTAGAGCTAATAGGCCAAGCAGTGATTTAATTAATACAGTTTCTGTGTGGTTATTTCAAGGTTGGCCAGCTGGGAACTAACAAGCAGCTCCTACAACACTTGGCCCACAGCCTAGGCTCAGTTTTTTATAACTTAACCCATTTCTATTAATCGATATGCTGCACCAAGTTTTGTTTACCACATGTATGAACTTCCCATGTTGCTTCTTTCATGTTCATCTGTAACTATGAGACTCCTCCTCCTTCTTCCCACCTTTTTCTTAGCCTGATTCTCCCACCTAACCTTATCCTGTCTAGCTATAGGTCAGTCAGATTCTTTATTAAACCAATCACAATGACATATTCACACAGTGAAAAGGAGTATTCCGCAAACAAGAGACAGGTCTTGTACCCTCCGCCAGCCTGCTAGCCAACTAAATGTCACCACATGACCTTGGTGATGCTACATGGAACAGAGAACTCAGCCAGACAAGAGTTCCCTGAATTCCTGTTGCACAAATGTGTGAGCTGGAGGCATGCAGATGTTCAAAGTCACTGAGGGTAGCTTGTTACTCAGCTGTGGACAACCCAGAGGAAAGCAACATTTATCTTAAAATCAGAGGTTGCAGAAAATGGAACGGGCATTCTGGATCATGCCTGGAATCTCAGCACTTGGACTGTGAAGGCAAGATGATTTCTAGGAGTTCAAGGCCAGTTTGATTTCATGGTGAGTTCCAGACTAGCCTGAACCACAATGTGAGACCCTGTTTCAAAGAACAAACAGGAATGATTGTATCCCCCAAGTCTTAGTTTTCTTTTTGGCCAATTCTCTTTTGGGTAGGTTTGGGGGTACTGGAGATCAAACCTGGGACCTTGGGCTAGTGTGAGCTCTACCACTGAGCTATATAGCCCCAACCCTTCATTGTGCCAGTATTTGATAAAAACTGAATATGCACATACTGAGGACTGCTAGATGGCACAGTGTGGAGTTACAGGAGTCCTGAGAGGCTAAGAGTGCAGCTCAGGGGTGCAGCTCAGGGATGAGTGAGTACCTGGCACAGACTAGAAAGGAGAAGGAAGGAACAGAGGGAGGGAAGGAGGGAAGGAGGGAGGCAGGAACTGGGCTCAGAGTCAGTCACTCTGAGACTTCCTACTCAGGAGCCTACTCACTCACTAAGGAGTGCTGTGTATGTCATAGGGTTCTTATGATCATTAAAATGGATCTCACCGTCTGCAAACTGGAGGGCTCTCTAGAGAGTCCTGTCTTGGATGGGCAGGTGATCTTTGCAAGTCTAGAAAAACGAGGGACTGTCCTACTTCACATGGTAAGGCATGAATGAATTTGTGTAATAACGTTGTTAGTAGCTGTTCCTCTTCCCAAAGACTGCTCAGCAGTGCAGCCAGGTGTCCTTGCTGCTTCAACAGGCCCCTAACATTGAGAGTCAGCCAGACAAGCCAATCTCATGAGATTTTTAAAAGTTCCTAAAGATCATTATAGAGAGGCAGGATGATGAAGGATCGGGAATCCCTGACGGAAGGCGACAACCGTGGAGATCACAATTCTTTATGACTTGCCTGAATTCTGGTTGTTCGAACCTAGAAAAGCAAATCAGTACTTCTGACAAGCTTTCAGGAGTTGTTCGTGATGCTCGCATAAACATACAGAAGTAAAGAGGGTCTGGGGAGAGTGTTGTGGGGAAAGTTACTTGACTTAGAAGTCCCAGATAGCTACCTCACATCCTGGGCTTGCAAAATAGCATCTCCCTCGAGGAGGCGCGGAAGGTAAAGTGATGGCGCCACCTGCTGGAAAAACAGAGGCTTGGCCTCACTCCCCTTGGAGTTTCTGTTCCTAAAACAGTCCCTAAACTCAACCCTCCCCAGAGTCTAAATCTGACCGAGCGGCAATCAGACTCAGTGGGAAACCACAGTCCTACTTCTCCATATTCCTACAATTCTTGCAAGCCCATGCTTTTCTGTTGTTTCGTTTTGGTTTATTGGGGAGGGGGCGGTTCTCAGAATTGAAATCTACAAGCCTAACGATCTTTCCCAGAGGACTGGGATCCCATGAGGACCCACCCGCCAAATCCCTTACAAAGACGGGAAGGGAGGAGATGTGGCGTGCTTCCCCACTCCACCAGTTTCCCCTGCCCGAAGGAAGAGGCACGTGACAGAGATGGACGGACATTTCTGTCCCATACCGACGCTGATGAATCCCTTACGGCCCCACTCTGGGCGGACTGCTTCTGAAAGCCTCCGAAATGACCCAATAATGGAACACTCTAAAATGGCTCCCTCCTCTAGGGATCATTAGAGAGCTATTAAGGTGTCTAATTATTTCCTAGTGCTAATAAAGGTGCCAATAAGCAGACCAAGTTTTCTCATTTTTATGGAGGTAATTAGAAGGCCAATTATTTTTTTATGTACACAAAGGAGAGAAACCTTAGCCGCTGCCTGTGCAGCTGTATCTGAGCCTGCACTTTTGACAGGAGCAAGAGCCTAACACCATTATTTAGGGACGATTGGGGCTGAACGACATGCAGTCTTCCTCAGATCTGGGGAGCAAAGGGGGAATGTAGGTGTTCCCGGGTAACCAGGAACCCTACTGCAGAAACTATATCCCATTTGCCTCTAAGGGGAGCCACACAGCAGACTCTCAGAAGGCTTGCTCAGGTGTGCCCTCCTGAGCCACAGCGAAGGTTTCCTGGATTGGATGTGTGGGAGATAATTTTCATTTCGGATAGATGATGCTAACCCACCTGGTTCTGGGGCCTCGCTTTGAGAAGCGCCAGATCTCATTACAGATGGTTGTGAGCCACCATGTGGTTGTTGGGAATTGAACTCAGGACCTCTGGAAGAGCAGCCAGTGCTCTTAACGCTGAGCCATCACTCCAGCCTCCATAAATCAGATAATTGAGGAGGATGCCTAACATGTACCTCTGGTCTCCACCTAGGCCTCCATGTGTTCACACCTGCACATACTTGCTTTAAAGGTGTGAAATTAATGATCAAGAGGAATTTAAAGGTTGCTCTAAGCATAAGTTTGTAAGATGTAATAATGCTTGGGTGGGTGAGGAGAGGGTGGGCTAGAAGGAACCCAGAGGCAAGAATGGACACGATGGCCAGTTGTTTGCACCCAAGGTGCGAAAGGAGAACTGAAAGAGTCGTTGGGCTGCCATTTGCAGTATGCACACTGTGTTAGGGAGCACCGCCCAGTTCAGTGCCCTCCTCAAGAGGGAATGGAGAGTCAGCAGTGGAATATGGGGAGTCACGGTTTTGCTAAGGACCACAGTGCGTGGGGCGCTCTCTATGGGGGGATCTAAAGAGAATGGGAACTTTTCAAATAGGGGGAAATGGAGTCATTCAATAAGAGAAGAGACGAGCCCAGTCTTTGCATCCCCAAACCTACACTTTTCAGTCCATCGAAGGGCTGTGTGTGCGTGTGTAAACTAGAAGGCATTTCCTCTAAGTATTATGTCCTATCACTGTGGCTCCCTGGGCTCAAGCCCAAAGTTGCTCTTTGTGTGACAGAGGAAAGTATGGGATCTGGGAACCAGACCATGGATTTGATGCTGGTGCTGCCACTGTGTCTACCATAAGCACAGTGTCCACTTACCATGCCGGGTGGCACACATTGGCTAAGTAATAAATAAGCTGTCAAAACAGTGACATTATCCTAGCTCCTGTGCCCATGCCCAGCCCTTCCTTCTGCTCCCCTGCAAGTCCTTGTTCCTGTATGGCCAGTCGTCTTCAATTTTACCCTAACTTTGCTGACTCCTGAATTCCTCAGACCTGGGGCATCTATCTCAGGCCTTCTGCATATGTCCCCCTTCAAGGCTGCAGAGGGTCTGTGTGTTGTAAAAGGAGCGGGTTGTGTTTCCAGCACCTGAGAGGAACACAGGCCCTTTTGTTCCGTCCCGCCCGGCTTGGCCTGGTCGCATGGCCGCATGGCCTGCTTTTGGCCCTGATTTGCTTATACCCAGAATAATTATGCACAAACTGTATTCATTCAAATACTGCCTGGCCTATTAGTTTTAACCTCTTATACATATTAGTCTAACCCATATTTAGGAATCTGTGTGTCACCACGAGGTGGTGGCTTACAGAGGAAGATTCTAACCTACATCCATCTTGGTCCAGAGGATCATGGCGTTTGCCCACTTCCTTCTCTCTCACCACCTTCCATTCTGTCTACTCCCCCCACCTAAGGGCTGTGTCCTCTCCTATAGGCCAGGCAGTCCTTTATCCAACCAATGAGAGTAACCCAAAATACAGAAGAACCCTCTTACACCATTTCCCCTTTTTCTGTTTAAATAAAAAAGGACCATGCCGTGCCAGGGCAGATGGCGGGATCAGGCTTAATCAGGCGGGAGAGCATGGTGGATTTCTGCAGCCATACATGGAGGTGTTTCCAGGCTGCGCATTGCTCTGCATAGCAGATTCAGCTGTAACTTAAACAAAAAGCTCATTCTCCGGGTTGGAGTGCTGAGCTTGGCTCCTGCCTAGAAGGAGGGCATTGCGCACTGTGACTCAGAGGCACAAGCAGCCCCTACCTATTATAACAGTTTGGTGCTCCAACATGTGTGGTTAATCCACTTAAAAACCTGAGAGGGCTTAAAAAGGAGAGAATTTAACACAGCTTTTTGCTGTTTCTGGATGGCGTGCCACAGAGAGATTTCCTGACTTAGCAAATCAACATTGTGGCGGTTTTAAAACGGGTCTTCCTGGACTGTGCTGCCAGCTCGAACTCCAGCTATAAAGCATTTCAGTGGTTCTTGTGGGACTGGATGCTTGTGTGCCTGCTCAGGGTCGGGAGTAAAGCAGCTGAGACTGTGGCTCAGCTCTTCCTGCCTTAGGCTGCGGGATCAGGTCTACTGGAAACTGGCAGTTTTGAAAGACCCGTTTCTGGTCTGTGCCGCCAGCGTGACCTCTGGCTCCGGCAGAGACAGACCATTTTAATGGGGTTTTCTGAGTAAAATGCTATGATTTGCTTGCTTGATGACAATGTGGGCTCACTGTGTGCCTGGAATTGCGCAACTCAGAGGTGCAGCTGACTCCAAGGCTGAAGTGGCTCTGCCATGCTGAACTGTGCTTGCTAATCTCAGGCAGGACCTTAATTATCATAACAACAGCGCACTTAAGGTTTAGACTGGGCAGGAAACAGGCGGTAACTTAATTACCCCTACATGGTGCAAGCTAAAGTTTTTAAAAACTGCTTAGCATTTTAAGAACTGCTCTTGTACAGTGAAGAATTACAGATACATACTACAACAGATTCAGACATGAGAGACCTCTGAATGGCTCATACTGTTAGATAAATTACGTAGGCTTAGGAGAGAGAAGAAAAAAAATATAGAGAAAGTAATAAAATAAACAATGCCTTAAAAAAGGTAAAGTCTTTAAAGAGACAGAATACAGATAGTTATAGATTAAAAGAAATAAAAAATAAGCCACATAAACATGGAAAATTCACAGAATGTCTGTATTTTGTATTTTATTGTGTTTTCTTTAAATTTTTTGACTGTGAAGGAGCTAAATACAAAAAGACATCTCATTATATGGGCTGCCAAGCTAAACCAGCATGGATATTATGAAGGTATTATTGCTTCACAATTTGGGTCTAAGGATATGATGCTTTCGGAAAGAGGTTCTTCTTTTGTTTTCATAGAGGATGAGAACCTGTGGATTTCTCCTATACTAATCTGGTATGATAGACCATGCCCTCCTGAAAGGTCACCATGAACACCTTCAGAAAATTACTTCACTCAACTGCCAACTGAAATGTACCTGCCACATGGTTATAGCATGAAATACCTAATTAACAGTGCCCCCATACAGCAGGAAGCAGTTTGGAGAGAAATAACTGTGCCCACATTCCCAAATATTGTTTATAAATGCTTTTTTTAACACTTAAAGGGAGAGATGATATGGATATGAATAATTTGCATTGGTATAAATTTTGATTTATTGATATAAGTTTAAGGTAAGTCTTGTTATGTATATTTATGATCTTGATTAAGGTATTGTGATTGTGTAGTTCATTTTAAAATGTAATGTGTAATTAGGAAATATAGATTGTAAATAGATAATCATCTATAATAGTTAAGTTTGTAGTCATGTTAGTTAGATTTTCTAGCTATGCATAGATATATTTCAGTTATATAGGCATTCTTCATATCTCTCAAAGACTACAGAATATGGCATTTTAAGTATTTTAATAACTTATGGATTTTCATGACAATGAGACACATCTGCTCCTGGCAGCACCAAGCTACTTCAAGAGGAAGATGGGCATCGAAGAGGCTCCTAATGGAGTTTGCTATCCATTTGGGCAAGAAAGTGTTCTTGCCTGGACTGCTTAAATGGACACAAAAAACCTGCAGAAAGAGGACTGCTGAACTTGCCTAAAAGGTGAGATGATCCTTTAGGGTTCCTGCTTCGTGAAAAAGTCTGTGAGACATTCTGCAGGACACAAAAGAAAGTGAGTGAACTGTCTTTAAATTTTCCTGCTTCATGGAAATGTTTGCTGGATGCTATGGGCCTGTAGGCTGAAGATGGATGCCCCAACTGTAAAAAAGAACTTTGGGTGACTGTCCAGGCAGTGAGATGTCTCTGTCATTTCTAGAGTTTGGAAGTTGCTTACTTCTTGTTTACTTAGGTAATATTTAATCCTTCTGGAGTCTTTGATGGAGTTAAAGAATAGATAGATAGTTATAGTTTTCCTTAGTTAAGATAAAAGATAAAAGATAAAATAGATATAAATGTAATTCTTGCTTGTTAACTGTTTTGTTATATGTAATTTTACTATGTTAAAATGAAAGCCTTTCTTTTCTGTTTAAACAGAAAAGGGGAAATGGTGTAGGAGGGTTCTTCTGTATTTGAGTTACTCTCATTGATTGAATAAAGGACTGCCTGGCCTACAGGAGAGGACACAGACCTTAAGTGAGCGGAGTAGACAGAACGGAAGGTGGTGAGAGAGAAGGAAGTGGGCAGATGCCATGATGCTCCAGCCAAAGATGGATGCAGGTTAGAATCTTCGGATAAGTCACCATCTCATGGTGACATACAGACTTTTATAATGGGTTAGTTTAAGATGTAAGAGTTAGCCAAGAAGAGGCTAGTGATAATGGGCCAGGCAGTATTTAAATGAATCCAGTTTGTGTATAATCATTTCGGGCATAAGCTAGCTGGCGGCCAAGAGCTGGGCAGAAAGGAACAAAAGGGCCCGTACTCCTCTCAGGTGCTGGGAACACAGCTGCACCTAATTACAACATCTCTGCCTGGTCAGGGGGACAGAGGATTCCACACATGCTGTTCAAATTCTTCCTAGTTCTTACTAGAACCTGCCTGGGACCTGCTAAGACCTGGTCTTTCTTCTTCCTTTTGGAGGAGTTGAGACAAGTCTCCCAAACTTTTGAGTGCAACCCTAGAGCTCTGTACCCCGCTACTCCCACCCCACCTCTCTGTTTGGATGGTGCAGAGAAGTACAGGGAAGCCTGTGTAAGATCTGGGAGGAACTGGCTGGGATGGTGGCAACACCCCAAAGAGCTGCATTCAGAGGCACTAATCCCTTTGTTTGCTGTGTCCTCTGGCAAGTGCCCAGCCTTTTTGGCTTAAGAATAACATCCTGGTGCATGGGGTGGAGTTGGGGGGGTTCAGCTGATTTCCTGGGTGTCTAGAAGAGGTGAAGGAAGATTTCATCGCATCCAGGACTGGATATGGCCTTGCTGCCATGACAACATATCTGACAAAAGCGACTTAAGGGAGGATGGTTCATTTTCGTTCACAGTTCCAGGGTCCTGAGCTCCATGTGGAGAGGAGCTTGTGGCAGCTGGTTACAATACTTCCACAATCATGAAGCCACCTCATGAATGAGTGCCCAGCCAGGTGTCTCTTTTTAGGCAGTCTCAGATGCCAGCCCATGGCACTGCCCATATTCAGAGTAAGTCTCCCTATTTGAGTTGGATAACCTCTCAGATTTTCCCCCAGAGGTTTTTTTTTTTTTCTACTCTAAATCCCTTCAAGTTGACAATATTACATCATATACCCTAGGAAGGAATGGTTAAAGTTTAAGAGGATATTGGCTACTTTGATACACCCAAGATTCCTAAGGCTTTTCCACACCCACTTTTCTGTCTGTCCTTCCTTGATGCTGGCTTTGAAGAGGCATGTAAAAACAATGAATGTGAATGCAGCTGGTTCTATCCCGGACTTCTGTGAACACTGTACCTGTGCAAGGGAGAGAGTGCAGAGACTCCTCCTGCAACCCAGAAATGGGCTCGGATCTGAATTGTACCTGGCATGAGGCAAAAGAGAAATCACAGGGGCAACAGCACCTGTTCAGAATCCAACCCACACATGTCTGTGTAATAATAGTCAGGGATACGCTGAGCCACCTGGGACACACTAGAGGCAATGCAGCTTCGCCTCAAAAGGTAAGGATAACAATAATCGACGGCTGGGCAGTGGTGGCGCACATTTAATCCCAGCACTCGGGAGGCAAAGGTGGTGAACCTCTAAGTTTGAGACCAGCCGAGTCTACAGAGTTTCAGGATGGCCAGGGTTACACAGAGAAATCCTGTCTCAAAAACCAATAAAATAATAAACCATCTGTCTGGATGTAGACAAGTCACAAGTTATGAGCTAGAATCTAGTACTCAAGGGCCACAAATTCAGAATGAACACCAGGGACTCCCAAGGCATTCCCCAGGGAAACGTGTGCCCAGAACACAAGGATATAGCCATATATTTGTAATATAACTATATATATATAACTATATATATATAAAACTATAACTATATATATTAGAGCAATAAATGGCATGGCAAGCTGCATTTACTGCATTTAGTGAACTTGTACTATGTGCTGGGAGCTTGCTAAGTAGCCTCACTGTTATGCGGTCCTCACAGCAGACCCACAAGGCTGGTAAGGTGCCCCAGTTATGGCTAGGAAAACTGAATCTCCAAGTGCATGAATCACAAACTCAGAAGTGCATTCTGTACGTGCTAGCTTTCTGCTGTGGTACCTGGTGAGCCAGATGGAACCTCCCAGGGGCTTCGTCTAAGATCAGCTAATGATCACAAGGACAAGGGCCACCATGGATGGAATGGCCCCTGAATTGTTCCCCTTTCTCATGGGCTCTGAGCCCTAGTGGCTGCACTGGTGGAAGACAGTCCATCTTATGAGAAATAAGCAAGGTCCACAGCTGAGCCAGCCTGTCTGGAGGCCCAGACCCATCATCCCTGGCTGTGGGTGTATATGTCTCACACAAGCAGGAGGCAAGGGAGGAGGTTAGAAAGAAGGAAAGGCTCTCCTCCAGAACTGACCTGGCTTCTGATCTTACCAGGACAGTCCATGTCCTTGCCCAGGATATTGATCGCTTACAGAGGAGGTGGGATACCAGGATATGGGACAGAAAGGAGCCTCCAGCATCACTTCTGTTCTCTCTCCTACTCCATGTAGGAGTTCTGCAGTGTGTGTGTAGGGGGCCACTGGGTTAGAAGTTGGTCTCCAATATACTCATCTCTGACCTTCTCTGAGTGCCCCTGGCCCCAGACTAGGTCAGAAGAGCAAGTCACAGGTAAGCTGGAAACAGCTGCAAGTCCAACAACAGCCTAGACAGCCAGACCAGAGTCCCCAGGAAGCAGAACAAGAGGGCAAGGGGGCTTTGTGCCTTCCAGCACCTGGGAAGCTCAGACCAGGCATGGCAACTGCCGATCTACATCTTTGCCTTAGGATCTTTCCCAGAGCCCAGGAGCTCCTCTGTGAGAGCAGGGATCAGCCCCCACATCCCGCCTCCACCCCATCTCATCTCACAGAGCAACGCTGACACAGCAATGATCATCTCCCTCTACCATCACCTCCCACTGTGGAGGAATCAGGAAACTATTGGAGGCTTCCTTCTAATGCAGCTATCAGAAGACTGGATTTTGCCAGGGGTGGCAGTGCAAGCTTTTAAATCCCAGCACTCAGGAGGCAGAGGAAGATGGATCTCTGTGAGTTTGAGGCCAGCCTGGTCTACAGAACAAAGTCCAGGCCAGCCAGGGATGTTATATAGAGAAACCCTGTCTCAACAAAACAAAACAAACAAAAGACTGGATTTCGGTGATTCTAACCCCAATTTTTAATTGGGGCCAAGAACATCAGCATGACTAGTTTCCTCATCAGTAATGCAGGACTAGTTACATGTGATAACATATGTGAAAAGCTCCTTGTCTGTTTGAGCTACTGTAACAAAATGCCCCAAATCAGGAAATGTTTCAAAGCTAGGTGGCCTGTCCTGCACAGGAATGCACTGCCCTCCAATAGTTAAAGAGATGCTGCACTTGGAAAAGCAGTAGCTGGGTGATCCTTAAGAATGCCAAGGGGAGGTAATGGGACCACAGAAGGCACTATGGTGAGATGTTCAGCCAGGAGGAACTCCCCAGCGCCAGAGCAGAAGTGGAGGTGTGGGTGGTGGAGTTCTCTGATACTATAGGAGCTCAGGCAGAGTCTGAGCAAAGGTCAGAAGGACTGGGGCCTGGAGAAGGGACTGGATCACATGGCCTTACACCTCCCTAATCTGAGGCTCCCTCCCGAGTCTGTTAAAACAGGTGACTGCTAAGACATATGTTTTGATGGACCTACACCCCAAATCTCTCTTGCATTCTTACTGATGTCTGAGTAGGTTTTATAGAGTGGTTGCTTTGAGTCAAGGCACTGTCTGTACTAAGTCAGTCTCCCTGAGTGGTGTCACACTGGCTCTCAGAGGCTGGGTGACACTTCTGATTGGGAGAGTGAAGATGGGGCTACCCTAGGAGGAAGGACACCAGAGAGAAAGGTGGAAAAAGAAAGGTAGTTCATGTATGTTACTAAGGCATCAGACCCAGCTCCTGGTCTTAGTGCTCAAGATCCCAGGTACTCAGGTACCCGAGAAAGTTGAATTAAACATTGGTCCAAGGGCAGCCCAGGCTTCAGCACATTTCTCAGGGATCTTGGGGAGATTTGGGTTGCAAGCCTCCTGCTAATATGCACCTACATTCTTGTAGATCAGTCTAAAAAAGGTGACGCTGTAGGTGGAGTTTCTCTGTGTCAGGGCTGTCACTCCTAAATAATCACTCAGAGACATTGCTAATCATGAATGTTCAACTGATAGCTTAGGCTTGTCTCCAACTTAAATCAATCCATCTTACAACTTAAATCTCTTACAACTTAAATCAATCCATCTCTGTTAATCTATGTGCTGCCCCATGCCCATGTACCTCATCTATGAATTCCCATGCTGCTTCTTCCACATCTGGTTTGAGACTCCTCAAACTCCACCCTTATTCTTCCCAGCATTCTCTCTACCCCAGAAATCCTGCCCAGCTATAGGCCAGTCAGCTCTATGTTAACAATGAAAGCAGCACATTTTCACAGTGTATAGAAGGATTATCCCTTAGCATGGGCTCTGGTCCTCAAGAGGCAGCGGGGTGGGTAAGGGACTACACATAACTCTCACACCTGTAATCCTCCCACACCCATAATCCCTGTGTGTGTGTTAGGTCAGTCAGTATCGTGATAAGATGGCTAGCAGTTGACAACAGTCATCAAGACTTATATTCAGTAGTCATAACCGTTTGGAAAAGTGGACACTGTCTTCATTCTGTAAATGGCAAAGTCTGCACTGAGACACAGGTGACACAGAGTGAAGGGCCACATCGTGTTATGTGTGCTGTCCTAACAGTCATCCTGAGCAGCAGTTCTCACATTGCCTAGCTTTGGGATCTAGGGTACTACGATGTATGGCCTAGATCACTGAAACATGGCATCTATCCATTTCCCAGATCTTAAGTGGCTACCAACCACTGTAGATAGAAGTTTCTGTCCCACCTGGTCCCACAGTGGTTCAGTCCCAAAGAAACACATAGAGGTTTATATTAATTATAAACTGTTTGGCCTATCAGCTCAGGATTCTTATTAACTAGTTCTTTCAACTTAAATTAACCCATAATTCTTATCTATGTTTAGCCACATGGCTTGGTACCTTGTCTCAGTAAAGCATTCTCATCTTGGTTCCTCTGCATCTGACTGGTGAGTGAGTCTCTACCTTCCCTCTTCCCAGAATTCTCCTAGTCTGGTTGCCCTTCCTGGCTACTGGCCAATTCGCATTTTATTAAACCAGTACAAGTGACAACACTTTGTAGTATACAAGAGTATTATCCCACAGCATCTCCCTGGCTTTTTCTTTACAAAACAAGAACTCTGAATCCAATCTCTTTTGTTTAGATTTTTT
>JAQHUG010000024.1:6311764-6381828 GCA_028555095.1 Dicrostonyx torquatus
ATTTCTATTTTATATTTTACCACGAGGCTTGTGATTTGTTACCTTACCTCTTGCTTCTTGGGTGGCTGTGTGGCATCTACCTGACTCTGCCTTCTTTCTCCCTGCATTCAGTTTAGTTTTCCTACCTTGATATAGGCCATAGGCCCAAGCAGCTTCTTTATTAACCAACGGTAATAAAACATATTGCAGCATACAGAGGGAAAATCCCACATCATATCACAAGTACCCATTATTGTACCAGGCTGTATTAAACTAGGGGGCAGATACAAAGAGACCCAAGGCTAAGGGTTCCACAATGACCTAGGACAAAGGTTCTCAACCTGTGGGTCACAAACCCTTTGTGGGTGGAATGCCCCTTCCTCAGGGATCATATATTCTGCATAACAGATATTTACATTACAATTTATAACTGTAGCAAAATTACAGTTAGGAAGTAGCAAAGAAAATAATTTTATAGTTGGAGGTCACGACAATATGAGGAGCTGTACTAAAGGGTCACAGCATTAGGAAGGTCCTAGGGGAACTTTCTATCAGAGATATGGTGTGTGAAGGAAGAACATGTAGAACACACACTGATTGAGCAGACACTTGTTTACACAGCTGCATATACTCAATCCTACCCGAGGACTGTTGTTTGAATGCAGGGTCGAGATCTGATCACCAACATTATGGCATCAAGAGGAGAATCCTTTGGGAGGTGGATAGATCAGGGGGACTGAGCCATCAGGACTGGGATGAGTCCCCTTGTGGAAGAAGCTTGAAGACAGTGTTAGCCTCCTTTTGCCCTTCCTCAAAGAAGGTATTACCTATGAGAAGCAAGCCCTCCCCAAACATCAAAACCCCTCATGCCCCAGTCTTGAATGGATTTTCTAGACTCCAGTGCTGTGAGTTGAAAATTTCTATTGTTTATAACTGAAATAGTTCAAGATACTTTTATAAAAGTTTAAATAGACCAGGATAACAAATGTCCATCAGTGTATGAAGAAATAAGCAAAATGTGGTGTTATATGCATTCAATAGTCAGCCCCACATGGAAATGGAATTTCTACGTATGCTACATGGGTGAAACTAAGGATACAGCAATAAGTGAAATAAGCCAAATGCAGTTATCCAGGTATGCTTTTATAAACACCTGTGTATGAGGAACCTGACGTGGTCAAATTCATGTACACAGGAAGGGGCTGGGAGGGAGGGAACATGGGAAGCTAGTGTTTGAAGGGTACAGAGTTTCAGTTATGAAGATGGTTCTGGCGATGATGGTGGTGATGGATGTACAGTAGTGTAAATGTTCTTAGTGACACTCAAGTGTTTGCCTAAAGATTGACTAGTATCAAAAACTTTATGCCTTATGTATTTCACCACAAGGAACAAATGCACACTGGAGCTGGATGGTTCAGTGAGTCTTGATGGAGGCTTTGGCATCAGCTTCCAAATATGAAGCCTATTAGCACTTTGCAACGGGTACCTGCCTATGCATGGACCCCTAGTAGTTCAAATGTGGTGGCCAAGACCATGCCTTGAATTCATGAAGACAGATGCACTAGGAATGTGTATTAGCTACTTTTCCTGTTAATAGATCAACACCTGACAAAAGCAATGTAAGAAAAGATGGGTTTATTTGGGTTCACAGTTCAAGAATACAGTCAGTTCATGGTAGGGGCAGGAGATTCGGGCAGCTGGTCACATTGCATCCAAGATCAGAATGCAGAAAGTAAAGAATGCTAGTTGTCAGCTCTCGCTCTCTCTCTCTCGCTCTCTCTCTCTCTCTCTCTCTCTCTCTCTCTCTCTCTCTCTCCTAAAAAAGGACAGGGTCTCAACCAAGTGTACTGCCAAGTTGAGGTAGCTCTTCTCACCTCAATTAATTTATTGAACATAATTCCTCATGGACACCCCCAGAGGTTAATCTAGTCTAGAAAATCCCTCACAAGCATACCCAAAGGCTTCATTCATAGGGAATGCTATGTCCTCTCAAGTTGATAATCAATAGAAACCATCACAGGAAACTTAAGGGGCTTCAGGACAAGCATTTGTGTGCAAGGTTTCAGAGACAGCATCCAGCCCCTGGGTTAGTGAAGAGTGGGGACCAGAGCCACTCATTGCCAATGTTAGACAGACTAGAGTGATGGCTGGATGGACTGTGGAGCTGAAAAGTCCTGAAGTCATGGGAGGGCCTGAAGAAACAGGAGAAGACACTAGGCAGGATATGGTTTCCAAAGTATCTTCCCATTAGGTTGGTAGTCTTCATGATCCCAAGAGGTCTCACGGTGGCAGTACTAGTTCCAGGATCCCTATGCAGAAAGAACTTGGAACTTCAACAGTAAAGTTTTTGTGTCCCCAATGTCACAGAAAGCAGCATCAGGCTTTTCTCCAAGATGAAAACAGTTAGGACTGAGGAGACTATCCTAGCACAACTAAAGATGGGTTGGGTGACCTGGGAAGGTAGCAAGTTCCCCATCCTAGATGGGCTCCAAGATAAGCTTTCTCTGTGTGCTGGGATGTTCATCTTGACCCTGCAGCAGAGAGGGCTGAAAGGGAAGGAGTTACCCAAAAGAGTAGCTTTGACTTTGTCATATGCCACTGCTATTCAGATGAGCCCATCTGGGCTAGTCTCCAGATAAAACCATTCTGGGATGGCCTTTCATCTTGCGGCCTGACGTGAGGGGTGGGGCTGCAGAGCCAATGCCTCCTGGAAACCATGCCAGGCAGGTGAAACAATTTGGTTCCCAGTGCTTTTTCCCCAAGTGGTAGTATGAGCAGGCAAAAGGTGGAAGATGAGGCTGGAGAGAGGAGAGGAGAGAAAGATATCACTCTTACCCAAACCAAGTACTTCTGTAAAACCTCAAAGCAGGTGGCAGAGGCTGGAAGGTAAGGACCTTGGGACCCTAAGATATGGTAGATACGGGAGTGCTGTCCATGACAATCAGCTCTGGATTCAGAGATGAGAAGATTTTTCCTTGGCAGCCAGGAATGAGAGCAGAACCAGAAACTCCCCATGACTGGAGTCTTCACCTTGTGTGGTTAAGGATGGGGTAGCTATAGAAGGCATGTGTTCATGGGTTGGTGAGCATCCTTCATGAAACATTTACTGAACATGTCTTAGCTACTGAGGACACATGGATGGGAGGCAGGAGTCAGCCACATAAGGCAGCCAGCAAGCCTTGATGCTTTATCCAATTATCTGGTCCTAGCACCCCAAGGCCAAGCAGATAATCACAACCCAGCAAATCTCCAGCAGCAGCTTCCCTTTGGAATCAGCGTCCCTCTAGGAATCCTTCCCCAGACTCTGCTGGAGCCTGGAGCTGTCATTTCAGTTGCTTTTTACATCTGTGTCAGATTTGGTAACTCCAAGCTTATGAGTGTTTACGGAACCCAGCAGGGGCTGTTTCTCATGGTGACAGACCAACACCAGCCAGGAGCTAAAGGGAGCTATCACGTCAAAGGATATGCAAGTCTGCTTCTTCTGGGCACACGCTTGTGGTGAGCTTGCCAGAGGATCTGATTCCCGGGTCAAGAGTGGAGGTCAAAAGAGGTCCATGGAGTCTTTGGAGAACCCATGCTGGGTGCAGGGAGGGGACACAAGCCCAACATTATCAGAACTATGTCCTGGCTACTGCTGCCCTGAGGAGAGTGCCCAAAGGTGGAGATCCATAGAATGACTCCTATCCCTAGACCTGAGACAGATATGAGAGGTAGAGTTGCTTTGTTACGGTGCTGGATGAGTGACAATTGCCCTCCATTAGATTGTGATTAATTGCAGGTTCTTAAACATTATAATCCAATCACCGTTCTTTCCACCTTCCTTCTTTCCCCAGAGCTCACTTGCCACCATCTTGATAGTGTCTTGGCTTCCCGTCTGTTGCTGTGATGAAATACTCTAACTAAAGAGACGTAAGGGAAAGGGCTTGGCTTACAGTTCCAGATGGGTAAGCATAGCAGGAAAGGTGAGGCACTGGGAGGAGGCCAGCCAATCGTGCTGCATTGGCAGTCCAGAAGCAGACAACAGGAACTGAGGCCAGGCTATACAACCTCAAAGGCTGCCCCCAGTGGCGAGCTTCTGCCCGGGTCCAGCCTTGGCTCAGGTTCAGGTCCTGAGGTGGGAAAGGGGCATCAGTGCAAGAAGTTGCACTCAAGTGGATTGCATTCAAATGGTCCTGAATAGCTAGAGCTCTCTTTATTTATACTTAAACAGTTTTTCTTACCAGGCTTACATGAAGAGTTTTATTATTGGCTCCTAGTTTTGACTTTAAGAAATATATCATATTTTAAGGAATACACCGTAATCACTATGAAAGCTCCCATTGTTCCCCTTTATTCTTCCCCAAATACACTTTCCCATCCCTACATAACCTTATTCTAGACGTAGAGTTCAGCATCTTTGCAGGCTTAGCTAAATATCGAGGCAGACACATCCTGTTTTTGCAGCACTTACATCAGCTGGCAGCTACTTGCGGTTACAAAGTTGAAAGTGATAGACATGGGTACAATGCTTTAAGGACAACAATATCCAAACCCAGACAATTCTTTCATGTCTGCGATAAATATTCTTATACAGTTCCCTTTTCTACAAGAGGGTCCCAAGTCTCATCTCTTTGTGAAGGGCAGGCTTTGATAAGGCGCTTTTCTCCGATCCCACTATTTCATACTCTCCCTCCTATGTATGGTGAAGATGGATCCATCCATCCCATAGTTTAAACTGCATTATTCCCCCTTGGATCATGCTAGGTCCTATCATTGACTCTATATGCTGGTGTCCGGGGAACTTACTCTCCGCAGTTGGCACTATGTGTATTCCTGAGACAGTTTCCCTATTCTGTATCTGCTGCCTTACTCCCCTTTCCAGAACAGTGAGACTTGGTTAATGTTCCAAGTGTTGTTTTCTCCTATGTGCCTAACTGTCTCTATTGAGCCAGAAAAACTCCCAGGCTTAGGCATTGTAGTTAGTAATTCTAGATAAGAGATTCGAGAAGCACTAGTCTACTGCTGAAACTTAGGGGGAAATATTCAAGAAAATTACAGCTATTACATGTGTGACTGACAAAGAAAAGCTAAAAATCGCTCAAAGAATCAACAATTTAACGAGAGACAAGAGCCTACAAGGTACATGGATTTTGTAAATTCCTTTGCTGTCCCATAGACCACTGGTCCTGGTCAAGTGAGAATCTGTTTCCACAGGTGACTTGCCCCAAGAAAACCCACTGGACAGGTATGCTGGTCCAAGACTAGGCTGCATGGCTCCCAAAATACTTCCTCTAGCAAAGCTACACTTTCTAAAGGTTCCAAAACCTTTGAACTCATTGCCACCAGCAGGGGACCATGTGATCCAACACAGAAAGCTATGGAGGACATTTCACATTCATACCACAATGAACAGTAATTCAAAGGTCTGCCATCTGCTGAGCTCTCACTAGGGGTCATGGTTCATTATACTCTGAAGGAGCTGTTTTGAAGCACCACTATGAACCTTGTTGTAATTTGGATGTGAAATGTTCCCTTGAACACTTGGCCCTCTGCTGATGACATTATTTTGGGAAGATGTGGAGCATTTGTGACTATGGTCTAGCTAGCAGACATCAATTGGTGCAGAAGGCCTCCACTTTTGGTTATAGCCTGAGCTTTCCGCTTCCTGAGTTGTCGGAATGTGGATAAGCCCTGACACACATTCCCATCTCTGTGGATAGAGGCACTACAGACTCCATGCCTGCCCTCAGCCCCATGATGGACTGATATTCCCTGAACTGTAAGTCAGAATAAATATCCCCCCCCACTTGTATTTGTCATGTATTTTTACAAAGTAAGGAAATTATTACTGCTACAGACCTTTGCTTTCAGATGTGTCTCTGGTGTCAAGAGAACCATTTTTAGTTGTTCTTCCGTATTCCTGGTCACTCCTCAGCCTTTGACCTCATCGCCTATTCTTGCTGGCCTGTAAGTTGGAGTTCTGAGAGCGCTGCCTTGTTGCCTTCCTCTTCTCTATGGACCCCTTCCCAGTGATGTCATAGCAGCTTGTGGCATGAAATCTTGCTGATAGACAGTGGGTTGACAACTGTAGCACTCTCCCTGCCCCCTACATCCTTCCCAAGCTCCTACTTATAGACCCAGCTGCCCATTTCACTTCTTGATTGGTGTTTAATAGACACTCAAACTCAACATGTCCAAATTGAACTCCCCAAACATCCTTCAACTGAAGGCTCCCCAGCCTTGAGCATGGAAGCTCCAACCTTGTATCCTCCCAGAGCAAGGATAGCCAGTTGTGAGCCACTATGTGATTGCTGGGAACTGAACCCAGGTCCTCTACAAGAGAAGCAATTCCTCTTAACAGCTTAGCCATCTCTCCAGCCCTTTTTATTATTCTTTATAGTCTTCAAGCATATTATGTGTTTTTGAATATTAATACATTTCTCTCTTTATTGTCCATTTCCCTTTTGTTCAAAAATGTCATACAAGTTCTTAGAACAATGTCTAGTCATAGTAGATTCCTAGGACACAGTACATTCAATTTCCTGCTTAAACTTCCCTGGCTGTGTAACCTTGACCCATTTTATTTATGTAGTTGCTGTTGTCTTGATTACTACGCATAGCTCAGAAATATTGGAAAACCTCAAACTTGATCTTGAAACCTGATTTGAAATCATTCATGAATATTAAATCAACAAACTTTAGATATATTAATAAAATATGTGCTCAGTAAAATCTTGGCAATTGTCCTTTCAGAATTTGGAACCAAATGTATTTGCAAGATCTTAAACATATGTTGCATGTCCTAGATCTGGTAAGCCTGGCCACTAAAAATAAGACTATCCTGAGTATGTTAGTGGGGGAGTGGAAGCATGGACCAGTCACACCTATTAGGGAGCAGCCACATGACTGGAAAATGCCTTCAAACATGAATGACCAACCTCTTGATTTCTGAGCAATGTATCTGGTCTCCATGAAGCCTGTCCAGACAGCTTCCCACAGTCCCCAGAAGTCAAACTCAGGACTGAGACCAACTTGTTTTCATTTCCACATGCTGTGAAGTCAGTTTTCTGAGGAAACGATGCAAATTTTCCCTCCAAGAATTAGAACAAGCTGCCATCCTTTCCATACTCAAGGTCCCACTTCCCTTCCACTTCCTGGATGAGGTTGCTGCATGGATCTTGGTCCTCCTCATTAGTTTATGATCTGTGGACCTTGCTACCATGAGATATGTACACACTGAACAGAACACACACACACACATGTCTGTCCACACACACATGCACACAAACATGCCTACACACATACTCATGCACATAAACATGCATACACACACATGCCCACCCGCACATACATACACGTGCCTACCCACACACACACACATGCACACACACATGCACACACTATACACACACACACACACACAGGGTTGGCATAGGACTCCTCAAAGTTTATTTGAGGAGTTTGTATTTGTTCTGTCTCCTGTGTACAGGCTGGCATGCTAACAGTGTTATCAGGTTTCAAGAATAGGAAACTACATCTCCCCTGCTCTCACCACATGCTCCCATCCTTTGTCTACAGTGCATGTGTCTGCTGAACCCCTGCAATGCTGACTACCAATCAGTCCACTGCATGTAAGACAGTCTTTGGGCTGTGGCCCTGACCTTGCACCTTCAATATCTGGATAGACTGCATTCATCCTTTCTTGTCCTTGTCCTCTTGGGCAGCTGGCTGATGCCCCTGCTTTAAAGAGGTCATTCCTCCTGCACATCCAGATTTGTCTAGCTGTGTGGACCAGCCATATATAGTGCCCTTGCAAGAACAACACTGCTACACCATATGTCCCCTGCCTCTGGTCTTCAGGAGGTCCTACTCTGCCTCTGCTTGATCTTTTTCCCCTCCCTAACCCAGGACATTGAGGCTGTATGCTGCATATGAGTTAAAAGGAATGCAAATCTTGAAGATATATAAATTTAGGTTCTCGTTATGAATGTGCTACTTGGTGACCTTGGTTGTATTATTTGGCATGTCACTTAGTCTGCCAGGCTCTCAGTTTTCTCATAAGTGGGTTTATTAATATTTATACATGAGATTCTGAAAGAAAAACTTTGTGTAGAGTACCTTGGACAGCTCTGGATTGATGTGGGATTTCCCTCTGTGTGCTTTGAATATGTTTTATTACCATTAGTTAATAAAGATTCTGCTTTGGCCTATTGCAGAGCAGGATATAGTTAGGCAGGAAACTAAACTGAGTACAGGGAGACAGACAACAGAGTCAGGCAGATGCCATGTAGCTGAGAAGGAGAAAGATACCAGAACAGAGCCTCGTGGTGATACATAGATTAATAGAAATGGGTTAGTTTAAGATGTAAGAGCTAGCTAGGAATGGCCAAACAGTTATAATTAATATAATTATAATTAAACTGTGATTGTTTGAGTCTGGGTGACCTGAAAATGAAAATAGAGTTTCTGTTTACACCGGGTTCAAGAGGAGGACGGGGATAGTGAGGGCTGCATTCCAGGCACTAGGAGAGGTTTGGTCAGCAAGAGACACAACGACAACAACAAAATTACTAGTATATGAGACACTTGTCTTGAGCGGTCTTCTTTATAACCCCGAAACCTGGACAAGGAAACGCCCCTCAGAACAGCAGCTGAATGTGTTGAGATGGCATGTCCCAGGAGGATTCTAGGCGTCATACGAAGAGATAGGCTGCATAGCGATGACATTAAGAAACGTCTCCATCTACAGAAGGAAGTAAACTTCAGGATACGGCAAGGGCGCTTGAGAAACTTCGGCCATGTTATGAGAATGAATGACAGCAGATACCCGAAGACAGCACTGCAGGGAGGAGTGCACGGGATAAGGTGAAGAGGAAGGCCCAGAAAACACTGGATAGACAGCATAGGGGAAGCCTGTGGGACCTTGAGTATGACAATAACACAAGCATCTAGGACTGCCAGGATAGGAACAACTGGAGAACCGCCATAAGTGGGCTGCACATGCATGCTTAAGCAATGCTGGGGCATGAATGATGATAAGTAATGTGTCCAGCTAGAACTCGCTTAGCTGTGTCTCCACGTGACCTTGCCTTCCTGCCAGGTCAATGTCTGTCCCTTGTTCTGACTGAAGAGAAGACACTCATCTCAAGAGTGTGGCAATGCTTCTCCCCCAGCTGGCTTGGGAGGCGGAAGGCCCTCTCTGCAAGCGAGGGAAGGATGAAACCAAGTCTGTCTTCCACCTTTCACTGCCCAGCCTCCATTCTACCCCACCTGCTCGCTACAGGACACACTACAGCTGCCACTCCACTTGCCACAATGGAAATGCCTTCTTCAGAAGTCAAGGTGCCACCAGCCTGGCGGTCAGCATAAGAACCAACATCAAGAATACCCTCAGTTATTCTGTTCATGCTAGGAATAACCTCAAGGCTTGAGAGCCACCCAGAAAGTCCCTCAGCAGCAGCGTGAATACTGGGGCTTGAAGGATCTGGACTCTTCACATCCTGACTCTGGAAGGGAATCAAATTCAATCAAACAGCTTCTAAGGGAGCGGCCATAAGGAGCCAGAAGGAAAAATTAGAAACAATTTCCATTCTGAGTTAGGGAAGAAGACATCTGGAGTTCTACGACTCTCCAGCCTTTGAGGGTCCACCTCATGAAGATCCTGGGGGTCTCTAAATCTCTGAGATAACCTGTTTCAGGACTCAAGACAGACATTCTTCTTTCTACAGTATAGAAATTTCTCAGATCCTTAGAGACTATGCCAATAATCCTGTCACTCAACATTGTTTTATTCCAGGAGAAAGGGAAGTATAGCACAAAAGTTAGTTGTTGTGTTGTTTTTCTCAACAGTCTGTGCCTCAAGGCTTTACTCCTGGATATGATGTGTTTCCTTCTAAAGCTCGGCACTTGAACACATGGCCTCACTCAAGCTAAGCAAGGTCTTCTGCTAGTCTTTCCTAATTGTGTGGCAGAGTCTTGCCTTGAACTCTATAGCTCGGGCAGGCTGTGTACTCCTCACTCTCCTTCAACCTTGGCAAGAGCTGGAATTAGAAGCCTGAGCCACACATCTGGCTCCATTCCAAGTCTTCCTACAGAAGGGGCAGTCCCTTGGCACTGAGCCAGACCAGTGCAGAGGGTACAGATGGGGTTCCCCAGCACCAGAAAAGCAGATCTCACTGGATCCTACCTTAAGGCACATTTAAAAAAGAGGCTCATTGTTCATTCTTCGAGGTGCTACCGCTCTGCTCTGCGTTCTACAGATGAAGCCATCACCTGTGGAACTCCTAGGACTTTGCCCATAGGGTATGAATGCTGGGGCCAAGAGAGGAGCAAGATGGAGGAGAAACGAAGGCAAGGGTTGAAGCCAGGCCAGTGGGTATCGCTGCCTCAAAGGCAGCTGGGGAGGAGGTATTTCATTTCCTGAGCTGTGCTTGTCCCATTTCAGTTTGAACAGATGGAAATATAGTTCAATGTTTCAACATCATTTGCCTTTCTCGTGCTAAAATATTGATAAGTGCTGCCCGCGCTGATGCCCCCGCGGTTGCGAGCAGTAACTGGAGCATGATGTGTACTGAAGTGAGACATGGCAAAGCCTTTAACGAGTGTTTAAAATTCCTGGAATAATGCGCAACACTGGCTCCTGAAAACCTCCCTCCTGGGCGGCCTCCTAATCGGCAGGAGGAGGGTAAGCCGGCGCGGCCCCCCTGCTGGTGGCAATTAACGCGGCAGCTGCTCGTCTTCAGGACTGAACAATGCGGGAGATGCTGCGTCCGCCCAGGCGGGGAGGCCTCCGCACTCATTGGGGGGGGGGAGGACACCCAGTGTTGCCTCCTGCACCCGCCAGGGGCCTGTCACTCCGTACGCAACCCCTTGAAAGAGGGAACGCTGAGCCCGGACTCTTTAGAAGGGCAATCAGCAGACAAGAAAGAAAAGGTAGAGGAGGGAAATTAGGGGGGTGGGGTGCAGAAGAAGAAAGCGGGGGGGGGGGGGAAGGAAAGGAAAGAGATAGAAAGTACTTCGGAATGGCAGAGTCCCCCTGGGAAGAGCTTACCGGCCCCGGAAGGAGAATTTAACTTGGTCATCTCACTCCCAAGTGGAGGCACTGGACCAGTCGCTGGTTGCTGCCATCCCAGTCCTAAAACACTGTCTCTTAAATTGCAGTTGAGACAAAAGTTCCCAGGCCTCAACTGAAAGAAAAGTACAGTGTGGACCTGAAGTATCCCGGCAGAGGTTTCCAGCAGCCCAGCTTGTCCAGGCAAGGATCTCCCTGGATGACAGCATCCCCACACAACTATCAGGTGGAGAGTCCCCACTATGGTTCATTTCTCCCATACTTTAGCCTTTGCGTTGAGGTTCGTGACTTTTGAACAGTCTTCCTAGATTTTTTTTGATTTTTTTTTGAATTGTTAAAAGAAAAATTTACATTTACTCCCCTTGTTCCCGGCCCTGGCCCTCCTGCTCCCCCACTACCCCACCGCCCTCCCCTTGCTTCCTTAAGATGGGGCAGGATACCCTGCCCTGTGGGAAGCCCCCGCCCCCCTCCATCTCGGTCTAAGAAGATGTGCATCCATATAGACTAAGTTCCCAAAAAGTCAATACATGCAGAAGAGATAGGTCCCAGTGCCATTATCATTGGCTTCTCAGTCAGTCCCCATTGGCAGTCACATTTAGAGAGTCCGGTTAGGTCATATGCTCATTCAGTCCTGGTCCAGCTGGATTTGAAGAGTTCCCACTCTTCCTAGATTTTTATGGATTCACCCGGAGTACTATTCCCCAAGGCCTGATCTCATCAGATTACAGAAGAAAAGCCTACATTTCCCAGGAGTGGTCTGGAAAAGTACTCACATAGGAGGAGGCAGGGCTGCATCCCCAGAAAGCTGTGGGGTACCAACCTGGAAGGAATCCTGGACTATGGTTGTATGAGACACATATATACAATGGGTTAAGAATCAGAAGGCTGGGGCTGGAAGATGGTTCAGTGGGTAAGAACACTGTTAATTTCTGCTCTTGCAGAGGGCCTGGGCTCAGTTCTCAGCACCCACAAAGCAGCTCATAACCTCTGTAACTCCAGTTCTAGGAAGTCCCTTGCCCTCTTCTAGCCTTAGAGGGCACTGCACACACATGGTGCACATACATACATACAGGCGAAACACAGACACAGACACACACACACACACACACACACACACACACACACACACACGAAAAACAAATAAAATTTTATGCCCATCCTGGTAGTGGTGTGGGACAATTCTGTATTTGGTCAATTATGTTTTACTGAGCCATGTGGCTAACATAGATAAGAATAATGGGTTAATGTAAGTTATAAGAGCTAATACAGAGCCTGAGCTAATGGGCCAATAAGTTTATAACTTATTGACATTTGTGTGATTTTCTTTGGGGCTAACCAGCTGTGGGAACTGGGCAGGACAGAAACCCCAACAAGCAGGCCCTCATATTTGTTACATGGTAGCACGTGCCTTTAATCCCAGCACACAGGAGGCAGTTAAGCAGATTTCTGTGAGTTCAGCGTCAGCCTGATCTACACAGCATTCTAGACAAGTGTGATGGTTTGAATAGGAATGGCCCCATAGATGTATGTGTTTGAATCGTTGGCCATTGGGAGTGGCACTATGGGAGGCATGGCCTTGTTGGAAGAAGTGTGTCACTGTGGAGGCAGGCTTTGAGGTCTTATAAGCTTAAGTTACACCCAGCGTGAACACACAGTCTCCTTCTGTTGTCTGTGGATCAAAATATAGTGCTCTTAGATACCTGTCCAGCACCATACAGCAGTGTCTCCCACCATGATGAAAATGGACCTAACTGTAAGCCAGTCCCAATGAAATGTTTTCCTTTGTAAGAGTTGCTGTGGTCATGGTGTCTCTTCACAGCAATAGAAACCCAAAGTAAGACAGCAAGCTCCTACCATCTCCTCACTCTCTCAAACAAACAAACCAACAAAATCAGGAGGCTGGAGGTGTAGCTTGGTTGGTAGAGTGTTTGCCTAGCCTGGAAAAAGTAGGCTTTGAGTTTAATTCCTATGCCATAGCATAAACCAGATGTGGCAGCCTACACCTGTAATTCGGTGCTTGAGAGGTAGAAGCAGGAATATTATATTTTCAAGGTGAGCCTTGGCTACACATCAAATTCAAGGTCAGCTCGGACTACAAGATACTCCTTCTCAAAAAGAAAGAAGAATCAGTATAACTCAGAACTGACTGAAAACGTACATGGTATTGCTGCAGATTGGATGATGTTTGCAATTGGTAAGACAGAAGTGGAACTCTACCGGCTTGGAAGAAAGATCTGACCATTTGTGCTTATGTCTTCCACAAAATAAAACTCAATCATTTCACAAATAAAGTTGTTAGTGAGATAAAGGGTAATGAGTGCAGCACAGGAGGAGAGTCCAGGGAATAAACACTGTGTAATATAAAAGTGATGGGACAAGCCAGGAAAATCTAGAACACACAGCTGTCATGAAATCAGTATCAGGGGCAGACCAAAGGGCTCCCAGACCCACCTGCGGCAGTCCTGCTGGAGGGATCTTTGTTTGTTTGAGGCAGGGTTTCTCTGTGTAGCACTGGCTGACCTAAAACTCTCTTCATAGACCACGCTGGTCTCTAATTCAGAGATCTGCCTGCCTCTGCTTCCCAAGTGCTGGGATTAAAGACATGCATCACCACTGCCTGACTTGGAGAGATCTTAATAGAGGAGGAAGTACAAGAAACCAAAACATGCTGTGGCTTCTGGAAGGTTGTCAGGAACCCCATATTATTCTCGATCTATGCTCAGGAATTCCTTGTCTGGTGGTCAACAATGCTTCCCTTCACACATATCTGCTGCAGGCACCATTTCTCATCCTGGTGGTACCCCCCACGTGGTTCCGGTCCTTTCCTGAGCACAGCCTTGGCAGTAGGTCTGTCCCCATCTGAGATTCACATCTTCCTGTAGCATCTACCCACTAAGGGATGGATGCTCTGTCTGGTTTCCCTGACCAGAGATGGAGTTCAGAAGGAAGAGCTGTGTGCATGACCAAGGAAACGACTTCCTGATGCCAACCACCTCCATCTCCTCTGGAGTTTATCTGAAGAACCTGAGGAGCCCCGCCTCAGGTCGCCAGTCTGGGCACTGAGGTAGAGTGGCAAGATCAGGACCCATGAGAAGACAGAGAAGATGAGGCATCCTCAAGAGGTCAGAGGGAAAGACCAACACCCAAGGAAGGACAGAAACCAAGCTTATGGGCAGGGTTTCCCTCCAGCCCACTTCTAGGAGACACCAGGAGCCCCTAGAGGTTCTGGCCCACTAAGGACCCAGTAGTGTGATTCAAAAGATTCTTATTGGTCTCTCATGGTCAATGAATTTGGGAGATGGTACCCTGGAAGTGTGAGGCAGATGTGGCCACAACTGAACTCATTCCTTAGGGTCCTAAGATGACTCTTTCTTCCCTGGTCTCTTCAGTTTGGTGGCCTCTAGCAGGAGGAAGGTTGCTTTGGCTCTGACCTTTGCTTAGACAGTTATCCTGCAGCAAACTGCTTCCCATCCCCCCTCCCAACCTGCTTGGACTTACCCACTGGTAACCATGAACCTGATGTATAAGGGCCAGGGCACTCAACAGAGCTGATGGAAGAGACAGCGAGAAGAGACTGTTGGAGCTGCCAGGGTCATCAAGATAATATAAATCCCGTAAGCACCAGGCAGATAGAACAGAAAGGAAACAGGCCTGGGAGAAGCTCGGGGGGCCTAGCTGTGCTTGGAGCCCAGAGACAGAACTGAGTCTCTGCTAAGAGATGACACTACACCTTGGCCTTGCCCCTTGGCATTAAAACGTGCAGCCAATCAACCAAGAGGTTGATTGACTGCAGGGAAAAGTGATGAGAGGCCATTTCAATGTGAGACCCAGACTGTGTCCACTGTTAGTCAGTCTGGTTCTCCAGAGTCAGTCAGAGTGGAGAAACAAGACTTGAGGGTTTGGTCTAGTGCCTGGAGGGGATGGAGGGAAGCACAGAACCGGCCCTAGAAACAGGGGTCTAGTGGTCCCAAAGTCTGCTACACTGTTGAGCAGGAGGAGCTGCGAGATAGAGTCATGCCCTCCTGCTTTCCCATTCCCTGGCTCTTCTCCAGTCCAGCCAATATCACCCCACTTCAGAGCTGTCCCCACCACACCTGGGCCTCTTTGCATGCAGTTGTGATGAATTTATTGGAAGCCCACGTGTTCTTATGAAGACTCCATCCACTGTGGGAAGGTAAGGTCTGCCATGTTCATTTTACAGACAAAGGAAACACACTTTGAACGCTGAAAACTGCAGAGTTCTTATGCAGAACTGGAACCAACCCTGTGCCTCTTGTTCTAAATCGCCTGGCCTTGTGGGTCTGCTTCTCATTGGGTATTTACACATGCAGTGTGAGCTCAAATGAACCAAATGCACATATACTCTCCTCCTACTATCAAACTGACAGTATACTAGGGTTGAGTGTGGCAATTCACACCTATAATCCAGGCCTTGGTAGGCTGAGGCAGAAGGATGGCTGAGAGTTCAGCACCAGCCTGGGCTACTGTAATTGAATTGCAGGCCAACCTAAACTACTCTGTTTGAGTCTACAAGATACAAGAGTGATCATTGTGGCTAAGTGGTGGGAACATTATAAAGAGACATATAGACTTACAAATAAATGTTTACTTTGTGTGCTGGCCAGTGGCACTTTAGGTAAAGGCACTTGTCACCAAGCCTGATGACCTGAATTCCGTCCCTGGGATCCACATGGTAGAAGGAGTGAACAGACTCCCCTGAGAATTATCCTCTGACTTCCACTGTGGCATGTCACATATATGTGCACACGCACACACACAAAAAAATGTTGTGTTTTTTTCTTTTTCTTTTTTTTTTTTTGTAAAGACAGGGTTTCTCTGTAGCTTTGGAGCCTGTCCTGGAACTAGTTCTTGTAGCCCAGGCTTGTCTCGAACTCACAAAGATCCACCTGTCTCTGCCTCCTGAGTGCTGGGATTAAAGGCGTGTGCCACCACCGCCCGGCTGTGTGTTTTTTTTTTTTTAAATAAAGAAACTAGCAGGGTATGATGGTGCACACCTTTAATCCCAGTCCTCTGAAGGCAGAAGCAGGTAGATCTCTGTGAGCTCAAGACCATTCATGGTCTCAAAATAAATAAATAAATAAAACAATAAGAACAAAAATTAAATAAATTATTAGTGCCAGTTCTGTTAGTTTTCTGGAAGTGGAGTTCCATCTACTGAAGTGCAATGAACCAAGAGTGCTTTTGTCATAATTTCATACTGAGTCATGGTGGGTCCTTCTTTCCTTTTCTCTTCATGAAACACATCACTTGCCACTCTAGGGCACAATCGTTAATCAGGAATTACCCTGCAAACCAGCTCAGCCCTCATGTCTACGTGAGAAAGTAGGAATGTCAATTTGATGGTGTATGTTTTACCGCTCTTAGAAAAGACGGATGGGCCTGAAGACTTGTGCTCAAATGGTTGGCTCTTTACGGTATTTTACTTTTTGGGGTTCTTGGATTGAGCCTCCCACCTGTAAGCAAATTCTCTACCACTGAGCTACACACCTAATTCTAGTCACATATTCAAGTGTTTGTATGTTTTTCAAACGACTGGACTGTTTTTCAGATGGATCTATTTTATTTTGCATATGAGTGTTTTTGGCCTGCATGTATGTCTGGATACCACAAGTCTGCAGAGCCCATGGAGGTCAGGACTTTGGAACCCCTGGAAAGGGAACTGTGACCTGCCATGTGGGTGCTGGGAGCCCAACCAGGGTCCTCTGCAAGAGCAGCAAGTACTCTTAATCCCTGAGCCAACCCCCCAGCCTAAGTGGCTACATTTTAACTTTAGTAACCATGGAGACCCACAAGAGCTATGCTAAAGTCTGTGTAAATATGAAGGACGACACTGGTATGAGAACTTTCATAACCGGTGTTCAAATGGACCCCAAGGAAGAAAGCTCCAGCCTTGGGTTCCAGGCACTTCTGCCACCTCCCCAAGACTTCTGTCCTCTCAGGCTCCCCTATCACACTCACCCAGAACTTCTGTAGCTGGGCTTTCAAGGATGCCTGCCCATACAGTTTCTATCCCGTGTTCCCAAAGGTCCAAGTGGTAAAGGCATGGTCTCCAGAGAGGCATTCCTAGAAGGCAGTGGAGACCTAAGAGAACCAGTAGAAAGCTGGTGTCCAGATCACTGAGGATGTGCTCTGGAAGGGGAATGTGAGACCCCCATTCCCCTTTTTCCTTTGTTTCAATTCCTTGGCTATAAGGTGGGTGTCTTTCCTATGCCATAAGATTCAGCCATCGTGGGTAGATTCACAACAGGCCTAGGATGGGCAAGGTCAGCCATCATGAGACCTTTAGCACTGCGATCCAAATACATTATTTTTCCTCTTCACAAGTTGACTGATTTTTCCCTAATGCTCAGGAGGCAGAGGTAGGCGATCTCAAGATAGTGAGTTCCAGGCCAACTTTGGATAGTGAGACCCTGTCTTGAAGAAAATGTGCTGGGTTGGTGGAGCATGGCTTCAACCCCAGCACAAACTGTGTTTTTTATGGTGATGGGAAGTTCATGAATATAACACCTTTACTCCCCCGGCCATGACTAGGTAGCACTTACTCCTGGGAAATTCACTGTATTCCTCATGTCTGATGCCAGACAGTCCTGTCACTTCTGGATGGTCCCAAGCATTCAGGCAACCCTCACTTCCTCTCACAGAGTGGCCTTACAGCTCCAGTTCTGCCGTTCCTTCCGGGTCGCATGTTCACTTCTCTAGGTATATGCTGTAGCAGGTTAGCGATGCCTGGCCTCCTCATCCACGGCTCTGGGTAGGTACTTCCTGCTTTACTCATGCGTTAATCCAATAATATGTACCCGGGTTTGTAATAGTGCCAGGGGCAGTAGAGAAGTCCCTCAAGGCAGCCCCGCCTCCAACCCAGCAGAAACAAGCATCCATATCACTAGCAGGCCAAAAAGAAAGTGGTTCCAGGCTCTGTGGGAGCCAGGATCTCTGGATGAGGAGACCATGTTAGTTTGGTACCTTCAGCCCTGCGATCTAACTCTGTATGGTTGACAATTGAGACCTCACTTCTGTTATTTGGAAATCCTGGCTCCTTTGTGCCCATGTTGGGTTTCCTGATCCCTCTGCTCTGGATAGCCAGAATGACTCAGAGAGTTCCTCACCGCCCTCCCCAGTGTCAGTTATCCCCACCCTGTCTCTCAGTACTTTCAGAGTGACTCAGGGGCCCAGGTCTCTCAGGGCAGTGCACATAAGTTTCAAGCATTAAAATACATTAAATAAACAGCAACGGCAATACAGCTAAAGTTCTCACAGAAGAATAAGGGAGGATTCTGGCCACAACGAAGGACTGAACAGCTGTAGGTGGGCACTGATGGGGAGGAGACAGCCTTGCTGGGAGGACCAGGGGATGTGCCTTCATCATTCTCGTCTGAGATAGAGCCTCATAAGGAGATCCACAGGGTTCTCCTCCAACCAGGCCTTCCTGCATCACCCCCAGACCTCAGAGTCTCCAGCTACTCATTTATAAGAGATGTGACACACACACATACACATGCAAGCAGAGTTCCAGCTCACTACCTTCCTAGAAGAAGGTAAAGAATAAGATCTGTGTTGGAGCCCTTTTCTCTACTGCAGAGTAAAGACAACAGAAATGAATGCCGAGCATCCTGCAACTGTCCAGGTTTTCACTTTCCTCAGCTGAGAAATGGGACAAAAGTGCTGTCTTCCCACGACAGTGTGTGGGGAAGAAGATGGGTAAAACACCCTGAAATCCCCCAGATGCCCAGGAAGTGTCATATGTGTCCAGTGTCCTCTTCCTTTGGGGACTGAGTCTCTCATGTAAAAATTCCAAATCTTATACACTTACCCAAGGTTTTGTTAGAGGATTCTCCTCCAAGGCATCCAGAGAAGTGAAGGACCTCTTGGCTATGGCCCCCTGACACATGCCCAGCATGGACTGAGTCAAGTGCTTCCCTGGATCTAGAGAAGGGGTAAGTTTTTGCCAGCAAGGAAGAAGGTCCAGTCTAGGAAAGAACAGCCATGACCAATGAGACCCAGCTCCAGGTGAGAGATGCTGTGGTAGGAATTTAGTTTGAGATCTCGATGTTGAACCACTGACTTTCTTGAAAGGAACCCATGTTGTTTTGTCAAATTTGAAGCTTTTTGCACAACTCCCCTTTTTTCCTTTGATGGTTAAGGTTGCATTCTTTCCTGGGCTCTGCAGAAAAGGGCATCCATCAACCTAGTCAGCTGGGATGTCTGCAGAGAGGAGAGGACACTCACGCCTAAGTTTTCTGAAGTCGTTCTCTCAGGCTTCCCCAGAAATCTTCCTTACCTCCAGGTAAGTCTCTGTAGCCAACTTTGTTCCTGGCTCCAGTGGTCCTCACCTCACTTTGACACTCCTATCTCTTCTTTTCCACCTGGGGAGAACGATTCTATATGAATCTGTGTTGGAAATAATGGGGTATGTATGGAAAGCTATCAGAAAACCCAACTGCCAATGGTCCTACAATGTGTGTGGTCCAGTGTGTTCTCCTCTACCTCCAGACAACTCTGAGAAGGAGGGGAAAACCTTTTTAATGAAGAGGTAAGTTGGTAGGGGCTAGAAAGATGGCTCAGCCAATCAGAGCACTTGCTACTCTTGTGGACGATCAGGGTTTGGTTTCCAACACTCACATGACAGCTAAAAAGTCTGTCAGTTCAGCTCCAGAGGATCCAGTGTGCTACTCTGGGCTCCGTGGTCGCTGCATGGACATGGAGCTCAAATAGCCTTGCAAGAAAACTCCCTTACACATAAAGATAAATAAATCTTTTTTAAAAAAAAAAACAAGTGATAAACAATAGGGTCTCAAAGTACACATCCATAAACTGTGTGTTAAAGGATTGGGTAAGGGGGCTGGAGAGATGGCTCAGTGGTTAAGAGCATTGCCTGCTCTTCCAAAGGTCCTGAGTTCAATTCCCGGCAACCACATGGTGGCTCACCATCTGTAATGAGGTCTGGTGCCCTCTTCTGGCCTGCAGATATACACACAGACAGAATATTGTACACATAATAAATAAACATTTTTAAAAAAGGATTGGGTAAGGGAGGTGTTATTGGGAAATGCTGTGGCTCTTTAGGGGGTGGGGCGAGAGAGAGGTTCTTAGGGTTAGAGGCATATCCTTGAAGAGGATTACAGGGCCCTACCCATTTTCTCCCTTCCATGTCTTTCTCTGTGTCTTAACTTGCTATGTGAGTATTTGCTCTGACACAAATTCTTACCATGATTCTGATCTCATCAAAGCAAGGTACACCCAACTCTTTGATATGAACCTCCAGAACCACGGGCCGAGTAAGCTTTTCTTGACTCCTTAAGCAGCTTGTGTCAGACAGTTCACTGCAGTGATGTGAGACTCACTAGACACATCCATAGAACGGGATGATATGGACCTTGTTAAAAAAAAATGTTGAATATAGCATGATTGAGTTAGAGAAAATGTCCACCATGGTGACAAAAATAGATTGATGGCTGCTGGGGTCTGGGCAAGAGAAGGAGGTGCACAGGGAGTGACTGCTGAAGTTACTTGGGATGGAGAGACTAGCTAGATAATGCTGACAGACATACAACCCCAATGACTGGACACCTAACAGTGATTAAAATGGTGAGTTTTGTTAGGAGTGCTGTGCCACAACTCCAAAGCATAAGATGCAAAAAGAAAAACAAGCATTGAGTATTTTTTCCCACTTTCATCCTCCCAACCCTTGTCTACCAAGGGAAGTGTTCTAGAGGTCACTTGAGTAGAAAAGGGAAGCTTCTATTTCTTTTGTCGAGGAGATAGTGTCCAATGGGCAAAGCTCACCCAAAATGGCTTCCAAAGGCTTTGGCTGTGACAGTGTTACCTTCAGACCTAAAGTCTGTGGCCAAATGATGAAGCGTATCAGACTCCTTCCAGCCTTTGATCCCAGCCTCTCAACTACCCTGGCATGGGACATCCAAGTTGGCCACCAGCAGATGATATAGCTTCTTTGCCTTGAGAGACTGGAGGTCCCAATTACGGACAGGCAGAGTCCATACTCACAGGGTCTGAGGACTGTTTGGAGACCTGGTGGCCAGACCACACTCAGAGGGCCTGGCACTTTGCACAGGCCAGTAGTGAAACTGCGGGTAGGCACAGCTGGCCACAGGCATCCTGGCCTTAGAATTGAGAGAAGGAGCCATTATTCTCTGGGAAGATTTACTGCCTTCCTTGGAGACAATCTGGGACCTGGAACTTCACCTGAGATGTCATTTAATTGGTGGTGACAACACTTGGGCACCTCAACTCACCATGAAATATCCAGTAGAAAGTGATTCTGGGTTCCAGCCATGGTGGCATACACCTTTAATCTTGGCACTTGGGAGGCAGAGGCAGGTGGAACTCTCTGTGGATTCGAGACTAGCCTGGGCTATATAAGGAGCTGAAGATCCAGCAGACAAGGTGAGGCTTTGTCTCAAAATAAAACAAACGAACAAATAAAAGTGGACCTGAGCTTGAATATTTTAGCAAGAAAAAAGGGTTCTTAGGGACAGGAGTGGGCCTGGATAAATCCTCCAACAACTGGGTAGCAGAAACACCCAGAAATACCGATTTACTGCTGGCAGCCAGGATTTATATCTGCTTCATCTAGTTTGTATAGAAATTAAACTCTTTTTTAAAAAATATTTATTTATTTATTTATTATGTATACAATATTTTGTCTATATGTATGCCTGCAGGCCAGAAGAGGAGAAGAGGGCACCAGACTTCATTACAGATGGTTGTGAGCCACCATGTGGTTGCTGGGAATTGAACTCAGGACCTCTGGAAGAGCAGGCCATGCTCTTAACCGCTGAGCCATCTCTCCAACCCTAGAAATTAAACTCTTAACTCCTGAAGTCTTCCACAATGCCACCGGCATGCTCACAGGTTTTGTGACCCTGTCCCACAGCCAACCTGATGTCCCTTTCTTATGGACTTTGCCTTTCATGGTTTAGCACCATGATTTAAATTCTAGATCTTCCAGTTCCCCATCCCACCCATCCTCTCTCTATCCACAGACGACATCAAAGCTCCACAAATCCAGAAATTCGGGGATATTAGAAAGATACCAGTGGGGTTGAGATAAAGCTTGGTGTTAGAGTGCTTAGCATATGTGAGACCCCGGGTTTGATCTCAAGGAGAGGAGGAGGGAGAGGGAATGGCATGTGTATTGTATATTGACTAATACTATGTTGGTGGGTCTGGAGTGGTACCTGTAATCAACGCACCGATCCTTCTGCAGGGAAACAGCTAATAGCCATACCAAGTGGATAAATCAACTCTAAATAGCTTCATACAGTTTAGGTCAGGCTCTGCTTGCCAAGTCATTTTGGCAGCAACCATACCTGACACACAATAAACACCGAAGTCTTTTGAATTTCAGGCATGTAGAAAAGAGATTGCAAATCTATGTGTGTGGCATAAGAGAAAGCCCAGCTAGCCAAAGTGGAGGAGGGAGGAGGAGGGAGGAAGAGAAGGATGAGGAAGAAGAAGGGAAGGAAGGGAGGAGGAGGAGGACAGAAAAAGAAGCTAGTCATTTCCTTCACAATTCTCTCCTCTCAGACCCCCTGGCTTTGGAGGCTAGCCTTCCCTGAGCATTGTTTTGTATTCTGTAAAGTTACGTTAACCTTACTATGTACCTAAGGACAGAAACTTCACCATTGGGTTCTCCAGTTTCCTTTCCTATGTACACGGGGACCAGAGGGCTTCCAAAGGTTCCTTTGTCTGTAACAACAGCCAAAAGGTGGCTCTATTATCAGAGTTGGGTACTGGCTTCCCCATCAGATCATGGAGTATCCTTAGAAACAACGGTTCCACACAGTACACAATTCCCTTTATTTTTGAGTGTTCAAACATGCTGTTTCCAACCCCAGTGTCGTCTGTTCCTCCTCACTAGCCTAGAAAATTCATAAATCCCCATCACGGTCCACTTCCAATGCCCTCCTTTGGGCTCCCTCTTTATTCATAGCTCAGCACCGTGGTTGAAATGATAACTCATGTGTTGCTTTTTCTCTGCTTCCATTAAACTATGGCCACAGGGCTAGGGTTTGGGTTACCATTAGCTGTCCCCTCGTGTGTACCACTGAGGCCAGCACTCAGCCGCCTGTCAATCACTGAGGAAGAGAGCCACGTGCCGCATCTATATGGAGCCATGGAGGTGTAGACAAAAGTTAATAGCTGGAGAGAAGGAAGCCTCAGTCTAAGGTTTGCAGGTTCAAGTAAGTGCTACGAAGGGGAACCCAAGTTATACAGGCCAGAGCAGGTCTTTATAAGGAAGAGTCTAGTGTATCACAGAGTTCTTTAACCCCTGTTTAAAAAACATTTGTAAGAAACTAAAACAGTTTGCAGGAAGCTAAGCGAGGAGAGATGCTTCCAATTCTAAGAGGAAAGACACCAACTGCAGAGGAAGCCCTGCATCCCTTCACCTCAGCAATCAGCTCAGATGCTGCGCGCCACTGCCGCGAGGTGGCAGCAAAAACCCGCCAATGTTCCCAGCGCGCTCTGCTGTCTGCCTGGGACTTCTCTGTGTGTTTGCCCCGCGAATGCCAAATACCAGAAGAGAGGGGCGTCCACTGAAGGACTGAGTACCCTGGAGAACTTTCTGGATGTTTCTTACGACACAAGGAAGTCTAGTTTCTTCTGATTTCCAGCTAATAAAGATTCAAATGTTATCTGGAAACTTCTCCAGGGTGTCACGGAATGTACCCGACCTGTGCCCCTCTGAGCTCTCCCTGCCCTCCCTCCTCCTGGAAGCTGATCCAGTCTCCCGCCTCCTCTGTTCGCTGTAGGTGTCAGGTCTTGGACTCTGGCTGCAACTGAGCCTGCCTCCACCCTTCCCTGTGGCTTCTTTCTGCTCCTACAACTGCTAGGCCCTAAGAATAACCCTGAAAGCTGAGCCTCCTCTGTAAATGCTCCTAAGGTCGGTCGGTCTGTCTGTCTGTCTGTCTGTCTGTCTGTCTGTCTGTCTCTCTCTCTCTCTTTCACACACACACACACACACACACACACACACACACACACACACACACACGAACTCTGGAGAATTACAATGGAAACCTCAGGGTAAAAAGCTCAGCAACTTGAGTTTAATTTCTGTTCTCTCTTGGTCTCAAACCCGACTGCTGTTTCATGACATGTTCTCCGAGCTGTGTGCTGGGTCTGAAACCCATGCCTCCTGCCAAGTGCTACCACCTTCCAAAAAGCCTTTCTGGAATTCTAGTGTCCAGAAACTGGGAGGCTATACCCTGGGCTGTCTCTGTCCCTAGAAGCAGCCAATCAGAGACTGAGAAACAGTATTTGAGAGACTGCTTACGCAGAAGCTGGGTAGAGCTCAAACCCAGATTTTCCTAGGGTGCTGGGAGTCCAGTAAGACCTGGATTCCCTGCCCTACCTTTGACCCTCCAGCCCTTGGCAGGGGCTATGTTCCCAGTAGCCTAGTGTACTGGTCCACTGCACACATCACAGAGCCTCTCAGAGCCCCTCAGAGGGCCTGGTCCTCAAGGTTGCACTGTCCCCCAGAACGTTCCTCTAGGGTGGAATTAAGGCAGAAGGATGGGTATGGGAATAGAGCCAATGTGAACACTGGGGTACCACTCTGGGTAACAGGGTGGCTTTTCCAACAATACAGAATTTGATTGCCTGACAAGACCCTTCTAAGGCCAACTTTGGGGTGGAAAGCTGGAAGTCTCCATATTTCTTGAAGTCACAGGGAGTGGAGAATCCAGGACCATTAAGTCCTAAGTCCACAAACCAGTGACAAGCTGTGTGCAGATGGCCCCTGGAGCCTTTGCTAGGAATGTGTACGCTGCCCACTGGGTATGGGGTCAAGACCACAGAGCTCGATGGAGCCTTGTTCCTCACCTCATGTCTCTTTTCCTCTGACTCAACTGGAGGCTTCTCCACACCCCATGAGCAATACCCTAGAGTCACAGGGAACCAGTCCTGCCACACTGCTCCCCCAGGAGCCAGCCTCTCCCTTCACACCCTGGCCCTGCTCTGCCTGCCTGAATCCAATCCATTTGTCCGGGTCGGGGTTGTCCTTT
This sequence comes from Dicrostonyx torquatus, assembly GCA_028555095.1. Classification (NCBI taxonomy): domain Eukaryota; kingdom Metazoa; phylum Chordata; class Mammalia; order Rodentia; family Cricetidae; genus Dicrostonyx; species Dicrostonyx torquatus. Next base: position 6,336,839 of record JAQHUG010000024.1, read on the forward strand.
CTGGTCTCCATTCCCAGACACCCTATGTGCGTTCATTTTTAACTGATGGCCTCAACTGTCCCTTCCAATTGACTGTAACCAACCTGAAGGCAAGCCTGAATTGCTCTTGACCCTCTCTCAGTTCTTACAAAACTTACATGATATTTTTGGACTAAGTCTGATGCCCAGCCGACATGCAAATGAATAAACACCCTGGCGCATCTGCACGTGGGTGTGTCTCCTGAGTAAAGTGTGCATTTGCCTTACACACCCAACAAAGATGAAGACACTGGTGAGTCCAGCCCACTGGAACACCCTGGTACCTCATGCTGAAATCTGTCCTCTTTTGGGAGTGGAGCCAGCCCCATTGATCCCAGGGCCTTGGTAGAAACGCCTGCTTTTAGCCCCTGGGTGGGGGCTCGGAAAGGGTCTGGTCCTAAGTAGGCGCTTAGTAGCCTAGTCTCTTGCAGGACTACAAGTGTCAAGTGCCTGAGGCAGGCCACTTTCTGACCACCCAGCTCCCTACCCAGTCTTGAGGCCAGGGAAGGATCTTAGACATCTGTTTGCTCAGGTACCAGGAACCCATGGTGAGAAAGACAGGGTAAGACGTCGAGTGTGCCAGAGTAGCTGCGTGACAGTGTCCAAGTCATTGTCCTTTCTGAGTTTCTTTCTCCTTAGCTTCTAATTAAAGCTTTGTAGGTGTGACTGCAATCTGCGATCGAGGTTTTCCGCACCTTGATCCTGCTCAGCTGGACCTGGCCAGGGTGCAGGAGGAGGTGAGGGCAGGCAGGGTGGCCGGCCGCAGGACGCCAGGCCTGAGGAGGCCTGTAATTAGCCACTTAGTTATTAAAGGGCCTTGCTAAGAATTTATGTTGAATAATAGTCACAAATTAATTATAAATACTCATCTCAAAATCCAACAAACCAAAGCCTGCACGGGCCTGGAAGGGCTTTAGGCTGCCCTGGAGCACAGGCTGAATCATTGCCTGGGGTGGCCCAGGCTGCAGGGGGCAAGAAGAACCCCCCATCCCCCACCCCCGTGATGAGATGGCCTCAGCTTTCCCGGAAGAGAGGCCTGTAGCCTCCAGGGTGGGACCACAGCGCCCGCCCAGCAGACTGAAAGAAGAAAGGCAGTCTGAGTCAGAGAAGGGGGTGGGGATCTGACTCTCAGCTAGGAGGAGGTCTGGGAAGGCCAGGAGACAGCAGGCCTGACTGATAACACACAGGGTCCCAGGGGACTAGCTGCCTCCCACACACCAGCCCTCAGCTCCTACCTTTCTTGTAGATTCCTAGATCCAAAACAGACCCTTCATCCTGGGATCTAAAAGGCCTCAGGGCACTCACCCCTAATCTCACACCTCACTTGTTTCTTTAGACACCAAGGCTTTATACAGAATGTGCTGGCAAGAAAGGAAAACCCAGGTAAGTCCTCAGGCAAGTTCTCAGCTAGTGGCCTGTTATACAGCTCCTCCAGTGCTCAGATAAACCCATCCACCCACAGGGAGGGGCTCTCTCCTTGCTGAGCAGCCTGGGGTTGCCTGGCTGCTGCCGAGGGGACACAGCCAGAAGAAAAATAAACACATGTGTACAGGACTGGTCCATAATTCCATTTTTGCCAACACCTTCGGTAAAATCCTTTTGGGTTTAAGCTCTGCCCCCTTTTTCTTAAAGACAGTGTTTATATCAATAAGAGGGAAGTACAGGCTTGTTTGCAAAATGTGGAGAGCCACAAACATGTTTCTGGGTGGTGCTGTTGGGCCGCTCATCCCTGTGCAGAGAAAGTGGAATGTCACTGCCCATTGTAGGAGACATCTGTGTGCACAAGTGTGCTCACTTGCAAGAGAGAGTGGATATGGGGAGCTCAGTCAGTGGAGAGGCTGCTGCCTAAGGCAGGGAGGGACAGCAGGTGCTTTCTTGGGTGGGGCCTTTGGGACAGAGGAGGGTGTCTGAACTCTAATCACCCTCCAAGGGGAATTGGCACTTTAGGACTCCAGGTTGCCTGACGCACAGGCAGCAAGCACTCAGTTCTGGTCCCAAGTCAAGCTCCTCGGGTATGCTCAGAAGTGCTAACCTGCTCCCTACCACAGCCGCACATTTTCTCTAGCCCACCTCGGCACATGCCTGCTGAGTCCAGCTAGCCTTTCCAGAGTTTTCTAAAGTTCTCTGTTCCGTTTCTTCCCTTCCTCCTCTCCTTCCTCCCTTTCCTCTTCTCCTCACTTCTTTCTTTTCTTTTGTTTTCTATTTTTTTTTTAGAGGTAGGGTCACTCTCTAGTCAAGCTGGCCTTGAACTTGTAATCCTCCTGCCTCTGATTGAGTTACAGGCATGGATCTGACTCCTCTCTTTTTGTTTCAATTCACCTCTCTTTTCTCTTTCTTTTCACTCTGTGTGTCCATCATTCTGCTGTCCCTTCTGGTTCTGCAGAATAGCATACCTAGGCACTTGGGGGAAGGAAGTTTCACAGCAGAGGGTTCTGTTCCACTCTCAATAGTAAGTGTGTTCAGCTGATGGTGTTTATCGTACACTGGCTATCTCCTTTAAATCCCTAGCCACGTACTGTGGGGTTTATTTTGGGGGGAGCATCTCTTGAAGTGGATAAAGTTGAGAGAAGTGGTCTCGGAGGTTCCCAGACCTGCAAGTGACTGAGGTACTGTCTTTGAGTTGGCTTCTCTGTTGGCAGGTATCTGAAGCTTCCTTGAATATCCTCCATCTTTGTGAGTACACCATGGCTGTGTTCTTCACACTCTTCTGTAGTTTCTCCCATGTATGAAACTTTTGGTAGGTCCCAACTCTCTACATAGAACAGACCATGTGTTACCAGTCTAGTGACGCTTTACATGTGTGTGCAATTCTATTGTGAGTCTGGATAGCTCTGTGGGAGTAAGATTGTAAGACTGGACATGTTTGTGTGTGCATCCATGCAGGTTTGGAGCATGTGCTTTCTGGAGAGAGGACCAGAAGGGAGGAGAGATATTGAGGATGCTTGCATTTGTGTTTTCAGTACCGGTGTAGACTCTGTAAGGGGTAAAGCAGAAAGATTGGCTGGGTAGACCTGTGGGTGTTGGGAAATTGTTCTGGTGGCAGGCTTGTGTGTGTGTGTGTGTGTGTGTGTGTGTGTGTGAGAGAGAGAGAGAGAGAGAGAGAGAGAGAGAGAGAGAGAGAGAGAGAGAGAGAGCTGTATTTATGCAGAAATGGCTGGGAGCAAGGTGTGCATACAACATGTGGCTAGGGTATATTTGTATATGTGTGTGTGTGTATGTGTGTGTGTGTGTGTGTGTGTGTGTGGTGTAGCCTCTGTTAGTCTGGTGGTGCCTACCCCCTCCTGCCGAGTCCTTCCTGACACTGTAGAGCTTAATCAGCAGCTGCATGAATACACTCGAATGGAAAGTTGTGCTCAGCTGACCGGAGAAATTGGAGCCGGGGCGTGTACTACTACCCTCCTCCCAGACTCCCTCATCCCCCTCCCTCTTAGGCCAGACAGCCACCCCAGCCATCCCTCCCAGGCTGCCTGGAACCAAGAGGGCTCAGTTTAGCTCAGCTGCCCCACCCCCCCAAAGAGACCCAGCAGTGGGAGGCCCATGCTTGAGGACTTGCAGCTCAATGGTCTTCGTGGTCAGTGCCCAGGGAGGACTTTGAAAAGCCGTAGAGGTGTCAACCACACAAGGCAGTACAGGGAGATTGGGTGGCAATGGAAGACAAGGATGGGAAGAAAAGTCTGAGGCACCCTCTGCTCTTGGGGAGCTAGGGCATGCCCAGTGTTCCACAGGCTGACCCTAGGCTGTAGGTTTAGTGATCCTTGCAAGGCATTGGGTTAAAAATGTGCCAGGCTGTTCTGTTCCACTTTTGACGAAGTACATGGGTGTTCATGACAATCTGGTAGTGGGTTGTGGAGATCAGATCTGTGGCCTGCCTAGGCCCTGTCCTGGCCTTCCCAGAGCTGCACTGGAACCAGCTCCAGGGCCAAAGTTGAGCCACTGGTCCCACTGTCCCACCAACCCCAATCCCAGCCTTACCACAAGATTCGCATGCCTCTATCCAGCTCCACTATTGATCAGCATCCCTGCCTGGCACTGGGGCAGCAAATTCCAGGTCATTTCTTTTAAAGCAGTTGTGTATTTCACCAGGGATAATCAACTTCACTGGCACTGGGCAGTTAATTTGGCAGGATTCAGAGGGCAAGAAGGGGAGCTAAACAGGAGGAGCTCTGGGATGGGGCAAGGAAGGGAAGGGGGCTAAGAAATGAACAAGCCAAAAGGAGTACATTGACCTGTCTTTTCTCTGGCAGGGGGAGTCTAAGGGTGGGGTCTTTGATACAGATATTCACAGCTTCACAGTGCAATCAGCTGTTGGGGTTTCTGATGCAAATCCTAGATAACCATTGTTTTTCTTTGAGGGATGCAAGGAGAAAGAAAATTGGATGTTACTCCTCAAGCTGTGTACTCCAGTTCTCCTCCTTCCTAATGTGGTGACCCTTTTATACAATTCCTTGTGTTGTGGTGATGCCCAACCATAAAATTATTGTGTTGCTACTTCATAATTTCACTACTGCTATGAACTGTAGTATAAATATCTGATATGCAATCCTAGGGGTAGTGACTCACAGGCTGACAATCACTTCTCTAGAGCGAGCACCTAGGTATAGAGAGGCCTCGCACTGGTTAAAGTTCCCAGCCAAATGCACCAAAAGGGCAAGCAAGAAGTGCACAGTATACAGAGAAGAGCTCTCAACCCTCTGATGCCAAGGGGAGCCAGCTGCTGTGTGGCCCAAAGAGAGGGGCCCTGTGGTCAACAGGTCCACAGAGACCCTCACTCCTCTGGCCCAGGCACAGTTTGCTTCACTTCCAGGAGGTTGTGTGGGGGGGGGTGTGAGCTGGCTTTTGTACAAAGAGTGTGTCATCACAGCTCTTCCACCCAGCTATGCCCCAGAAGTCCCATGGTACCTTGACTGCTTTAGCCATAGATCTGGGGGCCAGAAAGAGAAAGGTCAGGCACTGAGCAAAAGAGAGATCTGATCAGAAACGAGTCCCCTTTCCCTCTGCCCTCTGTGTAAAAGGGTAAAGGTCAAATCCCCTGTAATAACTAATGTATCAAGGGAAAAGGTGAGTGAAGGAAACAACCAACCAACACTAGCATCTGTTGTGGGTTCCCATGCCTCTGTGTATGTGTGTGTGCGTGTGTGTGTGTGTGTGTGTGTGTGTGTGTGTAAGATTCTTAGGGATGGAGACTGAGGCAGTCAGGTTCATAGACTAACCAGACAGAATGAGTGAACATAGATACCCACAAAAGAACTGACATAAAGGACACATGTTCTCTGGACAGAAAGCCCTGCTTACAGCATCCTGCAGGTGTACTGAAACCACTGTGATACTCCTTGCAAGACTGCTCATTCCGTACAGAAGTATTATACCTAAGCTATTCAGCATTCATGAAAGCCCACACTCGGAACATGCCAATGAAGTATGTGTGCATTTATATCTAGCACACACATACATCCTTTTGTATGCAGAACTTGATGAAATAGTGAGAGCCCAGCTTTCAGAACGGCACACACATGTGCCACTCACACTAAGCACACAGGAGACCTGTAGGTAAAGTCAGAAAATGCAAAGAACACAGCATTGGTATTTGTGGCAGACCTATGTAGAAATATAGGAGTGATTGACAGGGGCCACAGGTTTTTGACACCCTACAGGGCACAGGCCCTCCAAAGTGAAGGTTGCTTGCTGGTGGAGACCAGTGGCTGTTTTCTTCAGTGGAGGAAGAGGCCATGAGTTGACCCAAACTTGCTTTATCTGCTGACCGTGATGAGAGAAAGAAGCATAACTCTCAAGTTTTCCCCTTTGTCCTCACACAAAAAGCCCCCTACTCCTGGTGTCACTGGGTCTAGTCTGCTCCTGGAGTCATAGAGTCCGCTCCTTCCACCCCTCAGGTGTGGTTCATTGGCCGCTCCATCCACATTGTCTACACTGAGACAGCCATTTCTCCTGGGTTGAAAGGCCCAAGTTCTGGGTCAAATGTGTGAGGAACAGACGACAGAATGGAAGTCCAAGCCTGGTGGGTTTTAGATCGCCTCTTTCCAATCTTCTGGCGGTGTCAGAAATATGGCTGCACTGGACTGTTTCTACGGGTAGTGGGCACACACAGAGATTCTAACGTTGTGTGCCGGGTCGGCTGGGGAGCCGGCAGGATACCCTGATTCTAAGAAGGGACCCCCTAAGGAACCCTCCGCCCCTTGTAAGCGCCTGCGCTCTTGTGCACCTAGGGCACCTTCGGGCCAGTCAGCCCCTCTGCCCAAGCCGGCCCCCGTAACCCCCTGGTGCTTCGGGGAATAAAGGCAAAAGGAAATCGGAAGTCAAAATTAGTTTGGAAGCGGGCGCGAAATTCCAGGCTCTTTTCTCCCTAATCCTCCTAGCTTGGAAACTGAACAAGTGAAGGCAAGTTTTCCAAAATGACCTCTTAGGCCTCTCCTCGAGCGCAGGCCGCCCTGGCCCAGAGCCGCAGAACCGCTTCTGCCCATCCACCCATCCTTGAGAACTGTGTAGCTACAGCCGGCCAGGGAAGCTTGCAGCCAGCAGAGGAACGTGCTTAGTGAGGGGTGATGTTTTGGTTTCGTTGCAGTTTTTCATTTAACCGTGCAACCCAACCAAAATCCCTTAGAAGCTGGAGGGACTCCGGGTGATCCCAAAAGACAAGGGGGGGGGTGTTTCAAATAGATTCAGACACTTAAGGCAAGTGACCCAGTCAGACAAGAGTAGCGGTGATTTTAGACCCTGAAGTCAGAAAACTACCCGCTTCTTCCCTTCACCTGTCTTCCCTATCCCCGCCATAGGTAACTATTTTAACTTCCTCCAAAAACGGAAGAAGTAATAGCAACAACAGCATGTCAGCTCAGGACGGATGCTTGGGTTAGAGGACCTTGTATGTTTTTCCTTTAAAAAAAAAAAAGCAAAACAACAATTAGAAGGCTACCAAAACATCCCACTAGAGCCGCGGGACGCTGCAATCCCAGCGCTTCGGGGAAGGTTCAGGCCCTGAGCCCTTGGCGTGGGAGAAACTAGTCGCAGCGCCCTTCCCTTGGGCCCTCTCTGCCTTTTTCTCAGGATATTGCTTGGACTCTCTTTCCAAACAAGTGTTTGCTCTGAGTTTTTGACTCAACTTCCAGAAAAATCTCAGATCCAGCTTTGACATCCCTTCCCTCAGGCTCTGGCGACTGCAGAGCTCCCGAGCAAGAGGGAGGCTGGGCCGCTGCACCCTGTACCCGGGAACTGCTGGCCTGGACGGACACAAACACCAGTCTCTGGGAGTGATAAGAAAATGGAGAATACTGTATTTGCTTTAGAAAGTTTTTACATATAGATAAACACGCAGTTAAGAGAACAGTAAAAGCGCCCGACGGGAGTGAATGAGGCCTCCGAGGCGGCTAGGAAAAACTTCAATAGCTTTTGCATAAGAATACTACGGCCTCACTCAGCTTTCGCTGGCGAGAGGGTCCCTCTCCCGCCCTAACCCTGGCCACCTCGCCAAGCCTCGACTGACAAGTCGACGGCCAGGAACCCCGAGTAGGAGGAGGAACCCCCAAAAGGAAAGAGGTGAGTGAGCAGGGAAGGAAGGGGGAGAGAGGAGGGAGAGGAAAAAAGCAGGTATCATATACAAGCAGTTGCTACACATATATTACAAACTGGGAAAATGACCGATCATTAAGATATACATAATTCATATAAAATTTTGAAATAAAAATAAAAATCTGTTACAGTCATAACTATTCTTTTTCCACATTTATAACCAGTACCCACACAGGCAGTGACAGAGTGGAGAGAAAAAGGTGCTTACGAAGAAAATGATTGTCTGCTGAACAAAAAACAAAAGATTCTATCTTGTTTGACCAATACTTGGACTTAAAAACAGAGAGAGAGAAAGAGCTAAAAGAGGAAAGAGCAACAGAAGGAAGAAACATTTGCTATTTCTCTCGAGGAGTTTTTCTTTTTCTTTCTTTCTTTCATTCATTCTTTCTTTCCTTTTTAAAAAAACAAATTCAGAACGGAGATGTCAGCTTTTTTTTTTTTTTCCTTTTTGTCTGTTTGCTTTTGTCGTCTTGTCTCGGCGGTGGTGGTTTTTGTATGGTCGACTCCTTAAATCACTTTAAACTAGAGAGAATATTTTCCCAGATACAAATAAATCGTCATGCAGGTGGGGTGCCGGGTCCGTGGGAACCAAAAGGAGAAACCGTGCTTGTCCTGGAAAGTATACAATTGTCACCTCTTTTATGTTTTCTGCCCGCAAGATCAGCGTTTGTGACTGTCTGTTGGCGTCTCGGTCCTTTGGGGTGGCCGTGGTGGTAGGTGGTGGGGGTTTGCTGATGGTTTGAGGTTAATTCATTTTTCTTTTTTTTTTTTAATATATTTTTGGCTGGGGTGGGAGTGTGTATGGACGTGTATGTGTGTGCACGCGCGCGTGTCCTGATTTCGGTTTGTTCTAGGGATGGACCAGAAGTAAAAGGAGCCGGGCTAGGAGGAGGAGGGGATGGTGGAGGGGGAGGAGGGGAAGGAGGAGGAGGGCGGCCTTGGCTATCATACATCACATTCCGAGTCGCTGGAGGTTACCGAGAGGATGGAAGTGCCGGTGTCCGCACGCTCCGTCAGGCTGGACACACTGGTGGTGGGGCTGGCCGCCGTGGACGGCGACTCTGCCGAGCCGTGCGTGGGGCAGCCGGGCTCGGTCAGCGAGCGCATGCTGCTCGGTCCGATGGCCTGGTGCTGGAGCCTGCAGGAAAGAAAGAGCGGAGCCCGCCCTGACTCAATGGCCCGCCACCCTGCTCCCCTCACTGGCACTGCGGGGAGCCTGGCCCGGCTGGGCCCGCACCCCCACTACCTCCGCGGCCTCCCGCGTCGCGTGCCCCTAGCCACCGCCCCCGACTGCGCTTTGTGTTCTTCCAGGCACCCAGCTGCTTGCTCTCTGAGTACCTCTGGGCCTTCCTAACTCAAGTCCCGGCTGCCAGTTCCTTTGACTTAGGGAAGTGTTCCAGATAGGGACGGCCTTAGAGCAGGGGTTGAACTGCAAGTCAGCCGCCTGCAGAGACTTGAGCAGGCAGCAAGGGACGCTGTGTCCTGGACCAGCAGACAGTGGGGGAAGAGCTTCGCTCTTCTTCCGCAACCTCGGAGGCTCTAGTAACTGGGCCGACTGCGTGGAGACCTAAAAATTCCTTAGCGCCTCCTGCCACGGCCTTCCCAAACATAATCCATTGCTGCGGGAGGTGGTGATGGGGGTTCTTCCAAGAGTACCCACCGTTTTACTTTCTGAGTTCCTATGCGAAGAGCGCAGGATCCGGGGATGAGAAAATAGGGAAGGTGGGAGTTAAAAGATGAGAGTAAGAGAGAGAAGCAAGAAAAAGGAAGAAAGAGAAAGCAGGAGGGAAGGACAGACTGTCTCTCAGTTCCCAGAACATAGTGACTCCCCCACAAGGAAGCCTTTTCCTGGTCCTGGGTGCTCCCCTCCTCTGGCGAAAAGTGGCCTCCACAGGCAGAGGTGAGAGGGAAGTGGCTTCAGGGTTGAACCACCTAAACACACACACTCCAGGTACTGTCAGCAGCTGGGGTTCCTGCTTCTTGCAGCGTCCCAGGCCTAGTGCCTTTGAAGCGGAGCAGGTCGAGGCTCTGTATTAGAGCTTTTGCTCACCCGCGCCCCACTTCTTTTCCCTTCCCCTTGGACTCAATTTCTCTAGCCCCTCTTTTTTTTCTACGTACTTCTCCCAACCCAGCTTTAAGGATTCACAAGAACCAAAACTACATTGTGACTTTGTAGCCAACTTGCTTGAAACAGAGCTGCACCTGCTGGCGTTTGCTACCCAACTAAGTGGACCAAAGGGATGGACGCTCCTTAGCAGAGAACATAGAGATATTTAATGCTTGAGGAACACTAGGAGTGGACACACTTGTGTGAACACATTAATTAAAACACACTAGGCCTCTTCACACCCAGTCTGCCTCTCCTATTCAGGGTTCGGAAAGGAAACTCGCTGAATAGTGGCCACCGGTTGTCTTCCCTTTGTGGCAGGAACCCTGGTCCACTTGCCCCTCTTGAACGCTTCTGGACATCTCTAAGGCTCCCAACCCTTCTTTTGCCATGCACGGATATAATCAGACAACAAATAGAGTTTTCCTTTCCTTCTAGTTGGGACCAGAGCTGAGGAAATCTGCCAGGGGACTAGGGCTTCCAAGACCCGCACCACGGGTTGAGGACACTAGAGGCTCTCTCAGACAGTTCCGGCCCTGATAAAAGCCCCTCTTGGGCAAAGTAACCTATAACCCTGTCCTCCCCGGTTCCAGGGCAACCAAAAACTTTCTCCAACTACCCAGAGAGGCCCGGCTCCTCCAGCTCTGGGTCAGCTGCCCCTACTATGCCCGGATAGCCTTCATTTCAACCCGCCTCCCCTTCCCCAGCCCCGGAGGCTGTGGCCCGGTCGCGATCCCCGCCACTGACCTGTTCTTGGCCGCCGCGGCGCGGTCGCGCTGTCGCCGATTCTTAAACCAGTTGCCTACTTGTGTGGGAGTGAGGCCGGTGGCCTGCGCCAGTTCTCGTTTCTTGCTGGGGTTGGGGTAGGGATCCTGCAGGTACCACTCCCGCAGCAGGCTCCGAGTCCGCTCCTTGAAGCAATGAGTCTTCTGCTCGCCATCCCAGATGGTGCGCGGCAGCGGGAACTTCTTGCGCACGCGGTACTTGTCCACCGGGCCGAGCGGGCGGCCGCGCAGCTTCTCGGCCTCCTGGTAGTGCGCCTCGAGCCACATGGCCTGTAGCTTGCCGTGAGACTCCTTGGTGAACTTGTGGTTCTCCAGGATGTGGTACAGGTCGCGGAAGTTGCCGGTGTGGAAGGCAACAACGGCGCGCGCGCGCAGGATCGACTCGTGTTTGTTGATCGCCTCGCACGCCCCAGGGGCCACGGGCAGCGACCAGAGGAAGCGGCCCAGCCGCTCGATGTCGCCCGTCTCCTCCAGCGTCTCACAGACGCTGGCCACCTGCTCCGGCGAGAAGTTGAGGGTGGGCAGCTGGAACATGGACAACTCTTCCGGGGGGGCCCTGGAGCCGCCGCCGCCGCCGCCGCCTGCTCCGCCAGCACCGCCGCCTCCCGCACGGTTCCCGCCGCCGCCGCCTCCTCCCGCGCCGCCGCCGCCGCTGCCCGCACCGCTCCCGCCGCCGCTACTCGCCAGAAGTAGGGAGCAGTGGTGAGAATCGGCGAAGTTTGGCAACAAGAAGTGGGAGGAATAGAGGTCTAGGGGGGAGCGGAATACCATGGACTGACCTGAGAGGAGAGGAGAAAATTCAGGGAGAGGAAGAGAGAGGGGAGGAAGAGGAGGAGAGGGGCGATGAGGACCAGGAGGAGGGAGAGGAGAGGGGGGTGGAGGAGATGGAAAGGAGGGGGGAGCAGAAGGAGAAGGAGGGGGAGGAGGAAGGACGTAAGGGACACCCACACCCCACACACATCCACATACACACACACCCGCGCAGCCACATAGAGAGGGAGGAAGGAGAGCGGCCCGATGCGCGCGCGCAGAGAGAGAACCCGAGGCAGAGAGAGGGAGAGGGAGAGAGGAGAGCGAGAGGAGAACGAGAGGGGAGCGAGAGCCAACCACCGCCGAGTCAAGATTCAGCGATTCCACAGCAATCGCCCTAATGACAACAGCCTCATAATATCTCCCCTAAATCCACAGTGAGTGCAGCATTGAAACATTTTGTTTCGCTTTTCTATTGGTCTGCGGCGTGTCGTTGTGGCGTTGCCACGGCAACCACTGCCAATCACTGTCAGCCCTGCCAATCAATACCGAGAACGTAAGGACGGTTTTACCACTTAGCCGGAGGGGGGGGGAGGGAGAAGAAGGAGAAACAGAATTAAAAAAAAAAAATCTTTGTAACTCTTAATATCTCTCTCCCCCTCTCCCTCCCTCCCTTCCTCCTTTCCTTCCTCCCTCCTCTTGCTCAAAGAAGTTGATCCAAAAATTCGAAAAGGAATGAGACAACCAATTAGTTGCGGGGAGTGTTTCAAGGAAGGGAAGGGGTTCCCAGCCTCAGGAGCACCAGGCAGCTTGTCTGTGGAGAGGCCAAGGACCAGGTGGCCCGGCCAGGTTTGCACACGGTGTCTCAGTCAACAATTTCTGTCTACCTGCTCCCTAATAGTGGTCAAGAAGAAAGAAGAGAGGAGATCGCGAGGCCTATTGCACTCTCACCCTAGGAAGAGGCTGGGTGAACTTAGATTTGGGAAACAGCATCTGGTACCCAGGAGGTGAACCTGGGACCTGTGAGGGCTTTCCTGGCCAGTGCCACTGAACTACATTTATCCCACCTCCTTCCATGCTAACTGCGACCAGAAAAGAATCAGTGATTTTTTTTCATTCCTGTGTATTTCAAAATAGTGGCAACAACACTACACTTTCTCCTTCTCCAAAAGCAACCCCATTGTTTGTTTCTCCACCCCCAGGCTTCAGCTGCCTCCCCCAGTTGTAGAGCAGCAACAAGAACCCAGAAACCTAGGGACTCTCTGGACCATGGGGAGTCTGGAGGATGCCTACATTTCCATGGGCACAACCACTGAGCCTTCCCAGCACCCTCAGAAAAGATGCTGAAACTGTAGAGGGCACCCTGAGGAAACACCCAAGGCTTGAAAGTTCCTTGTTTGTTCATAGTGTAAATAACTATAGTAATAAACAATAAAAGTCTAATTTCTCCATAGGTAAGGTAGTATCACAACCCCGCAACAGACTGCCTTTCTTCCAAAGATCGCAGAGGGCCTTCCTTGCCTGCGGGTGACCACAGCCCCTAAGCCAGCCATGGCATTTATTCTTAGGTATGTTGCTTGTGAGAAGTTGTAATCTGCATCTTGAGGCCAGCCTCCCTTTGTCAGGCTTCTGTAACTATGGAAGTGTGATTTACGCAGATTTGTCCGGGTCAGAGACATCTTTCCTTACGCACTGTGTATATTTAGACAGGATTCAGTTTGGTGTTAAAAAGTGTATATGTTGAATGGATTCACACACAGTAGCCAACAATGCCCACATTGTCGGCCCATGTACAACGCGTATTGAAACGCAGCGCCCAGACTTCAACTAATCTGCTCTCAATAAAGCTGAAATAATTATCCTAAGCTGCCTTTCCAGAAGAAAAATCATTGAGGAATTCAAAACTTTTTTTAAAGATCTTTTCTACATTCCGATGCAGATCTGGGGGCGCGGCGCCGGTACTCACCACTCGGGAGATCTCAATGAGGGAGGAGTGAAAAAGAGATTGTGGGAGAATTTAAATGTGAACCTAACTGGAGCCTGGAGCTAAAATGGTCGCAGGCCTTACATCTCAAGCTCAGGTCTTTCTTAGGCCTTGATCCAGAAGCGCCAGGTTTTAAAGAGCAAGCCCGGTTAAGGGTGACACAGAGTGTTTGGGTTGGACTAGGGGACTATATTTGCTGTCTAGCTGGAGGCAGGTGGGGGAACCTAAACTCGCTGACTAGGGCATAAGAACGCTTCCCCTAAAAGGTGGATCCGTCGAACTCCACTTTGGCGATCTCTCCATACATTTTCCTGTGGACCAGGAGTCCTTTTCCGCTCAGCTGTGAGGCTCTGGGCGGTCGCTCATTGCGGGCCCAGAAAGAACCCGAAGGTTGGGACACAAAAACAGACACTTCGTCTTTTCTTCCCGACCCCTTTCTCTTGTAGGGGAAGGATTATGGGCTGAAAGGTGGGAGGGAGAAGGGGCAGGAGGAGGAAGCGGGGGGGGGGGGGGAGGAAGGAATGAAAAAGGGGAGGGGAGGGGGTATTGTGCCGCGTGGAGGGGGGAGAATTCCTACGGGTGGGTTTCCGAATATTGTGTTCAACTTTTTGAAAGCAGCTCGTGACCCCGAAACTGCATCCCCCGGAGCCGGGGACCCAGGCGCCAGGCGGGCGGGCGAACCCGGCCCTCCCAATCCCCGCAACCCCCGCCTCCGAGTGGGGGGGAAACCCAGGCCTGGAGGGAGGCTGGGCAGGTGCCGCGGGCTGTGCCGAAAGCGCTGAAATCGAAAACCTTTGCCAATCAGGAAGAATTGAGGCAAAGAGATTGCAGACTCTGCTCGGGAACAGCCCTGCACTCCAGCCACTGCCTGGTCGCTCGTGGGCCGACTGGGCTTGGCAGTTCGGTGGCAGCCGCGCCTTTCGAGCGCTTAGCCGAGAGGAGGGCGCAGGCAAGGCGAACAGCTCTGAGTGCGACCCTACACCGCGCGGGCCTGCAGCAGCCCGGGACTGTCCGAGGGCCTGTGAACGAGCAGAACTAGCCACTCCACCGCCAGCGTTTCTCTGGCTTAGGCCGGAAGCGCTAGGTTGCTTCCAAAGCCGGTAAGTTGAGAGTCCTGAGAGCTGGGCAGGGAGGCGGGGCGGATGATCCCCGATGCTTCTGGCAGGACTGGATCCCCCTGGGGATCCGTAGGGGCTTGACCTAAAAGGTTTGCGTGGGTGGGTGAGTGGGGGTGCTGTGGACTTCTAGAGTTTTTCCAAAGTCCCATGCACTGAGCAACTCGGGAGAGCGGCTAGTGCAAAGGACCCAGGCTGCCTTCTTCGCTAGTCTGGGGTGGGTAATAGGAGAGCTAGGAAGAGTTCAGGACACTTCCAGAGTAGGTGGGACGCTAAGAATCGCCCGCACCCCAATACTCTCAGTGCCGCAAGACCTTGGTAAATTAGCCTGTAGGGCCTCTCTCTCTCTCTCTCTCTCTCTCTCTCTCTCTCTCTCTCTCTCTCTCTCTCTCTCTCTCTCTCTCTCCTCTGAGACCTCTGAGACTCAAGGATCTGGGACTTGGTGGATCTGCGGCTTTGGTACCTATGGAGGTCACCTGCTCAGAGAATATTGCCATCACCGTCAACCCTGGCCTACCGAATCTTGGAGTCAGAGTTCAGTGACTGAGGCCGGAAGAAATGAGTGCTGTATGGTGCTCTGCCAGGCACTTTTCTGCAAACGTTAGTTCCAACCACGGCGCTGAGAAAGTCTCAGTCTAATCAGGGGATTTTGCAGGAACCCCACTCCCTCCTTATTTGATTTGCCAAGGGTTCCCCAGGTCTGCGGGAGAGCGCGCTGCAGAGGGGCTGGGACAGCTACACCAAGATCTCCTTGCTCAACCCGGAACTGCCAACCTAAATGGTCAGGAAGGTTGGTCCTGGGGGCAACGCCTCTTCCGGGCTGTAGGACGTTGGAAGACGGAGATTGCTGGGTAGCGGGTGGTCTGGGCCTCCCTGCAAGCTGCAAAGGAAGGAGCTTGGCGCAGGCCGCCAGGGAGGGCGCAGGGGAGCGCAGTACTCGGGCGGGGAGGCCTCGAAGCCCTTCAAGGACCCCCTGATTATTTTCCTTTGAACAACAACAACAACAACAACAACAACAACAACTGCTCCCTCCGCTCAGCTCCCCTCCCTTCCTTAGCCTCCGGGGACCCAGGCTTCAAGTAATTGTCGCTCAGGACAGTAAACACAGCTCAGTTGCCTCAACTTTCCCGGTGCATAAAAGTTCCCGGCGCGAGGGGAAATTTGAATATTTGATCAGCCCCTTTGAGTGACCCTCATTAGTCTGGCGCCCTGCTAAGGCCCCAACATTGCAAGAAAGCTTCTGGGCCCGGCATTTGTACGCCTTGTTAGCGCTGCTTAATGAAGCCGCCCCGACGGCTCAAAGGCGGCCTCTGGGGCCGGCAGCGCGCACCTCTCGGCACCCCGCTCCGCCTAATGAGCCCCGCCGCCCGCTAAAGGCCCTTTCACCCCCCACATCCTCAAACAAGAGAGGTTTGGCTCTGTCTAGGACCTGAACACCTCCCACCACCAGGCCCAGAAGGGTGGGCACAAACCCAGTCCAGCAGGCTGCATAGTAATCTAGCCCTAGGAGAAAGGAGCTAGACACTCGCGGGATGAGAGCTACAGTGGTTATGTGTATGGGGAAGTAGGGAGGTGGATTTTACAGCTTTTGGATCGAGTTCCTCCGTGTATACCACAAATTTTTCCCCACAGGGCCAGCTGTAAATCAATTAGCCACCCCAGTTCCTTAAAGGTACGTCTGCAGTAGTGTTGGTCTGGCAGATACACAGGGGACGGTCTGCTTTCCACCTCCCTTCCTCAGATTCCTTTGGTCTCACCTCCTCGAGAAGCCTCACACTTCTTTCCACCAGTCTTCCGACAACTAGAACCCCGGGCCTGTATTTGAGAAAGGGTAGGCAGGTTCAGAACCCCAAACCGACACTGCTGGCACCTCCAGGGAGCCCCAACAGTGAAATGATGTAACCTGCCGCCACTGATGAAACCTAGGCACCACAGACTTGAAGGTTCACACTTGCCTTCACAGTTCTCCTTTCCTGATCCCTCTTCAGTCACGTTTCTAGCCCTGGAGAGGCCTGAAGAATACCTCAGGCAAGGTCACTCTCCTTGGGCAAGACTGGGCCCAATACAAGCATGGAGGAGAAAAGAGGGGAAATTCTAGAAGAAAGGGAGTGGAGACAGCCACCAGCTCCTCCTTTTCCTCTCTTCTTGGCCCAAGAGAAATGTTTGACTAGTTAATATAATAGTTAGAAATTGTACTTCACTCCTCGGAAAGAATTGACTTTTCCCCTGCCCCCTCTCTCCTCCGTCGTCCTTTCCCCTGGACATTTGGAACTCAAGGTCTCCTTTCTTGTGCACCTAGCTCTTGGATCTTTAAACAAGGTTTGGGAGCCGGGAACTCTCAGTTCTCCACTCAGGATCTTCTGGACGCTCTAGTCTCCACATGCTCAGAACACTTCCTCTGCATCCATAGGGCAGGGTGAGGTTGCTGACCCCAGGACCCCATTCAAGACCAGCTTTCAACAACTGCTGGAGGCCAGCGTGGGTCTGGGGTAGCAGAGTCTCCGAGTCTGTCTATCTGACCGGCCCCTCCTCCCTTCTCTCCTTCCATTCAGTCCCACTGCCGTGCCCAGCCCCTTTTCCATTCCACGACCCCCTAAACCAAGCCCCGGCAGACATCCGATGGATCATCTCTGAGCTGGGCAAAGGTAGTGCCCAGGTCATGATCCATTCATAGGGCAAAAGCAGGGGTGGGTGCTCTTGGAGTGAAGGGAGACCTAAAACGGAGGGTAGAATTCAGTTCGCAACCCCACCAGCTGCTCAGGGGAGGAGGCGAAAAGGGGGGGGGGTGTGAGAGTCCGCGGGCATTGGGTCGGGGCAGCAGGGACCTCAGGCGTCGGCGTGGGGGGCTAGATCCGGAGGAGAGGGGAGGGGTGACCGGGGTCGGCAGAGCGCGCGGGGCGGAGGGATGTGGGGCTCTTTAAGAGCCACACGGCTAGCAGGAGAGGCGTGCGGCCCTGTCCTGGTAGCGCACTGACCCCGAAGGGGATTTAGCGGGAAGGGAACTGCCGGGTTCTGGGGGCTTTGTCCCGGGGCTCCCAGAGAGGCCGAGACACAAGAATAAGAAGCGGCTGTAGCATGAAAGGCTGCGAGGAGCGGCGGCGCTGCTGCTCTTGACTTCTGAGCAGGGCTTAGAAGGCCTGCCCCGGCTTAAGCTGAACTGAGGGTGCTGAGCCCTGAGCTCCGAGTTCACGGGCTTAATACCTAGGCCTATGAGCTGAGGAGGCGTGGAATTGGGAACGGACGCTGAGTACTGGGTCTTCTAGCCCGGTTCCCTCTGGGATCTTACAACCTTGCGACCCTAGAGCAGGGCTGTGAGCCTAACCTACCTCGCCTAACATGGGCAAAGAAATTTATTTTCCCAACTTGGCTTTTGTCTTTGTGTGTCCACCTAAAACAGATCCGGAGCTGGCAGACCCCAGACTGATTCTCAACAGGTGGCTGGGTAAGTTTGTTTAAAGAATTCTGTATAAAAAATTAACTTCTCCCCGACCCCTTCCCTTTCCCCTCCCCCTTTCCCCCTAGGCGGGTCCGAGTTCGCTGTGCTCCTCCCGCCAGCATTGGCGGGTGTGCGGGTACTAGCGTCCTACCATTGGGGGGGGGGCGGTTCTGACTCGCAGTTCCTGGTTAGTAGACCCCTTGTGTGAAGTTCAACCCGACACCCGGGAGTCCCAGTCACCGACCATCACTCTCATCTCTCATCTCCTTGAACTGAGCCCCTGCGCCCCAAGAGGGGGAAAGAGGCAGAGCGAGCGGCAGAATCTCAAGAGTAGACCTGCAGGAAAGAGGTCGAGGGATCCCTTGACCAGCGGTCTCCGGATAGGGGTTACAGCGGAAAAAGAGCTCTTTATCCTCTTTGTGAGAGATGCGAGAGCCTGCCTAGAGGGGTGCGTTCCAGCAGCACAAAGAGCGGTCCTGCAACCAAGGGTAGCGGTGGGATGGAGGAGGTAGAAGAGACCAAGGGGGGCGGGGGGAGGGAAGCCAAAGAAAGGCAAAGGCAAAAGATCCAGGGCTTCCGAGAGAAAAGTCCGAAAATGTCCTTAGTGCACGCGTCTCGAGCAGATGCGCGCTCGGGGGCGCACAATCTCAATCTCTCCTCTCTTCTCTCTCTCTCTCTCTCTCTCTCTCTCTCTCTCTCTCTCTCTCTCTCTCTCTCTCTCTCTCTCTCTCTCTTCACACAGGTAGCCCCCACACTCCGTTGCTAGTGCGGGGTTCATCGCACATGGTGAAACCACCTTACCCCACACCCCATACCTCACCCCGCCAGCCCAAAGATTGACCACCCAAACCCGAGTCGAGGGCGTCGGGATGACACCCCCGCCCCCGCCAGGGTAGGGGAGCAGGGAGGATCTTACCTGCCGAAAGGTAGGTGAAGCCGGGAGCGTGTAGCAACGGCGGATAAATATTCATTAGGAAGTGTAAGTCCTTTCAGAAGGCTCTGCGCGCGCACTCTCGCTATCTCTTTTTCTCTCCCTCCCTCTGTCCTCCAGGAAGGCTCTCCCCTCCACAAGCTCTCTCACCCCCCCCTTCCTGCGAAATACCGGGTGGATCCTAGGCTAGCTAACCTGTTGGGAAGCCTGTACTGCGGCAGCTCCTCTAGAGCTAGCTGTTTGCTTTCGCTCTTGGGGCGCGCGTTCCCCCCATCCTATCCCCTCCTTCCTTTCGCCCAGCCCCTCACCCCTCCTAAATTACTACATCATTAGCTTTATTTGGGGGGAAGTAACGGAGCAGCCAGACGCACCTCTCCACAGAAGGGTGAATAGTTGGTGCCCTGCGATGCAACCCCATCTCCACTTCATTCTCGGCCATCATCTGCACGTCTTCATCCAGTCTTGCTTCTTTCTGCCCTCTTTTTCATCTGCACCTCCATCCTGTGTCAAAACAACTCTCTCACCAGTCCTCCCACCCCGCCGCCAACAATCCAAATAACAGATTGGTTTGGGAGTGAGATGGCAAGGCAGTTAGGTCCGAAGGTCCTGTGTGTCGAGATTAGAACTCCTCCCCGCCATAGGTATGGGGTGGTTAATCGGGATCTCCTTTTCCTGCTTAGGGTTTCCCTTCTGACCCTGCAAGGGCAAGAAATAGCTTGGATGGTTGCAACAGATCTCTGAAGTGAGCATTAAGAACTTCGGCCTTACATATGGGGGGGGGGGCGCTGGCCATAAAAGCTGCCTGGGGGCGGGGTGCGGTGAGGTGAGGATAAGTAACTTCACTCAAGGTAAGCACGTAGGAAAAGCTCACAGGCCCACAGTCGGACTATATGCTACCTGAAGTTAATCGCAAGTCAGCTTCAACCACAGAAAAATCACGTCTAGAAGATTCCTTGAAGCCGCTTTCAATCTCAAGAGAACACGTGCGTAACATCCTTCACAGTGCAAGACCCATGTTTGGTCTCTTGCGGGCGGGTGAGAACACCAGCGGCCCAGACCCTAGGAGAGAAGTCGGCGGAGGAATATATCGCTTAGGTTTAGAAACCCGTGATCATTGCTTCCAATACTCTGGCCTCTGCAATCCAGGTCCTTAGGTCCCTCTAGGGATCCTGAACAGTAGCTTGGTTCGAAGGTGCCTAGGGGAGAAAGTGACTCCAGCTCTGGCCCTCCTGTTGGGCGCTTAGAGTTAGGGTTTAGGGCTAGAGGAGGAGCCCAGGGGGCGGGCCCTCATAGTTTGCAGACCTAAGTGCAGCTCTTCGGGGCTGTCAGGAAGGAGAGTTTCGCCCCCTAACTCTAGGAGGGTTTGTTTGGAAGGTCCCTGACGTGAACTACAGAACCTCTGCTCTCTCCAAGAGCCCCCGGGCAACACAGGACGAAAGTGGCTAGGATGCCTGCCGGCTAGCGTCTAAAGACATAAGACTTCATTCACTCTGCCTCTCGGGTTTTTGTTTGTTTTTGGGTGTTCGGAGCTACTGTCTACCAGGGGAGGTTCTAGAGGCTGATCGCACCCTTCCTGAATCCAAGTTGTGGGATGGCAGAGGGTCGCTCCATCTTGAAAAAGGTTACTACTTATTAGGATAGAGGAAGATGTAAAAAACAAAACAAAACAAAAAACCACCCTAGAGTCCCCGGGACTGGGAAACTTACCAACCTTACACCCCACCGAGAGTTAGGAACCTATCCTTGTACACCTCTTCACTTCCTGTCCCCAACACAGATCTCTGGAGTCATGCCCTCATCTGGAATTCACAGAAGGTATTTGCACTGTGATTGTGCGAGAACACACTTCAGGAGGATTAAAGGAGCCTAACAACAGAACTGGAGGAATAAAGAAGGGGCCGCATGCATAGATCGAATGCATGGGTACACACCCAGCTGTCCAGATGCAGACAAAAGCTACAGTGCCCACGTGGACTGACCCCAGTCAGGCACACAGGCACACGTGGACAGGAGGCCAAGGAGAGTAAACTCAGCTAGAATGCAGTACTTCCTGCAGGAGGTGTGCTAGCCCTGGAAGAAGAAATTTGGTTGAATCTCTTGGAAATAAAGTTTCAGGCCACATTCTGAAGAAAGAGCCAAGCAATCATTTACCCCGAGCCTGCCTTTGGACTCGCCCACCTGCTCTGTCGGAGACGCCCAAAAGAGGGACAGAGGGACAGATTCTCCCTGTAGGTTGTTGTCTTTTTCACCCTTTGCCTGGGAAACTGTGCTCTGGAGTAAGGCTTGGGTAGACAGCACAGACAGCCTTCACTAGATGACAAGGGACTCTCAGTTTCCAATGGGAACATTCAGTTCAGAAGAAGCTCCAAACGTGGAAAAAGCCCTGGTTGTTCCCCCTTGTGCTTTGCTTTTCTCTTTGGAAATCTGAAGAGAACTGTAGCCCCAACCAACCCCAAACATATAAAAAAAAATCTGCTAGTGTGAGTTAAATTATTTATTTAACTGATTTTCTTTTACGGGGATATTGAGACGGTTTTCCACCACTGTTCCTCTATTCCAGGCAGAGACTGAGGTGCTGGCCTCACTGTGAATCTACCAACAGGGTTTCCCATAGTGATTTGGGGGCTAAACTTAATGAGTGTGCTGACTTGTTTTCTCGGTCACCTCCTTGGTCTGTTGGGTCCTGAGGAACAGTCCTGGACAGAGTGCCCCAGTTCCCTCTAGAAGAGGCAGGGACTGCTCCAAGCAATGGTGTCCTTCCCACTTTGCATTTTCCAACTTGTTCCCTTCCGCTCATTTTCTGAGCCTCCCCCTAAGAGAGTAGTAGGAGTAAAGTCTTGGGCCATTTCTTTAAAAGGACAGCAAGGAAGAGAGGAGAGGGAGGGAGGAAGGGAGTGTGTGTGTGTGTGTGTGTGTGTGTGTGTGTGTGATGCTAGCTTCTGGGCCAACAAGCCCAATAACCCACTCTCCAAGAAGCAAAAGAGAGCCCCTGTTGTAAAGAAGAAATGTTCCCCAAACGCTGGTGCAGGGCACATTGCAAGGGATGTAACTAACTGTTCTGAAGAGACAGAGAGGTGTGACTAGGGGAGATTTTCTTCCCCTTTGTGAGACACACTTAGTCCCTGACCGTTTTAGTGAATTTGATCTTGTTTACATTTTGAACAATAAATTGTGGAAATCACCCCAGAGTCCATGGAATCTTAATCTTCGTCAGCAGAGCAGTTTCTTCAAAGCTATTTTCTCCAGATCATTTTTTTTTCTCTCATGCCCGCATTTGAATCACCTGCTGGTGCACCTCAGTAAGAGACTGTGACCAAAAGAGAGAAATGAACAAGAAAGCATCACCTCTCAGATCCAAAGGGTAACTTTTCTTCCTTCTAGCTAAGATTCAGAACACAAAGAAATGAATTGGTTGTCTTTGAACATTCTCTACCTCTTCGGGTAGTTTGCAGCCCTTCTCACCAGGAATCACAGCATGTTGGAATTGGAAGTGTTTGCTCTGACTTCCCAGTCTTACAAACATTTTCAAACTCTGATTTAAAAACTTGTTTGTGTTGCTTTAGCTGCACTCACCTCTCAAGCAAAGATCCACTGTTTTCTCCAGACCCCGAAGACTCAGCAGACTTCACAGGACATCGCTTATTTTTCTTTTTTTACCCTTGTTCCTTCTGCCTAGGACACAGAACTAGGAGCGAAACTTGGGAGGTTTGTGACCTCTGCTTGCGCCGACAACTGCTACGTTCCTGTTGTGCGGCGCTCATTCTCTCAACATGTCAATGCATATGTGTACATGCATGTCTGTGTTCCTATGGGCTTGCCCACACTTTCTCAACAAACTCCAGCTGCCTAGATGAAGCAAACCATTTCCGTTGCCCAGGGCAAAGGGCTAAACGCCTTGTGGGTCTAAAGTTGGCATGAGATATTACCAGTTGGGTTCATGTGCGTGTGTGTGATGTGACAGTCATTACCTTCAACAAGAAATTAAAATAACCAGATACCCTTTTAATCCTTTCTGAAACAGTGTCAAGGCTCTAGAGATATCGTCTGACCTCCCAAGGTGTCTTCACTCCCAGAGGGCCTGGGCCCTCTGCCGCAGCCCAGCACTGGGCTAGCGCACAGAGAGGAGGTACTCCAACGGAAAAATCCCATACATTTTTAACTACAGTGATTACTAAATTAATAGCAGGCACCAAGACAGATGTCAAAACGTCTTGAAAATGTTTATCTGTGAATAATTGAGAAGGTAGTGGGACGCATTATCTGATTGTGTAATGAAATATGTATGAGGAACAGCTGTTTGCAGCAGCCCCTTCCCGCTGCCGCCTTAACCAGGGTCCTCCTCTTGCAAGCAGGAGTCTTGGGGGAAGTTGCTCGCCCACTTTCTTCCACCTGGGAGTTCACTAGCCTCTTCCCTGGCTGCTAGGTACTGCTGTGGCTATTAGTCAACCTCAGAATCGCCTGGTTCTCTGATGGAGGCTATCTACACCGTTTCCCCTCAGCCTTGGGCGGTTGGTGTTCGTGGAGGGGTGCGGCTTCGTTGTCTGCTGCTTTGGCCACCGCGCCTTCCGGCCTGGCTGCCCATTGGGTCTCCATGAATGCCGGAGAGCAGACGATGGAGCAGCCGAGGCGGCAGCGATGGCCCGGAGCCCTCGGAGTACCTGGCGTGGGCTGGCCGAGCTGTGCTACGGGGTCAGAGTAAAGGCTCCGGAGCCCCGCGACTTAGCGGGGCGGGTCTGGGGTCACTGCGGGGTGACCGGGCTGGGGATCTGGCTTTGTTTCCCTCGCTAGCCACACAGCACACTTCCTTCCAGCCCCCAGCCGCTGAGCCTTGGCCCTGTTTGTTTTTCCAGCCCGGAGCCCTCCACCCGGTCGCACAAATAGCCCTCGAAGCTGCGTCAACCGCCCCAGGCCGTGGCTCGGCTCAGGCCGCAGTCTAGCCTCCGCCTCTCCGCGAGTTCTGGCCCCGCAGGAAGCAGAGGGGACAGGAGGGCTCCGGAATCTTCCTGGAGCCAGAGGGCACAAGGGACTTAAAGGAGGGGAGGTGGCCTGGGAGCGGTTGAGGGCCTCAGAGGGTTGTGAAGGCCCAAGATCTGGGCTCAGAGGGGCTCACGTAACTTGAGTGGCGGCTCCTGGGTTTCGGTCGCGGCCAAGGAGTAGGGACAACGGTGGGGCTAACAGATGGACTCCATGTAGGACCCTATTAAGCTTGGGCCTTGAATGTCACGTCAGTCACATGTACAAACTCAGTGACATCCTGCAGGTATACTGCCTCCCCCCCCCTCCCCTTGCTGGGTGTTTCCCAAGGTTAAGTGGAACCTTGTCCCTGGCGCGGCGCTTCCTGTCGCCTCCAGCTGGGGGACCCCAGGCCTGCCTGCGGTGTCCACTTGTATAGTCCTCTGGCCTTTCCCATTTTGGGAGGCCTAGAGTCTCCTCCCTGGCGCTCCAGAAGCCTCTAGCCGCAATGGCCCTACCAGAACCACCGCTCCTGACCGCTCGCGGAACTAGGGTCCGACTACGTGCGCCACGGCATCCCAACACCCCGCGTCTTCGCAGGCTTTCTCCTCGTACTCGCAGGGGGATGAGCTCGGGCGTTATTTCTCAAGCATCGCCCATTTTCCCTAATCCCTTATGTTTTTATTTTAATACTACACATTACAGTTAATCTGTAATGATACTGCTTCGGATGAACCTGTTGCATACGAGGCACTGCAATTTGTAACCTTGGAAACTGTTTTAAATAAAGATTATAACAGTGGAGTCAATTGTGTTTATTCTTTGCGCAGGGGGGTGCGGAGAGGATTCGGCAGCTCCTTGGCCACGAGGACTGAGTTTTATAAGAAGGGAAAGGAGACTGCAGGGCAGAGGAGAGGGCTTTGAGGGGCGGAAGAGCGGCCTGAGTCTGCTCTAGCGGCTCCACTCCCACGCCTTGGTATCTTTGGAATTCTGGGGAGAGTGGAAGGGCTTACAAACTGCACAAAACTCGGCGAACTTGAGCCCCTGTGGATCCCGATTTTGCATTCAACCCGGCCCTGCACACTCGGAATTCTGAACTGGCCAAGGGCAGAGAAGGGGGCGTATTGCAGCTCCTGGTTTCTTCTGTTAAATAAACCCGCAGCCGAAGCAGCAACAACAAAACTGCGGCCACGGGGAAGCAAAATCAAACATAATTCCTTTTATTTATCTATTGCTTTTATATCATTAAAATATTTTTGGTTCCGCTGTACAAAATAGCATCCACTCTGATTATCACCTGCCATATCGGCTGTATTCAGCAGAGCAAAATTAACAATTAGCGGGGAGAAAAAGCACATCTTATATACTGTATCTGTCAAGATATGTTACAATTTCCATTAACAAAAAAACATTCTTCTTGTTGAAGAAGCTATGAAGTATATCTTTCATGAGCTCTTTATTAGTAATCATGGTTGTCAAAAAGAATTAGATATGCACAGATTGTAGTTGCAAAGGAAATATTAGATGCACAGAATAAAATGTACAGTGGGATTGAGGCATAACTTTTTCTTTTTAAAATAAAATTTTTTACTGAGATAAAAAAAACCTGAGCTATTAAGCTTCCTTAAAAGATGCTTTGTTGGTTTAATTATACTGTAGTTATTTTATAAATATGTTTCAAAGGAAGCTTGCCATATTGCATGTCAATGAGGGCTGTAAAGAAAAGCTCGCAAAAGCTAATGCATACCAAATACCAAATTTTAGTCATTAGCATTCCTATTTATTACAAACTAAAGGAACCTATTAGCAGATGAGAATTTCTATTTAGCTAGCATTACAATGTTTGGCCATTAAAATAAAGAGGGCAAAGTATATACATTATTTTTTCCCTTGGGACTATACATTCTGTTTGCCTAGAAGCTCACAGGGAGACTGGGAGATATTTCTGACTGGGGAACAGGATTCTACAGTGGGAATAGGCCAGAGGGCCCACAACCCCTATTTTTGGTTATGGAGCTTAATGCTATTCATTTGGAGCAAGAGCAGAGCAGGGCAGAAACCTTGCTTCACGCTGAGATCTGCGTGGTAACCACAGCCCTTGAGGGGTCTTTTGTCTTTAATTTGTGTCATGAGCATATGCAAATCATTAATTGTTTCTCCTCTGGGCGAGAGAATGGATAGTGATGGTAATACTGCTTTTGTTTGGATATTAAACTTTCCTTCAATGCTCCCTAGACTTTGGTACTTCTCTCAATGTAGATTTTCTTGGTAGGAAACCCCACTACTTCTGCTGCGTAATAATCCTAGAAATGCTCACTTACAGATTTGTGCCATTCCAAAAACAAACAAACAAACAAACAAACAGACAGTTTCTGGGCATGCATGGCAGTTCTGCTGTCTGGAAGGAGAGGGGATGCACGGGAGCAGCTGTCTGAAGAGGAGAATCTTTCCAACCAGTCTGATTTTTAAAAGCTCCAAAGATCATCTTTTTTAAAAAATCAAGGCACATTTTTTAAAAAAATCTCCTAATTGGGCAGGAAAATAAGTACATTTTACAAAACTGAAATGAAACATTCAAAATAAGAGGACTATTTTGAATCCTGTTAGGTAGTTTGTTGTTGTTGGTTTTGCTTTTGTTTTTAAGTAAACACAGTAATAGTTGCCCGAGCCTTTCAGATGCCACGGTTATCAAGGGAGGTAAATCATGGTTTCTTTTGCATTACAATTCAGCTTGGGCACAAAGTCTTTTGCTTGCTTCGGAGACTCATTCCATTAAAAAGAGTGACAATTTACATGAAGATGTCTCTCTGAAAAACAACAGGTATCAGAAGGAGAGAAGGGAGTTCCCAAGTCCTGGAATTAAAAGGAAGACTGGAAGAAAGGAACATTATCAAAAGCAGCCATTATTTTTTTGTAAACTTCTTATAACAACTTTATTACCAATAGAGAAACCAGTGGTGTGTGATTAGTGATGTGGCCATCCTTCCCTGGTGATCACCTAAGCAGAGAAAAAAGGAGGTGGGGCTCATTCCTACCCACAGTTTACCTACAGAAACAGTGAAAGTCGTGCTCACTGTGTTGAAGAAACATGGCTGCTTTGATGCTGTGAGACCCCAAACCAAAGGAAACGCTCTCATCTTTTACCCCACTCTCTCTACATGAGAAATCAGTCCCTAAGTCCCTCTCCAGCAGAGGCTGGAGAAATGGCTTTGTGAGTATGGAAGTGTAATAGGAAGGGTGGCACTTGACAGCAAGGGCCAGAGCTAGGCAGTGGCATAGCTAGTTCAGTCCCATCAGAGCACACACCCACACCTAAAGTACACTTCCTGATTTCTTCCCTACTACTACCCGAATAATCCAGATGGCTCCCCATATGCTTCCCCCACAACTGCATTTTCCTATTCTATGCTGAATATAAATGTCACCAACAGCGAGAAGACTGTTTTCCATATATTTAAACCCAAATAGCTTAAATCTCAGTGTGTGTGGAAGATAACCCAGATTACAGTAGCCTCAAATCCCATTTCAAAGAGCTGATTAGGAGAGACCAACGCAGTGATGGAGAGATAGACTGGCTTCTTCTTCATAGCACAGACAAGCACAGTGGAGGACAGTAAGTGTCCCACCAGGAACAAGCAGGAGTCTAATCTCAGAAGGCTTCCTGGAAAAGGTGAGGTTTGAACTGGACATTAGAGGTTTAGTATGAGTCTAAACGATAAGAAGTACCGTGTATAAAGAAGTTGGTGTCCCGGTAAGCCATAATATCACTTCTGACCTTCCTAGGAAAGGAATTGGGAAACAATTGAGTAAATGATCCAATGGCAAAACAAAACCAAAAACCTTTGAAATTCCTCTGAATATTTTGCCCTGGGTTGGCCTGCCGGTTCTATTAGCCTAATATTCTCTTACCTCTCTCCCACTTTCTAAGGTCGATGTCCCATTCCTTTCTCTGGAGGTCACCCAGGGAGGTCAGCAGAGATTGCTGCTGAAGTCTGACAAGTCCTGTTTGCTGGAGTCAGACGGTGAATGCACGCCCTTGTCCAGAGACCTCTGTGGGTGGACATTCTCACCCTTGCTGGCTGGCCTGTTTCCCTCACTGCAAGTTTTAGGAGTTTTGCATTTTGGACACCCTCCCTCACAAGGTACCAATGTGCTTGAAACATCTCAGTGCAAAGCGGCTAATGGGTTAGGCTTGTAGGAAAGGAACCCAGGAACCCAGTCTTTAGAAATGGCCTCTAGATGAAACTCAAGGAAAGCTGGGCTAGTGACTAAGCATAGATAAAGCTTTGAACTCAATGTTGCTCTGCTTTTTCTCACCTGAGAGACAGAGATGATACTTTGATTCTTGTCTGTTTTGGTTCCTTAAGCACACAAACAATTATGAAGATTGACTTTTTTTTTTTTTAACCTAGCTCTCGTCACCAGCAATGACAGGATTTGGATGACAATAAAAATTATAAATATTTGTCCCCTCTTCTAGATATAGATGCTTATTAGTTTGAACTCTAAGATATAAATTCCCTCTGGTATATGCTTGCAATTCTCATGCCTGGGAGGTAGAAGCAGGAGGGTCAGCAGTTCAAGGTCAACCTTGGCTACCTAGCAAGTTCAAGGCTAGCCTGGACTGCAGGAGACTACATCTTAAAGAAAAATACAAATTGAAAAATTGAAAGCAGAAAATGAATAATCTGGGCAAGATGAAAAATATCTACGCTTCCCCTGATTTCCCTTCAGAATGTGTTTATATGCTACAGTGGGTCTTTGAATCTGACACATGAACCCCACCCTGGGACACAGCAGGCACTGTCTCTTCAGAGAAGCATTTTACTGGAGTAAAGTGGATCCCAGATTGTACAGTGAATCCCACTCTAATCAGGATATCCCATCTACCAGTCCTCTTCGTAAGTATCACCTCCATTTGGATGTCACCTTCACCTCCAAAGAACTCTCTTTTCCTCTTCCCCGCTTCCTTCTCCTTCCCCATTCTTCTCTTTTCCCTAAACAAGCCTCTCTTTCTTCCCAAACTAAGCATGAAAGTCAACAAGTTGAGAGCAATTCAATTTCAATAATAAACAGCCGCCTTTTGAGCTTCCAGGACCAAAGCAAAAGCCCTTCCATGGGAAGCGCCTGAAGAGCTCTGCACCGATTGGGAAAGAAGCAGCCGCTCAGCCCCTCCTACAGGTACCAGCCCTCAGAGCTCATCCAAGGGAATCTGGCTTTCCCAGGAGCCCATCTCTCTTCCCGGTTGTAAACTGTGCTCAGGGTGCCTGGTCAGAATGTGGTCTGTAACGGTGTGAGGAGGGAAGTCATCCATTGCCACATTCAGGAAGAGTCCAGGAAGGGCTCTGTTCCACTGCATTCTCCAACACTCGCTCGACCGACTGACCTCAGTGTGTGTGGGCACGGAGCACGTATGTGTATGTGTGTGGCATATTTACAAAGTCAGCCAATTCAGGCTAGTCTGGGAGTCTTGGTACAAAGGAGGAAGTATTGGGTGACCTTGTGCAGAGGAGTTGAGGGGAAGGAGGAGTCTACAGAGATTAGGGAATGAAGAGGGCCTGTGACTTCATTCTAATGAGTCCTATTTCCCTGGAGAGTAGTTCTGAGTACGCGGTCTTCTTTCTTTCCGATTACTTCCTTGCAGTGATCTGTGGAGAAGCACGAAGCTGAGGAGGAAGAAAGGGACCTGTGGGCCCAAGCAGAATTCTCAAGGTAACATACACCTACCTTTCAGAAATCCCAAGTCACACTAAGTATCGGCCAATCATCAGGAATGAAATAGAAACTGATGCCATCACTCAAATCCTTTTTCTGTATGAGTGACTAAAAGGCTGGATGGGCCAAGAGTGGTTGATACTGAGACGTCTCTTGATAATGAGAGCTGCTCTCCTGAGCTCCCACCTGTTCCCTCCTTCAGCCACCTGGATCACACTGCGAGGGGAGCTAGATTAGAAGGGGATGGGCTTCTTCGAATCTGCAAAAGCAGCATGCTGGACAGAAGAACCCAGAAAACCTGTCTCAGAGACAGCTCGTCTGTCCACATGCAAAAGGAAAGCACCCATGGGGCTGATGGGGCTCGTACGTCTTGTCCCCCAGTCACAGCCCCGGTGTCCTCAGAAGGTCTCCAGCCCTCGGCAGCAATCTAGACATGTGTCAGGATGGTTGAAAAGCCC
The DNA here is from genome assembly GCA_028555095.1 of Dicrostonyx torquatus. Lineage (NCBI taxonomy): Eukaryota > Metazoa > Chordata > Mammalia > Rodentia > Cricetidae > Dicrostonyx > Dicrostonyx torquatus. The sequence continues at coordinate 6,366,672 of JAQHUG010000024.1, forward strand.
ATTCTATCAAGTTGAACAACTTTCTGGTGTAACTTCTGAGAGGCCTGATTGCTTATTCATGCGGAAGCAAGACGCCCAGTTCATTTCGCCTGTTTTGCTACTCTTTGTTGGTTTTGGGTGTGTTATGGTAGCTGCAAATGGCTTCTCAAGTGGCATTTGCTGACATTCAGTGAAGTCCATTTATCAGCATCCACTAGCTCACCTCCATACATGCAATCCATTTTGCTTTGTTCTTCAGAGCAACCTCCTTCCCGACACCCGTGCCCTGAAAATGATAAATGGCAAGGTGGCGTCTTTCCCAAGCTGCACTCAAATGTCACTGTGAAAAATCTTTAATGGACTAAGTGTAGCTTTTCACGTTACAACTTGTCAGGTACTGAGAAATTCTAGAGTTTCTCCTTAATCCACAAGTCATTGGAACCACACATCTGCAGGCAGAGACTAATTATAAGTTGTACCAGTCAGACCTGGGCAAGCAGAGACCAAGGGGAAAACATTTGGTATCAGTTAATTCTTTATTACTATCATTACTATTATTATTATTCTCATTCCATTTTTGCTACTTCTTTTTCTACTTAGAGAATGTGCCAGGTATGAGCAATCTGTTACTCTAATTAATTGAGTGACAGCCCCCAGCTAGCTCTCCATGCATGCTTGCAATCTCCACATACACTCAAGCTTTCTCCAGAATACTTTTCGTCTTCTCCTCCAAGACTCAAAATCACCTAGACTTCTCCTCTCCAAATATAAGACTCTGAATCTTAATCCTGGTCCCTGGGGGTTGGTCATAATGCAGTAGTTGAGAGGTATCTGCGATATATCTGCCTAGTCATCCCTCATCGGAGTGCGTGGCCATATGGATATCGAGTAGAGCCGAGAGAAATCGCCAACGAATAAGCCTGCATTTTCCTCCTCTGTTGCACACTTGGCCATCACCATGCCTCTTCCAGTATGGTGGCCTATGGACTTCCGCTAAGTCTTGCACAAGGTTTGCTCATGCTGATTTTACCTCAGTGAATGGATTCAGTTCACTGGCTTTCTCCACGGAGAGTCACCCTCATCTATTGGCCATGATGTCAGTGTTTTGGCTCCTGCTTCCCAATTCATGTGTTGAAACCTCATCACCAATGTGATAGTGTTAGGGGATGGGTTTTTCTGGATTGCTATTAGGTCGTTCAGGGGGACTCTTATGAGGGAGCTTCTGAGAGGCATCTTGCCCTTCCACCAGGTAACTAGAAATCACAGCCTTACCAACATGGTATGCTGATGTCTTGGTCTTCCATTTTATAACTTCTAGAACTCTTCAGAATAAGATTCTGTTGTTTATAAACCATCCAGCTTACATTTTATTGTATTTTATTTGAGGAAAGGGCTCCAAACTTGCCAAGTAGCTAAGTGTGACCTTGAGTTTCTGATCCTCCTACTTCTACCTCTACATCGCCCAATGGAATTGCAAGTATAGTATATGCCCAGTGCTGGGATTGAACCCAGGGTGTCATGCATGTTAGGAAATGCTCTACTGACTGAATTTAGTTTCTGACATTTTGTTACAGTGGCCTGAATGGACGAAGACATCACCATAGATGGAAGAATGGACTGATTTGCACATGTCTGTATGTATCCTAATGAATGTACCATAATCAATTAATATTGATTCTGTAGTTGAGTTTAGAGGTCAAAGAGTGGAGGAGGGAGAATTCTGAACCCAAGAAAAAGAATGATATCACTAAAAACTGTACCTGCCATGGGTTACATACTAAAGACTGGAAGATTTTACTACTCTCTGTCTAGTTGTATGCCCCCTTTCCACACTGGGCCTCCCCACACCCCATCTCTTTATGTGAGTTAACATCTCCTCTGTCTTTGGGACCCCTCTAACAAGTACAGAGCATTGGTCATGTAGAGGCTTAGCAGCTGAGTAGTTTTAACTGTCTAAACTCCACTGACCCTGCCATTTACATGCTGCTGCTGCACCAGAAAACAAAAAAAAACCAAACAAACAGAAAAGGCTTTGTTTCTGCTTGTACCTGTTTTTAGTTCCTTCTGAAACAGTTCTCCAGAACTGGCCTTTTACCTCAGCTCACATACTAACTAGAATGAAGACAGAAAGACGTGCCCTCAGCAACCAGGCATAGCAGGGCAGAGCAAGTGCCCACACATATTAAACACCTGTGCCACAAGCGCAGAGAGCCAAGGCTAGCCCCATGAGGGTGGGTTCTATACCAGATTGTGTCAAGCCCAGTAATGTCTGCAGCCATAGCTCCTAGAAGGCCAGGACAGCAGGCAATGGTGGCGCACGCCTTTAATCCCAGCACTCGGGAAGCAGAGGCAGGGGCATCTCTGTGAGTCTGAGGCCAGCCTGCTCTACAGAGGAGGTCCAGAACAGCCTCCAAAGATACAAAGAAACCCTTTTTAGGAAAAAACAAATAAACAAAAAAACCCAAAACAAAACAAAAAGAAGGCCAAGACATCACAGAGGAAAGAACCTCAGTGTCCACACAGTTTTGACAGGGCAGCAATTAAACAAGGTGGCTGAAAGGGTGCGATCCACTAAAAGGCAAAGCACAGGTCAGGCTGACTTTATATTTTTTTTAATTTAAAGTGCTGGGGATTGAACCCAGGGTTTCACACATGCTAGACAAGCATCATACTCAGGAGTGACTTTTTTTTCTTTTTTGGGGGATGGGCATGGGACAGACGTAGGGGCCTCACCATGTAGCCTGGCTGACCTGATATTTTCTATGTAAATTAGGATGGCCTAGAGTTCATAGAGATTCACTTGCCTCTGCTTCCTGAGTGTTGCTATTAAAGGCGTGTGCCATCACACCTGGTGCCTAGGGGTGATTTTAAAGGCAACGGTTATATCTTTGTTTACCTGGCTGCTTTATTATTTGGCCTATAAGGTGTTTGGGATATACAGGTTAAAAGATAAGCTCTGAGCATGGTGGCACCCTACTTTATTCCCTTTCTCTTTAGTACACAGAGAAACCCTGTCTCAACAAACAAAACAAAACAAAAAGATAGAAGATGTTTGCATAAAACTTTCATTATTGGTTTGCTTTTTTTTTTTCTCCCCATGATTTCTGCAAAACTATTCTAAACAAGCAACGGTGACCACCACCACCCAGATCAATAAGAGCCTGTTGTTCCTCTGTTGATGAGTGAAACAGTTAGGCTTTGCTAAGGGTAAGACCCTAGATGAGATCTCTGAGATGCCTTCTGGGTGTGGGTGTGTGTCTGTGGTGTTTGTGTGAGAGGGTAAAGTGTGTGCACACTCAGCTGAGCTGAAGGAAGGGTCTGGAGCAGAGGTGAGTGAAACATTTTTGTAAACAAGAAAATGCAAAGATGCCCAGCATTCAGTTTCCCTCCCTGACAATTACGTGTAATAATTCATGAGCTTGCTTTTCAGACTTTCTCATATATTCCAGAAGTCCTTCCTTTGATTTAACTGTTTCAAAGCATGGGCGAGTGTTGTAGGATATTTGTACACTGTGTGAGGATATATTTCTGTGATTGGTGTAGTTAGTGATCAATCGCTAGGCAGGAGGTATAGCTGGGACTTTCTGGCAGAGAAAGAACTCTGGGAAGAAGAAGGTGGGTTACCAGCCAGTCTCAGAGGAAGCAGCATGGATAGTGTGGAGAGATGAGGTGATGAGTCACGTGACAGAATACAGATTAAAATAAATGGGTTAATTTAAGTTATAAGATCTAGTGGGACAAGCCTAAACTAAGGTCAAGCTTTCATAATTAGTAAGTCTCTGTGTCGTTATTTGTGAGCTGGCTGGCAGGACAGAGAAGGACTGGCTACATTTAGCACTCAGTGTGGGGCACATACACAGAGCCTGCTGCTCCCGGTGTACAGACATGAGCCCATGTGCTACTCTGCAGCAGAAGACAGCATGGACACAGCAGCTTCCTAGAACTGGGGCAGTCAGGTCAGCTGGGCTGATAGGAGGCAAAGCCAGCCATCAGCTCCATAAGCCAAAGCCACATAGCAGAGAGCCTAGCAAAACAGTTTAAGATTGGTCTCGCATGGTCAGAGAACACTGTAGGTGCTTAGTAAAGTCAGGTCCACACCAAAGAAATCTCAAAACAGATACAATATATGTGAATAGGTGCCGAAGAAAAGAAAGAAAGAAAATGGATAGAGTCAGTCATAGAAATAAGGCTTAAAAATAATAACATCTTTAAATAAAAAATAAAGTAATATAAAAAGAATAAGTCGCATTATAATGAGAAATACACAAGGTGTCTGGGTCCTGTATGGTGCTTTATTGGCTTTGAATTTTTAAAATGCTAATGAACAAAAAAAATAGCTGCTGAGAGACATTGGATTTTGGAAACTGCTAAATCAAACCAGCCTATATATTTTAAGAATGTCTTGCTAGGTGGTGGTGGCGCATGCCTGTAATCCCAGCAGTCATGAGGCAGAGACCAGCGGATCTCTATGAGTTTGAGGCCAACCTAGTCTATAAAAGATAGTTCCAGAATAGGCTCAAAAGCTACAGAAAAACCCTGTCTCAAAAAAAAAATCAAAAAAACCAAACAAAACGAAACAAAACAAACAAAAAAAGAATGTCTTAACTTCCAAATGGAAGTCAGAAAATATGTTACATTGGGTAAGAGGTTTTGCTTTTGTTTCCATAGGAAACAGAAAGCTATGGATTCCTTCAAAGTTAACAGAGATCAGATTCGACAGGGGGAGACCTCCTGAGGATCTTGGCTATAGAAAGAGCCAAGGAAGACTACAGGACATGTGACATATATGCTGACCCTTCAACATGAGAACAGCTCTGAGGCTGGATGAGACATGATAAATCTTGTCTACAGAGTCCTCACGACTTATTATTACATGCTATTCTTTCACATAGTGTGGACTGAGGCCTGACTATACAGTCCAAACAAATATAAAGTTCACAGATGCCTTTTACCTGCTCAAACATAAAACAACAACAACAACTCAACAACTCAACAACTGACCTCTGCCCACTGTGCATTCCATTCTTGTGCTAATGCAGATACATATGTTACCTTTAAATTTTTCAGAAAAAAAGAACCAGATACCAATGGAGTCAAGTAGCCCAAGTGACCTAGTCTCTCAAAATGTCTCTGTTGCAGTTTCCTCAAAATTCAGCATCCAGAACAATTTCAAAACTGCTGAAATAGTTCAGCCTCACAGACTAGCCAAGACTTCAGATAAGTTCTACACTTTCCCATCACACAGAGACTAAACAAAAAATAGTACAACTAGCTCTCCCAGGACTTGATCATTATCCCAATTTTCTCAGGGTCTCCTAAAGATGCTGTTGCCCCTAGACAACAGGAAGCAGTCTAGAGAACACAATGCCCACATTCCCATGGAGTGGGGGGGGTGTTTGGTCATTTGTGGGTTATGGATGTTTGTCATCATTTGGGGAAGAGTTGATTACAAGTTGTTATTGGTCATGGTCAGAGAAAAAAACTGAACAAAGGAGTTTAGATCCAGGGATCCCTTTCTGAAGGACAAAGGGGGAATATAGTATAGAAATGATGAGATAAAAGAGTGGATTGTTGAGTCTACTTTTGAACAGTCACATCTCAAATATTTTGCATTGGTATGGATTTTTGTATATCGATGCAAATTTAAGGTTGTTTTAGTTATACTGTATATATGTTTTTACTCTTGTTTAAGGTGGTTTACCTATGCACCTCGTTTAACAATGTAATATAAACTTCTAGTCCTTAAAAGCTATTTAAAATAATAAATAGGTTAGTAGTTAGTCATCTATAATAACCAAGTTTATAGTCATGTTAGATATGTTTTCAAGGTTAAAAGAAATATATTTTAGATAGATGGTCTTTAAACACTTCAAAGACCTATGTTTTAATAGCATAAAGCTTTACATGACAATGAGACAAGCCTGTCTGTTCCTGATAGCACCAATTTAGTTAAAAAAAAAAAGGTCATCAAAGAACCTCCAAATGGAGTTTACTTTGTATGTGGAGAAACTAACCACCTAAGGCAAGAATATGACCTTGCTCAACTGATGACAGAATGTTGTCCAAACTGGACAAGCAAGATATAAAAAAGAAGGCAACTGCTGAACTTCGCCAAGGCAAGGTAGGACAGTCCTTCAAAATTCCTGCTTCACAGGAAAGTCTGTCAGATTGTCTAGGCTGGTAGACTGAAGATGGATGCCTCAGCATTGCAAGGGAAACTTGTGTGACTATCCAGGCTTCCAGCTGTCTCTCTCATTTTTATAGCTTTGGAAGTTGTTTGTTCTGCACTTCCTGTTTACTCAGGTACTATTACATCCTTCTCAAGTCTCTGATGGAGTTGAAAATGAAATAGCCCATGCTGCTTTCTCCAAAGAAATATATCTCCACACAGTGTACAATATCCAGTTTCTTTGTATTTGGCAAGTTCAGAGAAATTACTCTATTATCTATCCTATCTTGGTGAGCCCAAAGTTCTGTATCTGATTTACCTTTTGTCATAGCTATGGAAAACTGGGACTGGAACTATCTCATCTTCAACTCCATCAGTAACCTGAGCAGGATATAATATCTCAGCTCTCACACAACCTTTCTCTTTCTCTCTCTCCCAATTTCTCCCATGCTACATTTCTAGAATTGGGTGTCTGGCCCAAAGTCTGCTGTCAATCAAATGGCATCTCACATATTTAATAGCTTAACTCTCCTGAGGCTCTGTCTTCAAGACCCATGCTCTGAGAGTCCCTGTGGCTCTATTTTATTTTCACATTTTTTTCAGTCAATCTATCATCATGCCCCTTGCTTCATCTCTGAAGTTCTATTATAATGTCATTGTTATAACAAACCTTGCTTAGACCAGCAAGAGGTTATGGTTCATGGGCCAATTCTGAAGTCTGCCTGGAGTTATAAACTGTCTCTTTTGGAGAACATCCCTGTCACCCATTTCTATAGGTTTGTAGCTGCTTTCCTGCTACCACAGCAGAGTGAGTGAAGTCTAAAATGTTTACATTCTGGCCCTTTAGGAGTTTATGGACTCCTGTTTTAGGTTACAGAGGATGTGTGTTCTGAGGATATGAGAGCAAATAGGTGAAGAGTTCACTGGTGGGACTGGAGCTAGACGGGTCAGTGAAGACCCTGCAAGAGTAAAAACTATGCGAGGGAAACAGACAAAATGTTTCAGAGTCCAGGTGAAGTGACTTTTATTACTTACTCTTTTAGCTCAGAGGCTAAAACCCAGGGTTGTGAACATGCAAGGTGAGATTCCAGGGATGGGCTTTGAGATGAGGAAGAACCCTTCTTCCTGGCAGGCAGGAAGGCAGAGCACAGTACAGGTACAGGCAGCATGCAGAAGAGGGCTAGGTCAGTAGGAGCAGAAGGTGCCATAGGGGTCCTTCTGTGACGACTGGCTCATGCTCAATGTGGGAGGGCTCACCCTGTAGCTAGCGCACTTAGGTCATCAGTCTCAAGGACAGGCTGTGCCAGCCCTTCAGGTCCTTTGTCTACCTCTGGACACACAGAGTCCACCCTGCCCTGAGACCTCTGAGCAGTTTCATTCTGCCTTGGATATTCACATCCTCATAGCTGGGTCTTTCTCATCAAATGCAGCTTACTTCTATTTGCCTTGGCCGCTCAAGGTACTTCACCCCATTCCTCTGTGTCTCACTGTCTCCAATGCTCTTCTCCTTCTTTGAAGTTATCGGCTGATGTGCTTCCATCTCCTTGGTCTAACATGAAAGTCTACAGGAGCAGAGACACCACTGTCACTGTTTTCTTCACTGGCATATCCTTGGCATCTAGAACACTGCCTCACTCTTGTGTGGTGACTGACAAGCATTTGTTAGTAAAATAAGCCTTTACATTTAAATTCTTTAACTAGGAAACACATGAGGTGAAAATGTGTCTGTGGGGATGGTTGGAGGTCTTTTCAGATCTCCATGGGGAAACCCTAGGAAGCATTGGGAAAGCACATTAGCACAAGCCTAGCTTGTTTAAGTCAGACTCCCCGGGGGGTGGGTGAGTCTGGACTCTGCTGAACGAGCACATAGGCTGTCTCTTTCAGGCATCAAGGCTTGGCAAGGGGACTGGCATTTAGAAAGCCTGGACTCAGTTGGGTTTTACAGAAATCGTTTGACACTTCTGTGGTACCAAGCTCTGGAATGGACTCAGGGAATATCCTCGTTGTAAGAAGGAGAAACCAGGCCAATGGCAGTGTTAGAAATAAGACTCAATGTGGGTATGGGGGCTCATGCTAGCACTCAGTAGGCAGAAGCGGGAGGATTACGTGGTGAGTTTAAAGCCAGTCTGAACTATATAGTGAGACTTTGTCTCAAAAATATGAGGATTGAGGATGTGACTCAGGGATACAGTACCAGTGTAGCACATACAGATACACCTCAAAAAGAACACAACATGAGATTAAAAATACAAGAGAACCCCAAGGAGTCCATGGCAGAAGGAGCAGGCAGCTACTTTTTGTTTTGTGTGGTTTTGGTTTTTCGAGACAGGGTTTCTCTGTGTAGCCTTGGCTGTCCTGGAACTCGCTCTGTAGACCAGGCTGCCTCAAATTCACAGAGGTTCACCTGCTTCTGCCTCCCGAGTGCTAGGATTAAAGGCGTGTGCCACCACCGCCTGGCATGTAACTTTAATTCCACTGAATCCCCTGTCTTCTTCTGACCTCCATGGGCTCATGGTGCACACACACACACACACACACACACACACACACACACACACACCAGGTAAAATAAACAAATACATCTTTAAAAAAGAAGGCTGGGGACCAGGAACAGGTGCTCTCCCACTCACCTGCTCACCTACTCTCCTACTGCTCTATGCTCATGGAAGACATATATACTCAGTATTTTCCCTCATCATGAAGCCAGCAGACACCCATTCGCTTTGCTACAGCCCCCGCCCCCGGCCCCCTGGCAGGGTCTGCTCCAAAGCCCAGTGGGTCACAACTTGTGCTGGAAGGACTTTTCTTCCGGTGGTGGGGACTTGCTGTGGGTTAGTTCACTGCAAATCCTGAGTTAGGAGCTAACACTGCAGTATGATATCTTTAGCTCAAATCCTCTGCAGGCAGAAGTGACAACCTCTCAAGTGACTTTAATGGGACAGGTCTCAGAGAAACGTGGAGGATGCCAAGGCAGCCTAGGGCGATGTACAAAGCATTGGAACGCTGGCTGTGGGCTCTGCAGAGGTAGCAGAGGGAGCTGAGGAAGGGCTTTGGGCAGCTGTGTCACGAAGCGTGCACTCAGAATTCATAAGAGAACATAAGCTCCCGGAAGTGGCTGAACCAAAGGGTTGTTGGCCCCGTAAAAGAATTTAGCAGAATTTGGCACCTAAGAACTTTCTCTGGAGAGAGTCTCTTGTTCGTTTGAAAATTGTGGGCACCATTTGCTCTTCTCTTCTTCCTACTACCTAGAGGGTGAGCAGAGCTGTAGAGAGGGAGCCAAAGAGACTGGATTCAGGTTGAGAAAATAGAGCTTCATTGGTTCTGCAACGGAACTTTCTCTCTCTCTAAACTTCATCCTCCTTCCTTCCTTCCTTCCTTCCTTCCTTCCTTCCTTCCTTCCTTCCTTTCTTTCTTTTTCTTTTTTGGTTTTTTTGAAACAGGGTTTCACTGTGTAGTCCTGGTCTTGAACTCAGAGTGATTCACCTGCCTCTGCCTCCTGAGTGCTGAGATTAAAGATGTGTGCCACCACTGCCCAGCTCTGACTCCCCCCCTTTCTAGCAATTTCTCTTCAAATTTCCCTTTTACTCATAACTCGGAGCTCAGTTCCCTTCTTCCCACCTACTCCCTTGTAACATGAGGGGCCTGCTCATTGGGGTTTCTGTCCCGCCCAGTACCCCACAGCCGGCAAGCCCCAAAGAAAATCACACAGAGAGTCTACATTAGATTATACACTGATTGGCCCATTAGCTCAGTCTTCCTACCAGCTCCCATAACTTTTATTAACCCATTGTCAGCCACATGGTCAGTACTTTTCTCAGCTGGGACAGGGACACATGCTGCTTCCTTGGAGATCTGCGCAGGAATGCCAGGGAAGCTTCCTGCTTCCCAGACTTTCTCCTCGCCCTGCCTCTACTTCCTGTCTGGTTGACCCACCCACACTTCCTACCTGGCCAATCAGCATTTATTTAAAACATGATTGACTGAACAGACAAGTCTCCTGCACCACTCCCTGAACTAAGGTCACTGGTCAAACATAAACTTAGTTTCTGTCAGGACCTGAGAGCTCAGAAACAATTCTTAGTGGGATTGGGACCGGGTTAAGCCACTGGACTGGGAACAGGGAACCAGACACGCCCATGACTTGGGAGCAAGGCAGTGAAGGGGTCATCTTCAGGCCAGGTCTCAGAACTGGGTACTCTGAGCATCAGCTGTGTTGTGACTCACAAGCCAGAAAGCCCTGTTTTTTTATACCCGTCCCCACAACAAAATAACATTCTCAGGGAGTGAAATCGAATTCCAGAACTTCCGTTCATCCCCATTACCACTCAGCAGAGCCGTACTGATGGCTGAGCGCACCACGAAGCAGCTGCTGTGCTGACCTTGTGCTTGCAAATGAGGGAAAGACACTCAATCTGTTCCTTGACTGGAAGCATAGACGTCTTCCAGGCCTTATTCTTCTCATCTGTAAAATGGGACCAATGAAGCACGTGAGTGGTTCTCCGAGTTTAGCATGAATGTTGAATCCCCTGGAAGGCTGGTTACAGAACCTGCTGGTCCCATCACACAGTTCCTGATTCAGGAGACCCAAAGGTGCAGTCTTTCCAGCAAGTTCTCAGACATGACTGAAGTTGCTGGTCCGGGTATATGGTTTGAGAGCTGCCGCATTAGGTACTCAACCGGGTCCCTGCTAGCTGTGATCATCTATGATGCAGATTGCCTGGTGGTCACTGGAGTAACCCAAGCAGAAAGAGATGCTGGGGAGCTGGCCTGGAAACCAGAAAAGTTCTGTGAGTGTCCTGAGCTTAGGGGTAAATGGATAAGAGAAAAACCCCAACAGAGGCACTATAGCCTTTGCCTCATAATTTTTTAAAAAATGATTAAAAAATAATTCTCTAACATGAAAGTTCAATCAGATGCTGGAGAAATTATTTCAACTTTCATAGGGGGGAAAAGGCGCCACTAAAAAGCTACAAGGGTATTGATGTCTATTAAATATTTGCTTTTCTCTCTAGCCCACACTAGACTGAGTAATTTGTGTTTGGCAGAACCCAGCTGCAATTACATTAGTCAATCCAAAAGCCCAACTTGCTCATACAAAATGCAAACAAATTAGTTAAAATGGCCTAATTAGTGGACTGTAAAATACCAACTGTGACTGGCAGCCTGATGCGTGCCAGTCAAGAGCACCATCTCCCTGCACAGGAGGCCCAGAGCTCAGCTGTCTTCAGAGTCAGCTCCTGTTGGATGGATGTCTTCTCTGAGGACCTCAATAACCTGCGATCCAATAGTGGGTTTGCTGTGGATAAGCTTCTCTTCTTCTTGCTGGAGACCCAGCCCACGCTTGGGCCAAGTGGCTGTGATGGATACAAAACAGTTGAGATGAATTCTCAATCTCTTAGCCCACTTGCCAGCTTGCTTAACCTTGCAGGCACTTTGGGTTTCTTTTGTTTTTACAGGAACTCTCCTCTTCTGTGGTGCTGGGGATGGAGGTACTAAGCAAGTACTCTACCACTGAGTTACACTCACAGTCCTATCCGGGTTCTCTTTCAAAATGGAGATAAGGGCTAGCAAGAAGGCTCCAGGGTTGGGAGCCAGCACCCACATAGCAGCTCACAACTGTCTGTAATTCCAGTTCCGGGGGATTTGGCAACCTCACACAGACAAACATGCAGGCAAAACACCAATGCACATTTAAAAAAAAATCTTGAAAAAAATAAAAGTAAATAAAAATAGAAAAGTCCATTCTGAGGATTGTAATGGTACATCTCATTGTCTGTCACCTAGGCTTCCTAGGTTTGGTCTAGTTTTCCCCTTAAAATACCAGAATACTCTCAGAAGCCTGTACTTCTCTGATTTGGGACACCACAAGCAATGACTGTCATAGGATTTTGGCTGAGGTCAATGTGCTGTGTTCTGGGTGTTCACGGTGTGTCTCACAAAATACATCTGTGCTGCACCCCAAGGCTGTGTGCAGACTTTCAGGTCTGGGGAGCACAGACTTGCAGACCTGGAAGAGGCTCAGAGTTCAAGCCCTCGCTGTGCATCAAGGTCTTTGAGGGGAGCTCACAAGAGTGCTGCAGCCAGGACCCCACACTAGACATCCTAATCCCATCAGCCTTGGTGAGACCCCACTCCATAACACATTGTTTTCAGTTTCTTCCAGGTGTTTCTAAATGAAGCCAGGGTGAAGGATCATACCTCCAATCAAAGCTAAGGAAAAGAAAAAGGTTTACACTCAATAAGTAAAAAAATTTGAAGGGACCGATATTGGCACAAGACACCCCAAGACCTAGTTCTCAGCACAAAGGAGGTTTATTTGCCCCAGAGGGTCAAAGGACAGGGAATAAGAGACAAAGACAGGAGATAGAGGACAAGGGAGAAGGAAAGGGTATTTGCCCCAGGGGACAAAGGACTGCCTCTGGATAGAGAGATAGACGGGACACATAGGTGAATGACAGTTTATAAGGTAAATGGGAAACCCGTGTTAGGAGGAGGTGTTTGATTTTGATTGGCATGTTAATTAGGGCAGCCAAAGGGGGTTTTTAATTGCTGGACTTCAAATATTTGATAGCTGGATCTTGGTAGTCAGCCTCAAGAGGAGGAAGTGACCAAATTAGGGACTAGACCTTGGTGGCTAGCTTTAGGAATGTTATCTAGAGGTTTTCAGCAAGGCAGAGGGAATGGGGGAGAAGGAAAAGACCTACCAGAGCCATATTGGCCAAGCTCAGGCCAGCCAGAATCCCTTCAAAAATCAATAGGCAGCTTAGAGACTCAGAGATGAGAATGGTTTCAGATCACACACAATTATATTTCCTTGAGTTCACTCTTACTCAGAAGGTGGCTTCAGGCTGCAGTCTTGACAGCAATGCCTGTAGGATGTGAGTGGACAATGGGGGCTTTCCACCAGGCCCTCAGAGGGTAATGATGATTGACTTCCCACATTTCATGAGCCCTTCCTCCCAGAGCCTTTTCCCAGCTCAGTTACAATCACACCATCAGCCAGGTCAGGGATGGAAGGACCAAGGAAGTATTGCAGTTTGTTTTAAGCACATGTGGTCAATTCATATAAAACCTGAAGTACCCAGGAAGTGGCTGTGGGACAAATGGAGGGTCCCTGTTGACTCGATGAATCATGTCAGGACAGCTCCCACCCACTTGTGGTTTCTATCCAAAGGCAGAAGGGGGTTCACAGGAACATCATTGAAGAGGACCAAAGGCAAGCTTTTCCTGACTGCTGCAGAACGGTGTTTGGTTTCTGTCTTAGTATCTTTTGCTGCTACTATGACAAAGTGCCCTCACAAAAGCAGCTTGAGGAAGAAAAGGCTAATTTTGACTCAGTGGCTGAGGTCAGAGTCCGAGGTGGGAAGTCGCAGCTGCGGATGTCCGTGGCGGCTGAGCACATTGCAATCATAATGAAGCGGTTTAGATCACGAATGAACGTGGGTGCTCAGCTCTCTTTTTCCTATTTAGACTGTTTAGGAAATCAGCCTAGGGAATGGTGTCACCCACAGTAGCCTTCCCACTTCAGTTAGTCAAGATAAACCCCGCTAGGCATCACCCAGAGGCCAGTCTCCCAGGTGACTCTAGATATCATCAAGTTGACGATGGAGACTGGCCACCACAGTTCCCTTAACTGCAACAATTACCTTAAAGATGAATCTGACCCCCCCTCATGCTGCATTTAATGTATTCTTCTAAATTGTCTCTTTTCTCATTGAACCCTATTGTTTCTAGCAAAGTAGGACAGCTGGGACCAAAGAGGCCAGCACACGGGCAAATAAGGGCTCTTCACCTTCTGGCCCATTGCTTAACGTCATTTCCTGCTTATGCATCCTGGCCACGCCGATCAGTCTCTAGGAACAAGATCTCAGGGATCATAGAAATATTGCCAGTGTCACTTTGTACTTAATCACTGCTTTTGTTGACATCTCTCTAAATTCTCTTAAATTCTGTTTGTTTGTTTGTTTGTTTTTGAGAAAGATTTCTTTGTGTAGCCCTGGCCCTGGCTGCCCCGGAACTCACTCTGTAGACCAGGCTGGCCTCAAACTCATAGATCAGTCTGCCTCTGCCTCCCTAATGTTGGGATTAAAGATGTACGCCACCACAAACCTGAAAATTAGTTTACATTTGAATCACTCTCTGACATTGCCAGCTGGGGCTGTAGCTGGACTCAGGCTAAATTAAGCCTGACCTTGTCACCTGAGTAAGTCAGCTGCTGAGCATTATTGTGGACCTGTGTCTGTGATGGCTTATGCTGTCAGTGTTACAGCACCTAGAATCTCCTTGAAGACAAATGTCTGTGAGGGCTTAACTAGAATAGGTCACTTATGCGGGTAGCATCATTGCACCAGACTAGGGCTCTAGACTGCATGGCAAAAGGAGACAGCTAGCTAGCACTAGCATTCACTGCCTTCTGCGGCAGGTTGCAGATGTAGCATGGCCAGCAGCCTCCTGCTCCTTCTCCTCCGGCTAGTCTGCCCTCTCTGTCATGGTAGGCTGTATCCCTTCCAGCTATATGTCAAATAGACCCTGGATCAAGCATTAATCTGCTTTCCAGCAGATACACTTTGTTTCCCAGCAGCCACAAATAAGCTAGCATATCATCATTTAAATTTCAAATTCCCTTTCCAATGATTGCTGTGGTTTACATCCCACAGTTTGGTTGGTTTGTTTGTTTTAAAAACACAATTTTGTTTTTCAGAAAGTCCATCATAAGAACAAGCAACATCAGCAGCTGAGGCTAGGGAGATAGCTCCGTGGATAATTTGCTCGCCTTGAAAACGCGAGTATCAGAATCTGATCCCTAGAACCCACATTTTAAAAAGCCAGTAAAGCCGGGTGGCATACGCCTTAATCCCAGCACTCAGGAGGCAGAGGCAGAGGCAGGTGGATCTCTGTGAGTTCAAGACCAGCCTGGTCTGCAGAGTGAGTTCCAGGCTTGGAAAACAAACCACCACCAACAAAAAAGCCAGTCACATGGTGCCTGTTTGTAATTCCAGCTCTGGAGAA
>JAQHUG010000024.1:6383448-6394324 GCA_028555095.1 Dicrostonyx torquatus
TTTTTTTTGAGATAGAGTCTCATTATTATCTCCTAAGTTGACGGTCTTAGATTGATGATCCTCCTGCCTCTGCCACATCCAGCTGAAACTTGTTTCTCTAAATCTAGGCCTTAAGGTGGCTAAGCATGTCCTTCCAGTACACTGAAGTTATTTTTAATTTCCACTGTTGCTGGGGCAGAGGAGCCATTGCTACCATAAGCATCATTCCTTTAAAAGTAATGTTTTCCCTCTCTAACTGATTTTAAGATTTTTCTCTTAATCGTATTTGAAATGGCAGGTCACACATGTATGGAGGTAACATGACTGCTAGAATGGTAAATCTCAGAGATAGATTCGGAGATAGAAAACCTGGATCTGGACTCTCTGTGGACTAACTGAGATGAAGTTTTCTCCCTCTCTTCTCTTCCCCCTCCTTCCCTTCCTCCTCACCTCCCTCCCTCCCTTCTTCCCTTTCTCCCCTTCTCTTTCTGTCTTTCTAGTGCTGGGAATTCCACCCAGAGCCTTTTGCATGCTCTGGCAGCACTCTGCCATTGAGCTACACCCCAGCCCCTGGTTCACTTATCGAAATAACACAGAGGGACATCACCACAGTGAGAACAGACTACAGAAAATGCTGTTTCACTAAGGCCCTCTAGGATCTCTGGCTCTTACAATATTTCTGTCCCTTTTTTTCCCCATGGTCCCTGAGTTTTGGGGCGGGAGGGCTGATATGCATATCTCATTGTGGCTGAACACCTCATTGATAGCTATTCACTTTGACAGGTTGTAAGCTTCTGCGTTAACCACCATTGTGCACTAATCTATGGGTCTAGAGGTACAGCTGTGTATTTAGAGAGCAGTGTAATACTATGTCCACTTAGCAGACTCACAGTAGTTGATGAACATCTGGGTCCTGTGAGTTCCCCACCCATGGGCTCTTGGCCAGGTTTACAGATGCAAGCATATGTTTCCTCCCGTGCGGAGAGCCTTAAATCCGATCACAAGGCAGACCATTACCCGCCCCCCAACATTATTGTACTCATCTTGCTGTGCTGGTCATTGCTGGGGTCCGGACGCTGGGTAAGACTATTGATGACTTTCTTCCCAGCAGCCAACATCAAACTTCCTGATCCTGTGAAAGCTAGCCAGCAAGGAGGAAGAAACAACTTGATTTCTCTGTGACTCAGGGGTGCAGTATTTTCAGAAAACAAGATCTTACCACCACTTTCTGGTGGATAACCAAGATCAATAGCCTGTATTGTTTTAGGGATCTCCCACGACATCCCTGATTGGAAAAACAAAACCAAAAACAAAAAAATTTGAGGGAGATATTTCACACCTGTGACTGGGGCTTTTGTAACCTTAAGGTTTCTGGGAGGAGTATTGTTCTCTATGAGGGACAACCCTCATTAAACTCTTATAAAATACTGTAAGCATTGGGGAAGCCCAAGTTTACCTGATTTGGCAACTGCCTCCAAGGTCAAAGTGCATGTCTGTGCTCCAGTTATTTCCCCAGAGTTCCACTTCCAACTAGTTGTTTGATTCTGAACATCCCTTAGCTTCTTTCTGATTCATTAGTACATTTAAAACAGTGTTCTTTCAAAGCAGGTATGACACTGGGCCCACAGCACAGCCTGCATTCCCAGTCCTTTGTAGATAGAGGCAAGAGGATCAGAAATTCAAAGTGGGGCTGCACTACCAAAGTGAGTTCAGGGTTACATAATGAACTAGCTGGGGTTACATGAGATCCAATCTCAACCAAACAAATGACACCCCCCCACCACAAAACCAATTAAGCACACACACACACACACACACACACACAGTCTAGATAATGCCTTATAAAACTACTCGAGACAGAAGGATTATTTTTACTTCAACAGTGTAAGCCCAAGCTGGGCATGGGCTTAATCCTAGCACTGGGGAGACAGAGGCTGGCAGATCTCTGAGTTTGAGGCCAGACTGTCTGCAGAGGGAGTTCCAGGACATCGAGGGCTACACAGAAAAAGAGAAATCCTATCTTGGAAACAAAACCAAAAAACAAAAAAGACAAACAAACAAACAAAAAAAGAGTTTAAGTCTAGCCTATTGACAACAAAACGAGACCATACCTCTAAACCAAAAGTAGAGATGTCATCAGCTACCTCCACATCTTCCTACAATTCTACTCTCGCAGGCAAAAAAAAAACCCCATCTGTGAACCCCAGGCTCTCCAATCAGATCACCTATTTCCTAGAGTTACTTGAGAGTCATTTGAAGATATTGCTCAGTAAAAATCTTTTTAACGGAAAGGCAAAGGACTGTAACAATGTTAGAGCATGTGGTGACTTAGTAGCTGACGGTTAAGATGAGCAGAGAAAGTGACCCCAGGACGCTTGCTTGCCCAAGCCAGTGTTCAGCAAGTCAAGGCATCTCAACTTTGCCAGGTGGTCTCTAAGTGGCTGTATCTAGCCAGAGTTTCACTTGATTTCTTTATTTTCTGAGGAATGAACTTGAAACAAAATTGCAGATATACAACTGTTATATTTTCTCTAATGTATCCTTATTTTCTTTTTTTATATTTATTTATTTATTATGTACACAATATTCTGTCTGTGTGTATGTCTGCAGGCCAGAAGAGGGCACCAGACCTCATTACAGATGGTTGTGAGCCACCATGTGGTTGCCGGGAATTGAACTCAGGACCTTTGGAAGAGCAGGCAATGCTCTTAACCACTGAGCCATCTCTCTAGCCTGTATCCTTAATTTCTTAATTAAAATTGTATTTACTTACTTTGATGGCGAAGATTTTTTTTTTTAATTCTGTAAGGTAATTTTTTTTTTTTTCTGTATGGGGATCAACCCGAGGGCCTCACTAGACCTAGGCAAGTGCTCTGCCTCCCAGTATTAAACCCCACCCTAACAGTGCTTTCAGGTCTGAGGAGGGCTCCGTTAGTTAAGTGACCGCCCTGCAAACTAGAGTACCTGAGTTCAGATTCTCAGAGCCCTGTAGAAAGCAGGACATGGGGGTGCAAGCTTGTAACCCCCGCAATGGTGATATGGTAGGAGAAGACAGTGGGTCCCTGAAAGCCTGCTGGCCAACTGGCTGAACCTGCCAGTTCCAGCCAATGAGAGACCCGAGGGGCAATACCCACAAGATATTCCTCTGACCCGTGCATACGTACTCAGAACCCCCATCTCTCTCTCTCTTTATCTCTCTCTCTGACTCTGTCTCTCACACACACTCATTCACACACATTCACTCTCATACACAAATACACACACACACACACACAGTGACAAGTGTCTTAAACCTAGAAACCTTTGAGGCTAGTTTAACCTCAATAGCCAGGGTTGGCCCTGTGAGGATGGTGGCTGTTTGTGTAATCCAAGAGAGTTGGGAAACTGGGTACCGTTCCTCTCTCTACTATTTCAACATTTGAGCATGAACCATTCATGCTCCTCAGCTATTAATTATGACTGTTGTCCAGTACAGACATTGTTTGTCCTCACTTCTTACATCCAGGCAAGAAGAAGTTTGTAAAGAATATTCTATTAGGTGCCAGGGTCTAAGATGTCTAATTACTGTATCTTCACAGGACACACCTCTGCTTGCTGCAGGCGTTGGCTCGTGGAGATGGTGGCATTTCCTGGGCTGTTGTCTGCTGCAGCAAACACCGGACTCTGGCTTCTCCCTACCCAGTGGGGACTTCAGCTCACTGCCAAAAGGAAAATGTCCCCTCACATCTCAGGAGATTTGCCCCTCTACGCTGGGTGAAGAGCGCTGGACTGGCTGCACGCAGAGGGCTGTGGCATCAGGGGTCAGTGTCAGGGCGTGCTGACTGTAGAGGACACAGTGACAGGCTGAGCTGGGCAGTAATTAGACAGTGAGCGCTTCCTCCAGCAAGCTACAATCAATAGGTCCGCTCACCGAGGGAAAAGATTAGAGTCAAGCAGATGGCAGCAGATAATAACATCTCCCACTTAACTCGTGTGTTCACTTGTCAAAGCGTCTTCACCACGGTTCTCATTTGGTTCCTTCTTCCTCAGGTCCTTTTGTGGGTGGAGTTCTCTGAGTCCACAGAGGAGAAACTGAGGCCTGGAGCCTCGGGGTGAGAACTAGAATTCACACTTCTTTCCCTTTGCACTGCTACTCTTCCTGTCACTGCCTTTCTCTGCGTATTAGAGAAGAGGGCTTTATTCATTCACCATTCAGATTAGTTTTAGTTGGGCACCTACCATGTGCCAGCCACTATTCTAGGCATAACAGGTAGAGTCATGACCAAGGTGTAGCCATATTTTTCTAGAAGTTCTAGAAGTTTCGCTTAAATAGAAGACAATACACAAAGTCAGGCAGTGATTTACATTGTGGTAATAACTCAGAAAGATTGGGTGGCAGGGGGCTGGAGGTGGGTGGGTAAGGGAGCCTGGAAAGGCTTTCTGAGCAGTTGACTGCTGAGCTGAGACCTGAATATCAACAAGCTTGCCTGGATGTCTAGAACAGGCAGCGTGAAGGTGAAACAGCATCCAACCCACAGATCTGGTCTCTGGGGGCTGTGAGGGAGAGAAAGGCAAAGGATGACCTCCTGTGAAGCTGGAGATGCCAGCCTGGGACGTTACAGTGTCCTCTGGAGCTTTCTTCCCGTGCTTCTATCTTTCTCGACTCAAATGACCCTAGCTGTGAAGTGGACACAATGGCATCAGTCATCTATGTGGACACTTCCAATGGCATGCCCCGTGTAGCCTTGGGACGTGGTAAACGTATGCTATCCAACTATATTAGCAAAGGGACACATAACAAATTAGTTAATTTTTGAGACAGGATCTTAATATGTAGAGTGAGATCTGGCTGGCCTACAACTCCCTAGGTAGTCCAGGCTGACTCCAGACTAACAGTGAGCTGTCTACCTCTGTCTCCCAAGTGTTAGGATTAGAGTGTGCACTACTACTTTGTGGTCACAGAAGTTTTAGAAAAGTAAACATTATCTCCTAGTGTTTTTTCCCCCAAGATAGTGTTTCTCTCTGTATAGTTCTGGAGCTCGCTCTGTAGACCAGGCTGGCTCAAACTCAGAGATCGACTTGCCTCTGCCTCCCAAGTGCTGAGATTAAAAGCATGTGTCACCATGCCTGGTTTATTTCCTAGGTTTTTTTGTTTGGTTTTTGAGTTGTGGTTTTTTTGTTTGTTTTTTTAAGGTAGTGTTTTTAAATTTTATTTATTTTTATTGAACTACTGTATTTTTCTCTGCTCCCCTCCATTCCTCCCCCTCCCCTTCTACCCTCTCCCATGATCCCCCGCTCCCAATTTACTCAGGAGATTCTGTCTTTTTTTACATCTCATGTAGATTAGTTTTTTAAAAATACTCTTGTGTGAATGTGTGAGCATGGGTGTGTATATATCACGGTGCATATGTGGAATCAGAAATCAGAGGATGGCCTCATGCATTGGCCCTCACCTTCTATTTAGATCAGACTCTCTTGATGTTCATCTCTGTGTGCGACAGCTAGCTGGCCCAGGACCTTGCAGGCTTCTCCTGTCTCCCATCTCACTGAAGGAGCCCTGGAACCACAGGTGTGTAGCATTGTGATACGGTCCAGCTTTATTTGGGCTCTGGGAATATAAACTCAGGTCTTCAAGCTCCCATACCCAGTACTTGTCCTGTCTATACAGCCATCGCCCAATCCTGTTTCCCATTGGAACAGAGTTACCAAACTAATCACAAGGCCAGCCACTTTAATCTAGTCATCTGGGTTCAGTTCATGTAGTGCAATTAATAAAAACCCAGAGACAGATATTGGGGTTCCAACTGAAGGTCAGAAAAGCAAAACAGCATCCACTGGCTCTTACCTCTACCTCAGTCTGAAATAGTGATCCTGCCTCCAGGAATCTCAGAAGGAGACTGTGTGTGAGAGCTGTCTTTTCCTGTTTTATAGTCCTCTCTAGGGCTGGATTAAAGGCATGCACCGCCCGGTTTCTATGGCAAACTAGTGTTGCTACTGGGATTAAAGGCGTGTGCCACCACAGTAAGGCTAACTTACTGGTTGTTTTACTCTCTAATCTTCAGGTGAGTTCTATTTATTAAAATACAAATGAACTATCACTAAAAATTTAAGAAGTCTAGCTGCCACATGGTGCCAGCTTCATAAAGATCCTTTCAATGATACCACTGCATCTCAGCTTAAGTAAAAATTTTAGCAATTCATATAGGTATGTTGTCTGCATGTACAACTGTGTACTACATGTATGACTGAGTGCCTGGCACCTATGGAAGCCAGAAGAGGTGTCAGATCCCCTGGAACTAGAGTTACAGACAGTTGTGTGCTGACATGTGAGTTCTGGGACTCTTAACTGTGGTCCTCTCCAAGAGTAGCTAGTCCTCTTAAGTTCTGAGCCATCCTGAGTGCCATTGGGTCTCAAGTACATATAGCACCCTCCACTGCACAGTCTTTCCATAGCTCTGTCTAGACACCTACCAGACTGCAAGTCCCCTGAAGGTTAGAACCACTTCTCACTCATAGAGTTCTGTGTAATAAGAGTATAATAAATATTTATGGGATTAATCTGTGGAAGATGAAGCTTTATTCCCCTGTGCCATTTCTCCACGTAGTTTCCATGTGGGTGGGGGTCACTGTGAGACCCATAACGCATCAAATGAGAAACCAGGAGACGGAGAATTTAGGCTGCTTGCAGTCTATCCAGGATCACGTGACTTGATTGCCTCCATCAGAGACGGGTATAAAGTTAGACATTTCTTTGCTTTAAAAGGTGAAATCAGGTTCCCATACCCTAGGATCTCTGTGGGGCCCTGGCCAGGAAAAGATTGGTAAAGCCATTTGTTTAGTGGTGGCAGAGACTTTGTGGTTGGGCAACCAGGTCAGAGAGCTGTATCAGCTGGTCAAGCTCCTCCAAGGCATTAATTCAGTGCAGCCACCTCCCCTTATCAGAGTTTCCTGGTGGCAAGGCCTTAGGATTGTGAGTCCTTTGTATTTTGGGATATTAAGATGTCAGTCAGTTCTAATCACCTGCCAAGAAAATTAAAATTTTATCCTTTTTTTTTTTTTAAAGGAGAAGGGGAGCAATCAAAGTAAGTGTGTTATATTGGGAAAAAAAACCAAGCCGGCCAGAGAGACGGCAGAGGGTTAGGCATGCAGCTTAGCGGTAGAGAACTTGCATAGCGTGGTGTGCATGAAACCCTGGGTTTAACCCAGTATCACAGAAACTGGCTATGGTGGTACCTGCCAGCATTCCCAGGACTGGGGATGGGAAAGCAGGAGAATCAGACCCTAAAGGTCATCCTTGGCTACATGGGTACTTGATGCCAGCCTGGGCTGCGTGAGACCCTACCTAAAAACAAGAAAACACACACACACACTCACATGCACTCACGCATGCACGCGTGTGCTTGCTTGCACATTTTTTGGCATTATTCATTTTACCAAAACAGATTCAGTTGGAGGCTTCTAAGAAATCCCAGGCTGCTGGATGGACAGCCTAACCTCAAGGGCATCTTGTAACCCTTGTTCTCTGCCGCGGTTGTCTATCCCTCTGCCTGCCCCTACACTACTTGGGAACTTTAGTGAGCTCTGCTACCCGAGTCCTACCCTGTTTCCTGAGTCAGTTATCATGAGTGAAGACCTGGCCGTGGAGATGTCTGCAGTTGCTCAGTAGCATCCCAGGGGCAGCCTGGGTTGGGAACAGTGATCTGGAAGGACCCTTCTGGATGAGTATGAGAGGAAGACCCTGATGATGGGGAGAAAAATGACATGTCCTTTGGAGTGTAGAACAGCCCCCTCAGGTGACCCACCTCCCGGTTCACTGTCTCATTTGAGCACCTGCAGCTGTACACACCCTGGAAAAACCCTTTTCTTGCAAAGTAGGGAAGATCTGTCACTGTTTTCTCCCCAGAGAGTTGACTCAGGTCTTCTGTATAGTGCAAAGAGGAGGGCTGAGAGCTCCCATATGGAAGGGAGACCCAAGCAGGGCAAGGCGGGACAAGGCGTTCTCTCCATGTACACGGTTCCTTTCGCAGCCCTCTGATCTTGCAAAAATCTACCCATTTAAAATGACTGCACGTTGATAGGTGGTAATGGCGCACACTTTTAATCCCACCTTTCAGGAGGCCGAGGAAGGTGGATCTCTGTGAGTTTGAGGCCAGCCTGGTCTACAAGAACTAGTTCTAGGACTGGCTCCAAAGCAACACAGATAAACCCTGTCTCAAAAATAAAATAAAATAAAATGACTGCACGCAAAAGCTAGGGAGATGGTTCAGTGGATAAAGCTCTTACCATACAAGTGTGAGGACTCATGTTTGAATCTCAAGAACCCACATAAAAGCTGGCATAGTCACACGTGAATGCAATCTATCTCCTTGTTCTACAGTGGGATGGGAGGCAGGAACTAGAGAAAGCCCCAGGGCCCAACTTGATTGGCTTATGCAACATAAACAAGAAAATGAAGAGACCCTGTTTCAAATGAGGTCAACGGCAAGAGCTGATACCTGAGGTTGTTCTTTGACCCCCACACAATACGGTGAGCACACATATCCATTACACATCATACATGCGCAAACACACAAATTACCGCATATGGATAGATTTTCTTTGAAGAAACTGAGAAGGTGACTGAATTTCGGGCCAAGGCTGAAAAAGATACAAGATGTCCCCAATCCCCTGACGCTGACATGGCCTCAAGATGGTAAACTCATTCTGTAGAGGGCTCTGGACTGGGTGAAACTGGTGTGGTTTAAATGCCATTTTTACCTAGACCTTGGGGCATGACAGCTTAGTCATACCAGCACCCATCCTACATTCAGTCACTCATTGGATACCGTACCTGCACCCATGCCAAGGGGGAGCGGTGGGGCCTTGAGTGGGAAGGTGCTCTCAGGGGTACTTGGGTGGAGCATCAAGACTGGCCTGGACATGGCAGCTGGAGGAGGAGGGGAAGCTCTGTCAGCTTCACAGAGTGCAGGACTCTGTTTTGTATCATATAATAAATCAGAGCCCATGCCAGCTTGAAAAGTGGCCATTGGCCAGGAACCCGACACAATTAAACATGCAGAAATCCCTTCATGAAATGACCTTGTGGGCCCCGCACCCAGCCCGACTTGTGCCAGGAGACGGTTTCATTTGCTTTTCTTCATCTGTCTGGCCTCCGAAGTGTGTCACCCCTGCCGACATGGAAGGACCCATTTTGAAAAGTTTCTGAGTGGCCTTTAGAGCACTTTCCCAGGGAAGGAAAACACCTATTAAAAATGTTCGTTCCAGGCGGATGACTGCTTCCAGCAGCCTCCGGTGCCAGAGTAATGAGTCTAGAATTCCCAGCTCTTGCCCAAATCTCAATGGCTAGTAATTAAATTTCCACTAACAGTTTGTTTTATCACCTCAGTTAGCTTGTTGACATATAATAGGTGCTGCTGAGAGGTACATCTAGTTAATGATTTTCTTTTACATATTGATATTAGTACCTGGAGTGGGGACATGTCCTCTTCAGGATATGATTGCTGTTTTGAAATCTTAAGCACAGGAAGGAAATCCATTGCTATAAATTAAACAGGAAGTTCGGAGAACTTCTATCTTCGGCTCCATCCAGACACTATGCATCTCATTTACGTGGCGCGATTGCCCGGAGTTATCTGTGTCACACAGGCGACACATGCATGTCACGCTGACTATCTAGTGAAGGAAGCGCAAAGTGTGCTGGTGACCGTGCCCTGAGCCAGGAGGCAAGGTAGAGCACAGAACATGAAAAATTCATCACTCGTCCATTTCAAGTTGCTTGGATATTTTAATTCAGAGGGAAGAGCCCATGTCGACTGAAGACGGAGCCATAATTAAACTACAGGTGTTCATAATAGTCTCCAACCTGCTCAAGTTGTCATTTGTTTCTTTCACCCGGCTTTCAACTACAAGAACTCAATTATTTCTGCAAATCGATGGGTAAGGGTTGTGTGCCAGCCACTTACTGCTGAAGAGACCCACCAGTAGATGGGAATCAGTGTCCTGTATTTGGGCAGGGGTTCTGGCCCTGTCTCTGATGCCCATGACAAGGATTTCCTATTAAGAATGCTGGGAGGAGGGCAGTAGAAAGTGACTTCACCTCTGGAGTGATCTCCCCTTAATGTATGTGACTTACACGTAGTGACATTGTTCTCAGCATACCCCAGAGTGACAGCTCCAGGGTCAAGGAGGGCCGACATCATGGTTTGAAAACACCTCTTGTGTGTTGAGGGTGCTAGCTACCTGGAGCAGTGATAGGCACCGGTGTGGACAGGATCTGAAACGGAATTGATGCGATGTCATTTTGACTCTCCTGTACCCTGGTTATCTCTCACCGAGACTTCACGTCTGATTAGTCTGCTTGGAAGGGAGCGAGGACTTTATCAGCCTCTCTTCCCGACACCCCGTCAACTTCAGAAATGTGGAGAAGGAATTTAAACCGAGGTGTCATATCTTCCTATCAAATTCCTTTGTGAGCCACCCCTGAGCTGAGTGCCTGGTCTGGAAACATTAATGAAGGGGGAAATGGAAGTTTTGTCTGCCTTTAGCCTGATGATGCACTCTGCAGGTACATCTTCCTGGAGTTTCCTCACCGATGTGGGGCCAGTCCTGTGAATTGTCAACCATGCTTCTGGTTGACAGCAAAATGCAGCTGTTGGACAGTGTGATTTCTGCTGGAGACAGCAAGCCCACGCCTCTGGATGTGCCTGTCTGAGGATGGGAGTCACTTGGGAACCATTGACAAGGAATCCTCCCAAGCTGTCACCCTGTTACCCATGTTGGATATTCTGTTGCTCCAGCTCCAGGGTCCCTGGCAAACCCTAGGCCACAAAGGACTTTCTAGGGCCTGATGCTGCCAACTTTTCTTGGCAATGACAGCAGCAGACTGGCTCTTGTGGCAGTTTCATCCTTTCTACCCACC
>JAQHUG010000024.1:6395014-6419753 GCA_028555095.1 Dicrostonyx torquatus
TGTGTGTGTGTGCTTGAGAGTATGTATACATGTGTGTGCATGTGTTTGTGGTGTCCATGTGTGTGTGCATGTGTATAGGCCAGAGGAATATTGGGTATTTCCACCAGCTGTTCTCTACTTATGTTTTTGAGTCTCTCACAGACCTGGAGCTCCCAGAACAGCTAACCAGTGGATGGCACCCAAGGAATGACACTGGAAGTTTTCCTACCTGCAAACAAACATGCATGAGCCAGCATGGACTCACACACAGAGAAAACCTCTCCCACTAGGTAGCCACATATCCTGCTTCTTGCCAATAAAAAATCTAAATCCTGGGTGCTGGAGAGATGGCTCAGTGGCTAAGAGCACCAGCTGCTCTTCCAGAGGACCTGGGTTCAATTCCCATGTGACAGTTCCAAGGGATCCAATACCCCCACACAGACATACATGCAGGCAAAACGCCAGTGTGCACGAAAATATAAATAAATAAATCCTTTAAAAAATAAGAAAGTGAAAGAGAAACTTCTAAAAAGTCTAAACCCTGTTTGCTCCTTAGGTTACTTACTGATGGTCTATTATTTTAGCAAACTCGGCAGCTACATGGACATCTTTAGGAGCAAGAGTTGGAAAAATCTTTTGTGGTGATAATCAGTAGTATAACTATGTCGCTCTGAATAAAGGTGACCCCAGCTTCTCTATCAGTAGGGAGGTGTGGTTAGGGCACAGGCAGGAGGACCTGGGAACCTCTGCAGAACACTGTCCCTGGGAGAGCTCCCAGCATTCCCTCAGGAGCAGTTTCAGTAAATAAGTGGCCATCTAGTGGGACAGAGTTCTAAAGAGCTCACAGTCCGAGATGAGCCTCACAATAGTATCTGTCTTACTTGCCAGTTTATTCATTTAAATAGTATTTATTTACTTATTCATTAAGAGACATGGTCCCACTCTGTAGGCCAGGCTGGTCTAGGACATGGGATCTCCAAGTGCTAGGATTCAAGGCTTGCACTATCATGCCCAGCTCTTGGGTGATCCTCCTCCTCATCTTGAGGCAGGATCTCACTTCCTAGCCATGGGTGACCTGGAACTCCCTCTGTGGATCAGGTGGCCTTGAACTCATGGAGATCTGACTGGCTCAGGCTGCTGGGATTCCAGGCAGGTATTACCCTGCCTAGCTTCTGGGTGACTTTTATTATCTCAGATTTGCACCTTCCCACCTTTTCTACCTTCCTGGGAAGACCCTAGGCAGTAGCTGGTGCTGGCAGAGGCGGGGTGGGGGGCAGGAAGTCTCTTTGCCTGCAAGTCACTCCCATCTAAGCTGGCCACTCCTCATCTTTCTCCATAGTTATTTTAAAACACTCAGCTTCTTCCCGTGCAGTTCACCTCTCCCTCATGAAGGCATTATTCTGGGAGCTTCTCTTTGCTATTTTTAGGACGAATTGATTTCTTTTAGAATCATTCTGCCTGCGTTATTCCTGATGTCTTCAGACAATACTTCTGGTCCGGCTTGACTATCGACACCTAACTGAGGCACCCCGTGGATCAGTTAGCAGACTCCACAGGAGGGAAGGGGCTGGGGAAGGAACCTCAGCTTCTCTGGCCCCTCTTCTTCTTCCCCTGCAGAAATAATCACGATGACAACAACGAAGCCATCACCCTGCATTTATACAGAACATTGTACTTTTCAAAGAGCATGCTCTTCTCAATGAGTAACACATAATATCTTTTTAAGGACTGGAACAGAACAATATGCCAGGAGAACAAGTTTTCATTGAGAGAAAGGAGGGGGCATAGCAGTGGGCGTATCCTAGGGTTTTTTGTTTTGTTTTGTTTTAAGGCAGTTTCACATCTCCCTAGAGGAAGGGAATCTATTTACTCTGTTGATCATCTCATTAATTGCCAGGCCTAGGCCCTTTGATTATTCCCCAAAGAAACATTTCAACCTGGTAAAATTACGATTGAGACCGTGTCTGACATGAGTGAGTAGGGGCATGCACAAGAAGACACACACGACTTTATTCAGAATGGTTTCGAAAGCAGGACTGACCTCGGTGTCCACCCAAGCAGCATGGGGAAAGGCAATCTGTCATAGTCACTCAATGGAGCATTTCACAGTCACGGAAAGTAATGGTAACAACACTACAAGGCATTGCTGAGGAAAGGAAGCAGGTGCAAGAGAACGTCCAAGGTGTGCTACTTTCATGCAGGGCACAAGCAGGCAAAATGAGTCTTTGGTGACAGAAGTCATCTTTGAGGGAAGGGGACAATACTGACTGGGATAAAGGTTGAGGGACTCTTCCGGTGATGCTGAATAGTGTTAGCTTTCTGATGCACGGTTAACGTAAACTCAGAGACAGATACTGGGTTCAGCCTAAAGACCAGAAAAACAAAGCAGCCAGCCACTGGCTCTTACCTCGACCGCAGTCTGAAAATGGTGATCCTCCCTCCAGGAAACCTCAGAATAAGAATGAGAGCTATCTCCTCCCGTTTTATAATCCTGTCTAGTTCTGGGATTAAGGGCGTGCAGCACTACCTCCTGGTCTCTATGGCAAGCTAGTGTGGCTACCGGGATTAAAGATGTGTGTTATTATGGTTACTGGGATTAAAGGTGTGTGTTATTATGGTTACTGGGATTAAAGGTGTGTGTTATTGCTGTCTGGTCTGTGAGGCTGGCCAGTGTGGCTATTTTACTTTTCTGATCTTCAGGCAAGTTGAAATGCCTCCAGAGGTTTTTGTTTGTTTGTTTTAAGATAGGGTCTCACTGTGTTGCTTTTATTGGCCTGGAGCTTATTCTGTAGACCTGGCTGGCCTCAAGCTCATAAAGATCCACCTAGCTCTGTCTCCCAAGTTCTGGAATTAAAGGTGTGCACCATCACTGCCTGGCTGCTCTTTCTGATTTGTTTGACATCTGAGTTAACCAAAATATTCTTGTTCCAGAGTCAGCAGGTAAGATGCAGGACAACCCTTCTCAGAGTGAAGGCTTCTGGGAGGACCTCGTAGCCTGGGACTAGGCTATTAGGACTCTCACGGCCCTGACTCTCAACTGCAGCTGAACTCATTCTGTCCTTTGGACTTGAACCCTTTGAACTAAACCTAAACTGTGTCCTGGTAGCATTTCCTGGCTTCCTTGTTTGCACTGGAGAGGGATGAGAAACTCCATTCTTAGGGTATTTCAGGATCTGATCTTCCTGTCCAGTCCCTGAAGGAGGAAGTTCAGAGAGGGGCAAAGGTTCAATCCCATCTCAACATTTGCAGACCATCCGGCCACCTCTGTGTTCAGCCCATCTCTCTTCCCCCATCCCATCTCTCTGCCCCCATCCCATCTCTCTGCCCCCAGCCCATCTCTCTGCCCAAGCCCATCTCTCTACCCTCAGCCCATCTCTCTGCCTTCAGCCCATCTCTCTACCCTCAGCCCATCTCTCTGCCCTCAGCCCATCTCTCTGCCCTTAGCCCATCTCTCTGCCCCAGCCCATCTCTCTGCCCTTAGCCCATCTCTCTGCCCCCAGCCCATCTCTTTGCCCCCAGCCCATCTCTCTGCCCCCAGCCCCTCTCTCTGCCCCCAGCCCATCTCTCTGCCCCCAGCCCCTCTCTCTGCCCCCAGCCCATCTCTCTGCAGTTACTCCTTCCACCCAGTTGATCTTTGTTCATGTTGGTTCTCTGCGCCGGCTGCAGTAGGACCTTCTCTCTGGGTGGAGGGCTCTCCAAAAGATTTCCTTTTACAGTTTGAAAGTGTATACCACCTTCTTGAGAGAAAATAAGTTACAACAAGAATGAAAGCCCTGGATGCAGGAGTGGATTTTAAAACTTTTCTTGGGAGCCTATGACATCAGTGACAGCAGGTCCCAGGTTCCTCCATTGGAAAGGTGTGAACCTGGGACTTGGAGGGGACGAGGGATTCTTTCCAGGTGCTTCCATGTGAGAGCCCAGGAAAGTCTCTACCCTTCTCCATGGCATCCTCTGCATGACAGTCAGTCCACTGCCTTCACCCTTGTCCCCCTCTTCAGAGAATGAGCCCTGCCTCGGCAGTGAGAAAGCCCAGTGTCATCACAGAGACTGAGGCTAACAGTGGCTTTGGGGCAATGAAAATCTTGACAAGGGAACTGTAGGGGCCTTTTGGTTGGGGTTGTCTGTGCCTGGAGGACCAGCCTCCTGGGGACAGCAAACTCAGTGCTCAGTGCTGCCAGGGGTAGGTATATCTACAGCACACAGAGAATACGTTAGAGATCCATGAGCCTGCCTGGCACTTCTCAATAATTACTGTTGTCATGAGTCAGTGACAGTATTCTGTGTGTCTCAAACTTGATTTTCTTCATTGTTTACTTCAACAATACACCGATTTTTGTTGTTGTTTGTTTTTTCGAGACAGGGTTTCTCTATATAGCCCTGGCTGTTCCGGAACTAGCTCTGTAGATCAGGCTGGCCTCAAACTTACAGAGATCCTCCTGCTTCTGCTTCCCAAGTGCTGGTATTAAACACATGCACCACCACCACCTGGCAATACAATGATTTTACAGAAAGTCCTTTTTCTATCTTGCCTCTCAAATCAGATTTATAGGCAAGAAAAACTGCGGCTCAGGTTAGTGACTAGCTCAAGGCTATTCAGGAAGCAGGGAGACAGATTCAAGTCCAGGCAGTCCAGGCTCAGATGGCAGCTTAGTACAGAAGCTCCCTCTAGACTCCCTGCTCAGGACCAAGGGCATTTCCAGGCATCCCCAGAATAATGTTCTCCGTCTGTCAAGGTCATCTCCCTGGAACTTTAGAACTGTCTTTGCATCTCTTCCCCAGCTAATCTTTAAAATGCATGTATATATGTGTGTCTGTGGGGGGGGGTATATTCTGGTGCATGTGTGTGTGCATGCCCACGTGTATACATGCATGGAGGCTGGAGGGCTAACTATCTCAGAGAGCCTCAGAAATGCCATCTGTTGCTACAGGGTCTCTTATTAGCTTGGAGCTCATCAATTCAGCTAGACCGACTAATCAGTGAGTCCTATGGATCCTCCTGCCTTTGATTTCATAGTGCTGGATTATAAGCGCATGCCACTATGGCCAATATCATTATGTAGGTTCTAGGGGTTTCAATGCAGGTTCCCGTGCTTGCCATGCAAGAGTGAGCTTTACCAGCAGACTAACTCTCCAGTCCTCCCCCAACAAATCTCACTTTATCTAAACCCTGCATTTTATTATTTTTATGTTTTTATTGACAAAGTCTCCTGTAGTCCAGCTTGACCTTGAACCCTCTACATACCTAAGGATGGCCTTGAACTTCTGATCTTGTGGCTTCCTCTTCTCAAGTGCTGGGATGACAGATGGGTACCCCCACAGTTGGTTTAAATGGTGCTGGGAATCAAACCCAGGACCTTGTTCACGATGGGCGAGTACTCTACAAACCAAGCTACACCCCCAGTCCATCCTTCCTCTATCTCCTGCTCCTTTCTCTGTGTCCTTTGCCTCTTCCCCAAGCTATTCTGCCTCCTCCTTTTTGCCTCGTCACCATCTCTCACTCTTATATCAGTGGTTGGTGCAGCCATATGTTAGGGAGGAAACTGATACGGAGCAGGAAGTAGGTATTTCCAGAAGCCAACAGTGTTTTGTCTATGAAGAGGAGTCAAGTGACCAGGGAGTCACACGTTTATTTAACACCTGAGCACGGGACACCTCCAGGTACCGGTCACAGGACACAGAGTGCTGAGTAGACACAGATAATGATCAAGTATCAGTGCCAGAAATGGAAAACCTGAGTTAGCATAGCTAAGGGAGGAGGAGCTCTGCCCGAAGGACAATAGTAACTCTGGAGTGGCTCTGCAAATGATAATGACCGGTTAAACGTTTGTGGCGTGGGATGTTAGTGTCTCAACAATATTACACTGTTACTGAGGTGTGGTGCTGTTGCTGGGCCCACTTTACAGTGAGGAACCGTGCCATAAAGAAATCAAATCAATCGGGGAAATATGATCAATATGTAATGTATACATAGAGGAATGCTTAAAATAAAATGAAATAAAAGACAACTGGGAAAAAAAGAGCAGATAAATGGTATGATCAAGCTCAGGAAGTCAATAAATAGTAAGATGCCTGTTTATTTTGCTATAACAAAATACCCGGTGCTAGGTACACTAGAAGCAAGAAAGGGTTGCTTGCACCTTGGTTGGGGTAGCTGCAAGATGCTTGCTGCTGGGCCAGGTTTTCAGCTGTGTCACAACATGGTGGGAAAGGACAAAGAAGGGACTGCTGCAGAAGGGCCCCATGAGGAAGCAAGGAAGCAGAGAGTGGAGGAGGCCAGGCTTGCTCACTTTATACAAACTTGCTTTTTTTGTTTTGTTTTTTCAAGACAGGGTTTGGAGCCTGTCCTGGAACTATCTCTGTAGATCAGGTTGGCTTCAAACTCACAAAGATCCATCTGTCTCTGCCTCCCGAGTGCTGGGATTAAAAGCATGCATCACCATTGCCCGGCCTATACAAACCTGCTTAAAGGAGACCTATGGGAACCCCTCCCGAGGAAACTGCTCTTATGACCTAATTGAATGAATTATCTTTCTCTAGTCCCACACTTAAAGGTTCTACTACCACAGTGCCTTCACTCTGGGAACCAAACTTCCAGAACATGAGACTGGGTGTGTTTGGGGTGGGGATGGGGTGTGGGAAGTGTGGCATGTAAGCCTTGTATGTAAACCACAGTGCAAAGTCAGACCTTGACAGCAGAGCTCAGTGCCCAAGCTGTCAACCTGAATGCCAGGCGGCTGAAGGTAGGACAGGATTTCTCTGTCAAATTTTCTTTATTTCTTGGTGTGTATGTGTGTGTGTGTGTGTGTGTGTGTGTGTACAGGTGTGTTCATACCGTGCCATTCATACCATGTGGAGACTCTAGAATATCTTTTGGGAGTTTAATTCTTTCATCCCACCTTTACGTGGGCTCTGGGGTGTGCTGTATGACAAGTGCCTTTACTTGCTGCTCATTCCACTGACCCTGTGCCAGGCTTTGTTGAGGAGCGACAAGTACAGCCAGATCTAGGATATTAAGAGTGAGATTCATAAATCTGTAACAAAATGCATCTGTCCTCCTCATGCCTGTCCCTGACAGACATCACTAATTGATCACACCACCTTTTTCTTCCCTTGGGGTTCAATTTCAGATTCCTTAGAAAAGAATGATCCAGATTTCCCTCCTGGTTGACAAGATCTGGGCCAAGAGTCAAGACCTACTCAGAAACCTGGGTTTGCTAATCCTCACAGCAGGAAAACAAAATCCACTGTTTTGCTTCTCAGACTGAGTTTTGCTATACAGCTCTTCCTGGCCTGGAACTCACCAAGTAGACCAGGCTGACCTTGAACTTGACAACAACCCACCTACTTATGCTTCCTGAGTGCTTGAATTACAGGCTTCAGACACTATACCTGACCAAAATCCACTTTAATATAAGCATCAGCACCTCCTCTGTGACCGGATACCAGTCACTGATTAGGCACCTACTGTTTACAGCGGTTTGGTTTGCCCATACGCCAGTTCCTTGAGCTATCTGGACTAGGTTTTTCTCTTCCAGGCACAAGGAACAAGAAGAGATAGGCAGGGGACCTGGAAGATATGTCGACTTCATTGAGAGGGAGGGGCAGCTGGGGAGGAAACATCAGCTGTGACTCATGTAGCGATCAGATGATGCCTGTCACTGACTTAGAGCCAAATAGAAATCACGCCAGGAGTGGCAGCCATGCCTGGTCCTCCACATCTGAGTCTAGGCAGGGAATTCAAAACATCTGCCCAAATGCTGACCTCCCTCCCACATCCCTCCTCATGTCCCTCCCTGCCCAGCTGTTCGTGGGTAGTAGAGTCCAGCTCCCTAGAAAGAACAGAGCAGAGGGGCAGGTGATAGCAGGTAGTTTCCAAAACAAGGCTGTAAAAACCATTCACACCTTAGATAGGTCCTCCATGCTCCCTAAGCTCTGCACTCCCATGACACATTGTCCTTAAAACATACATATGTATATATATATATTCAACATGGTAATGCCTGTATGAATAGATCA
The DNA here is from genome assembly GCA_028555095.1 of Dicrostonyx torquatus. NCBI lineage: Eukaryota > Metazoa > Chordata > Mammalia > Rodentia > Cricetidae > Dicrostonyx > Dicrostonyx torquatus. Next base: position 6,403,010 of record JAQHUG010000024.1, read on the forward strand.
GTATGATATGAGTGATATTTAGTAACCGATAATTACTACATGTTAGCCATCTGCTATTCCCCGGGGTTTCACCAAACCCTTTCATAAAAGCAAAATGATACTCCACAGCCAAATTATATAACATTAACAGAATATTTTATATGCGAAATGCTGTATTTCTTTACTTTTCATTCAGCTGAAAATGTACACAGTCAGTAACGAGCCATTTCAGCTGCATATTTATCCAAAACATTTCATAGGGGAAAAAAAGTCAGGGGAGGAAAAATAACAGTTCAGCCACATGAGGGCTAGGAAAACACATTAGAGAAGGGATCCTCATTACAATAATAAATGAGGGTCCAATTAAGGCTGCCACATGCAGGGTGGGGCCATGCTTAGCAGGGAATGCAGTGCTCCAGAGGCTTTACCATCGACTTTGAGAGCATCCCTGATACCTTAGAAGCGCAGTAAGGCTGGGTTGCTGCAGCTGCTACGGGGACAGCAACAACTCCAACCTCATGTTTGGAGCTGTGCTTCTTTGTTGCAAGCAAACACCACTTTCTAGGTAGGCCTGGACCTGGCTGTCCTGAAGCTCCAACTATCCCCAAGTGTGCAGTGATCGGAGTAAGAAAGGAAGGACAGGGACCTGGCAGAGGGTGCTGCAGCCCCACCTGCCAGGACAGCCACAGGGAGACAGACCCATGAAGCTGAGTTCAGAGCCTCTGGGACTCTAGCAGCAGACAAGTGTGTGACCTGGGGGTCTTGGGAGTGGCAGGAAGAAGGCTCAGACATCTCTCTCGCAGAGGAGGGGGTCTGTCAAAGAAGAGTGTAGTGGGAATGTTGTGGTCATATGTGATGGGACTACGGTCCCAGTACTCGGGAAGTTGAGGCAAGAGGATCAGGAATTCAAGGTCATCCTTGGCTATTTAGTGACTTTGAGGGTAGACAGGGCTATAGGAGATCTTCTCTCACAAAACAAAAAAAAAAAAAACAACTGAAAAATAGGGGTTGGGAATACAGCTCAGTGGATAGAGAGCTTTCCTAGTGCACACAAGGCCTTGAGTTTGATACTCGACACTGTGGAAAACAGGTGACATGGCAGGTGTCCATAATATCAGCACTTAGGACACGGAGGTCACAAAGTTCAAGGTCAGCCTTGACTATATCAAAACTTTGAGACCAGTCTGGGCAACATGGGACTGTCTTGAAAACAGAAAGAAAAGAAAGGAAAAGAAAGGAAGAAGGAAGGTAGACTAGAGCCCACACGAAATAGCAGGCTCTAATCGTGGAATAACACCGCACGGATGTGATGGATGTGAGCAGAGGGAGGGGACACACGTAGAGGGAAGGAGGGGCAGGCAAGGAAGGCTACCTGAAAGAGGCAGCACCTCAGAAATGCTAATTACTAACCTCTCAGCCTTTGCCAAATGATTTAACCTTCCCCAGACAGGGTCTTCTCATCAATAGAAGGGGACAGGCTTGTTGTTGGGCAACTAAGTGAGATAATTCAGGATGCGTACAGCTCAGTACAGTGTGGATGGAATGCCTACTGCTTGTCCAGAGATGGCTGATGAAGAGTGACCGGCTGGGCTCCAGCTTCAACTGTGTGGGGGACGGAATCTCTGAGATGCTGCCAGAGAGCACCCGGGGGGTGGAGAAAGGAGATCTGGCACCAAAACCTTGCTCCATCTAGCTGTATTTGCAAAACAATAGTTGCCCTCAATGTCTACATCAGCCTCAGTACCAAGACCTGAAGAGCTTTGCTGACAGGCTTCAGATAAGCGAACATCTAGCTATGGTTAAAAATAAGCTCATGTCACGCCGCACACTGTACAGTTTTGGCTTTAATGTCACTGACAAGGGCACAAGTATATTGAGCTGTCTGTATCTCCAGGGGACAGTTGGTCCAACCTTCATAGAGTTTCTGAAGCTGTTCCCAGACTTTGATGCTAAGAAGCCTAAGTGGCTGGAGGGATGGTTCAGTGGGTCAGGTACTTCTGTTCCTAAGGAAGACTTCAGTGCCCAGCACTCATGTTGGGCAACTCACACTGGCCTTTAACTCCAGGGGATCTTCTGGCCCTTGTTGGTACCAGCACTCCTTTGCGCATATGTACACACTGACACACATATACCCATAGTTAAAATAAATCTTTGAAAACTAAACCAAGCAAACTTGCCTCAGACTGTCAAGATGGCTTAGCAGGTACAGGTGCTTGCTGCCAAACCCTGACCTGAGTTCAATCCCTAGGCTCTAGATGATGAAAGGAGGGAAATGACTCCCAAAAGTTGTCCTCTGGCTTCTATACTTGTGCCATCGTATAGATACACCAAATAAATAAATGCAATAGATTTTGAAAAAGAACTTGCCTGGTCTAACACCATTCACTATGTATGTATGTATGTATGTGTTTGTTTTCCCAGACAGGGTTTCTCTGTGTGGCTATGACTATCCTAGAAGTCTCTTTATAAAGCAGACTGGCCTTGAACTCAGAGATCTGCCTGCCCTTGTCTCCCTAGTGCTGGGATTAAGAACGTGTGCCACCACTGCCCTGTGCACCTCCCACTTTTTCAGATATTCATTAACATTGTACCATTCACACCTAAGGAGGGTCACAGGGAAATGTCTCTCCTGCAATAGCAGCAATGTAGTTTACCACGGCTTCACTTCCTCGGCCTTCTCTCTCCCAGGTGCATAGATAGTCATTAGATCACCTCATAACACACAACGGGAGGGGCTATGATTTCTATTTTATTTAATTTTATTTTTGGGTTTTTAAGACAGACTTTCTCTGTGTAGTGCTGGCTGTCCTAGAACTTGCTCTGTAGATCAGGCTGGCTTCAAACACAGAGATCTGTCTGCTTCTGCCTCCCGAGTATTGGGATTAAAGGCATGGATGCACCATCACTGCTTGGCCTATTATTTCTTTTTTATACACAAGGAAAAGGAGACAGAGAGGTCAAGTAACTTGCCTGAAGTCACCCAGCTAGCAAGTGTCAAAAAAGCTTAAATCTACAACTGTCTGATCCTGACTCCCAGTAAGTAAAGAGGAGGAGGGCAGGAGCCACCCTACAATTTCTCCTTGGAAGCTTGGGACAGATAAAAGGGTACACAGTGCTGCAGATCCTCAACCCCGCCTCAGCACCACCGGCCTGTGTGGAGAGTGCTGGAGGCACATGGGCCAGAGCCATAGGCTCCCTATGCCTCTGTCAGAAGTCACCAGGATGGTGATCCCGGCATTCGGGCGCCTGAGGGATGGGGGAATACTGATGCACATGGCTTTGCCATCCTAAGCATTGCATTCTTTGGGATCTTGGGGTAAGGTGGGAAATTTTGACTCAAAGAAAGTCAGGCTGTAGGGACAGGAGGCAGCTGCCAATGCCGATGGGAAGCAGCAGACACATAGCAGGACCAGTGGGCATTGTCTAGAGCAAAGCAAAGCGAATTTGCAATTGTATTATGGAAGCCACAGGAAAGGGGAGGCACAGAAAGGCTGTAGTGAACAAGGAAATTGGACGTGGAAATTGGAAGCGTCCAGGCCGATGCCGGTCATTATTCATTACACTATGGAGAATTGTTACTGAGAGGGTCCCTTGCCTTCACTTTCTCTCTGATTTATCTCATCGATCGCCCAAACACCCCAAAGGCTTCCAGGGACCCCTTTCCCTCACTAGTTGCTCCAATCTTAATTTCACAGGGCATCTTAAATTCCTTAAACCCCAGTCTTTCTATGTCGGAAGTCATCTTCATAACCCAAGAGTATCTACTGCATATTTGGTGGTTCCCTGTGGGTGGGTCAAAACTGCGCTTTCCATCTCTGAGACGCCACTCAGGCTAAGCCTGGACAACGCAAACACTAAGTGCTCCATAAATGCCTGCTGTGTGACGAACCTGTCTCTGTCTCCCCTCCCAGGGACGTGTGACAATTTTGGCAATTCACATTGAAAAGCAGCAGGACAAGGCAGTTAGTTCTGGTTTTTGCCAAATTGGGGCTCTGAGTGAAAACTGGTCCCCATGTTGTGGAGATTGCCACCTGAGAAAAGCCCGCCAGGGAGTCCGAAGCCCGTGCACTTTCCTCTGGGTGGTTCCTGTCAGAGGTAGATGGAGATGAGAGCAGGGAAGCCAACCAGTACAGTCAGGAAAGACAGAAAGCACAGGGCACGCATTTTGGACCACGCTGATCCCCTGTGGGATACAAAGATGGCCCAAGGCCTGCTTCGGAACAAGTCCCTGGGTGCAGACCCCAAACCTGGAGGAAAATTGAAGAGCAGAACAATTTCCATTCACGAAGAAAATGAGGAGGCCGAGTGTCTTTTCAATGAGTCAGCTGTAGGCAAAGGGATTTATTTATAATATTATTATTTGGTGGAAAAGAACTTACTATGGTCAAATGTAAAAAGTCTTTTTTTTTTTGATAAGTTAAAGAGATTAAGAAAAATCAGGCCGATTTTGACAGAGAATAGTGTGTAAGCGAGAGGTGTTATCTGGGCGAATCTGGCACCAGCTCCATTTTGTTATGGTGGAAAATATCAGTATTATTTACTAAGAAGATTAAGGTTGAATTGGAAGAGAGGCTGGCTGTACCGTGCAGATGGAGATAAGATACGGATTTTACCTTCTCTGCTGAGCCGAATGCAGCTCACACGGGGCTGTTATCTCAGGCTTGGCAAGCAGGGGGATATTAAGATGTACGTTGTAATTACCAGTGGCAGGAACAAATTTCATAGCGACTATTTTAAACCCTAATAAAATGCTGGCCTTTAATTATACAGCTTTGAAATATTTTTCTCAGTTAATTGCAACGGAGGAAAATAAAATCAACCTCATATTTGAAACTGACTCTTCCAGGGAAAAAAGCCCTCAGCCCAGGCTGGCACTCCAGCTGCCTGAGAGCTCCACAGCCAAGCCCGGGGCTGCCTAGCTTCTGTGTTTTCTATGTTTTGGGAACACCTCTCCCTAAACCCCATCTGAAGAGAAGAAAGAGTGAGGTGTCTCTGTGTAAAATTTGGTCCGGTTAAGAAGTTACGTGCTCCCAGGAGCAAAGCCTGTTTCAGGGAGCTAGAGTTTCTGTGTTCTACAGAGGCACCCCAAGGACTCCATCCTGTAGAACATTCATCGCAGCCCAGCTGCTCATGGGTCCATGAAGACCGCCGCTCTGTCTGCAGCTGATAGGCCTGCATATAGCCTGCTCCTTGGATTCGCATACTGTCAGGACATCCATTCTCATCTCCCAACCAAAAAATTCATCGAAATGTACGTTGAGTACTCCTAATATAAATCTGTCTCAGATTATTATTATTTGTTTGATATCTGCACACATATAATGAGACATCTTGGAGAGGGGGCACAAGTCAGGATGAAGTACTTCCTGTACTCCTTGTGCCCCGGAAGCAATGCTCACTGTATCCTCACTGAGGCCTAGTACAAGAGACCAATTGTGGGGTTTCTCACCTTGTCCATGTCCACACTCAAAAAGTTTTAGATTTGGGGGCTTTTTGGACACTGGATTTTCAAGAGAGGGATGCTCAATCTGGACTTATAAGAGCAGGTAGCAAGTGTTCAAGTAATGGATCTCCATTGCCAGGCACTATCTAGTCAGCTTGGATGCGTTCTGCCATGTGAATGCCCCAACAGCTAAGTGAGGCCCTCAAACACCTGGTTCAGACAGCATAAGTAACTTGACTGTGCTCATACTTAGGGTTGCCACTTGGGTCTCTCTGACCTCCAGGTCCATTACCACCCAAGTGTCAACTAACCTTTGGCATGCCTGTCCCACAGCCCTTGGCCAAGTCCTCATCAACCCCTGCTCATGGAGAGGGTCTCCAACTTGTCTTCCATTACCTCCTGCTCTTTCCCTTGTCAGTCATTGTCAAGGCTACCTCTACAGACTGGCCCTGGTGGCCTGTCCTGTCATCTACCTTGTCCTCACAGGCACCTTCTAGTCTTGAATGCTGAACCTAGTTTTCATCAGCCTCTGAAGGGAATTGTACTCTCATCTCCAAGCTTGGGCCCCCAGAAGCATCCTCATACAGATGTTTACCAGGCTCTGGGTCAAGCCTAGCTGCCCGTTGGAGCCGAATCCCGCCAGCCCTGGCACACTCCAGCTGCACCTCATACATGCACTGAGAACCTTTCACCAGCTTGTGTGTGCAGGGAATCTGATGGGAGTATAAAGTGGGAGCTTCTGAGGGCAGCGTGGTGTCCTCAGCAGCATAGCCCTCAGCGGAAGCTTCATCGCTAGTTTCTGAGGAAAAATTGGCTTGGTTATTCTCTAATGTGTATGCATTCTATTCTACCAGGAGGAATGGAAGCTGCTTCTGGGAGGGAACTAACTGTCAAATGTCAGTTTGTGGCACAACTACAGTCCAGACCTGCCAGCCATGCCTGGGATGGGAAAGGGGCTCCCTTAGGTACTGGTCCTGGACAGTAGACCCACTTTGGTAAGAGGCTAAGGGACTCATTGATCATAAGGGACTAGGTACATTGATGAATACCATCTCTCATTGGCCTCCAGATCCTAAAGTCTGTCTGGTTGACTGGCACCAAAAAGAATACTTATCCTACACCCTGACCCCTGATCTCTGGCTATATGCCAAGCATAGGGAAGGCAAAAGGGCATTATCTTCCTGACTCCCCATCACCCATGAAACTTGGATCACTTTTAGATTCAGGGCTTCAGGGTTCCACCTAACCATTATATGGTGCCGTAGAATTGTCTGTATTCTATCAATCATGTTTTAAATAAATGCTGATTGGCCAGGCAGGAAGTATAGGTGGGTCAACCAGACAGGAAGTAGAGGCAGGGTGATGAGAATGGCTGGGAAAAAGGAAGCTCTGCCCCCATTCCTGCGCAGACCAGACCACCGAAGAGGCAGAATGTGACCCTGCCCCGCTGAGAAAGGTACCAGCCATGTGGCTAACATAGATAAGAACAATGGATTAATATAAGCTACAAGAGCTAATAAGAAGCCTGAGCTAATGGGCCAATCAGTTTATAATCTTGTGGAGACATTTGTGTGATTTTCTTTGGGGCTTATGGGCTATGGGGTACCGGGCGGGACAGAAACCCCAACAAGCAGCCCCCTCATGTTACACTTATAAGACCTTTTGGGGTGACCATTATTACTGACCCCCTTTTCTGATGGGAAAACACCTAAGAGAAATTACTTAGCTGGGGTTAGACAACAATCTTACTTTAAAACCTTCTCTCTCTGTGTCTCTTTCTGTCTGTGTCTATGTCTCTCTGTCTGTCTCTCTATCTGTTTCTCTCCCTCTTTTTATCACTGAGCAAGTCTTCTACCATGGAGCTACTCTGCTGACAGCTTCACATAGCACCAGATGTGTGTGTATTATTTAAGTTGCACCCTAGAGGGGAGTCGGAGTGTGTATTTTACTGCACCTTAGTACACCCGCTGGTATTTGCAGCAAGCCCACATTGCCGTTCCTAGCTCTCTCACCAGTCAACAATAGCCAAAGGGTTGTGCCTCTCTGATTTGGGGCATATTGATCCTTCCAGTCTTGATGCCTGGTCTCAGCCCTTTATCCAAATAAGCAGAAGCCAAGAGACACGCGATGCTCTTGGTCCTAGAGTTCTAAGGTTGGCTCTGCAGTCGCAGCCCTGAGGTTGTAGTCTTTGTGGGTGCTAGCTGGTGTTGGGGCTCTCACTGCTGCAGAAATAATTAACAGCCTGACACTATCTTGATGGCTTTAGGAGACACATATCGGCAACTGGGACACTACTGGTTGATATGAAATGATATGTATTTTTCAATCTAGTTCATGGTGGCAATAATTCGTAGAAGGAAGTATCTTTGCCTTCTACTGGAAGCTTTGTGCCACTTAGGAAGGAAAAATTGTCAGAAAACTACTTAGAGAATTTTGTTCACCAGGGAACTTAATACAATCGTGCTCAGAAAAATGAAACATCTTGCAAATTTATGCTGCTGAACAAATGGCTTTCCCTACCTCATCATCATCAACAACAAAGGCAGGAAGTCCAGTAGAAGCATAGTCACATAGAGCACAGCCAGGGGAAGGGTTAAAATCGTGTCTCCTTTCCAGCCCTCCCCACCAGAACCGGCACGTTTGCCGATTTCTTTGGAAGGGCAGATGTGGAACTTGAAGCCGGAGACTCATACAGACTTTTAGACGGTGTCTTATCTTTGTTCCTATCGCCTTTAGACTGTCCCTTAATTGCCTTGTCACTGGCAGGAACATACCAAGGCCAGGACGGCTCTTCAGGAGAAGAAGCTCTGTAGGTGCCATGGGCTCCCTCCATGCCACCTGGTTGTTCCTTTCTGGCACGTGACAAGCCGAAGCCATTAGCAGTGGCTTTCTAAAGCTTTCAGAAGCTTCTGATTTTGCCGCCAACACAGAATTCAACAAGCCCCAAGCCGCCCCTTGGCCAATGAGAGGCTGTGGTTTCGTGTAAATGGTAGTTAGTGGACAGAAGTGTCTCAGAACTTTCAGGGATTTGGAGACAAAAGAATCTATCAGAATAAAAAGTTTGAGTATTTACTGTAAACCAGTGGTTCTCAACTCCTGTTGTTGTGACCCTTTATTACAGTTCCTCATGTTATGGTGACCCCCAACCACAATATTATTCTTGTTGCTACTTTATAACTGTTACTTTTTGCCATTGTTATGAATTGCAATATAAATATTTTTGGAGACAGGTATTTGCCAGAGGGGTTGCGACTCACACGTTGAGAATCTCTGCTTCATAAAACATTGTTCTTGCCAGGCTCACAAGTACCGAGTTGAAGCCTAATTCTACGAGTCTTATTCTCAACTGCCTTTTTATGTTCCCAAGAGGCTTCTATTGTTCATTCTCATGCATCTAAACGTTATTTCTAGATTTTTACCCAGTTTTAGAAACTGTCTAATAGCTTCCTGTTAAAGATTCAGCTTTAATTTTTTTTTTTAATTAGGAGAGACTGTTTCACAGCAGACTTCCTGTGTGGGAGAAGGAGAATTAATATTTCCCAGAGATGAGCTCCTTATTGGTTGTCTAGTGCAGAGTGGTCGGACTTAGAAGGTTGTATTTATGTATGTATGTGTATGCATGTACATGTATGTAACAATAATAAAGAAAAAGAGGCCATCTACTTGGCAGTACATGGGAAAGGTTTGAAGGGGGTCTCTGGGAGGGGCTGGTGGGAGGAAAGGAAGGGGGAAGTGATATAATTCTCTTTTAATAAAAACATTAAAAATTGTGTTTAAAAATATTTGGTTTATTATTTTTAGTTATATGTAGGTGTGTGTGGGTGTGTGCACGTGTGTCTACAAATGGGTATGTTCATATGAGTGCAGATGCCTGAGGAGGCCAGAGGCATTGGATCCCGAGGAACTGTACTTATGGCTGCTGGGAATTGAACTCAGGTCCTTTGTAAGAGCAGTGAGTCCTCTTAACTGCTGCGCCATCTCTCCCCGCCCTGAATACAGTGTCAGAGGACAACTTGTCGAGTCAGTTCTCCCCTTCCACCATGCGAGTTCTGGGGTTCAAACTCATCAGGCTTGGAGACAATCACCTTGACCTGCTGAGTCATTTCGCCAGCCCTGGGATTTAGCTTTCAGATCCCCTCCTCCTTCCCCTGTTCACGCTCTTTCCATCCTCACCAACATTTTCTTTGTCTCACACTCAGAATACAGTTATATCATACTTTTCCATATGGCTAATATTTGGTGTTTGTATGGCTATGGTTGTGAACACATTTACTGAAGATCTATATAGGTACTTTTTATAGTCATTTTCTCTGTTTTGAGTAGATTTACTATCATCCTTTTGCACAGTTTCAGTGTGCTTGTCACTGATTCCTAAGCACTGCAATCAGTGTGCTCAAAATATTATAAATTTGATGCATCTTATTTTTACCTAGAGAGTTCTCTGCATAATTACCTATCCCCATACTTCAGTTTGGACAAGTTATTCCTTAGGCTATGTATGGTTACCATTCTGGGATCTTTCCTAAGATGATTTTAGTGATCTTGCCAGATTTTCTCTTATATTGAATTCCCTTTTTCTAGGATCTAAGAACTTCCAATCTCATGGGAAAAGTTTTATTGTGGGAAGATATGTAATATAGTGTAGAAATGGTCTTTCTTCAAAGTTTCTTTACTTTAAGAAGTAAGAAACCATTACCTGAAGCTTGGGGTGGAATAAGGAGACAGACTCAAAAATCAGTTTTCCAAAGAACAGACTTGAAGAAAACTTTTTGAACTCTACTCTAAATGAAGGTGTTATTATTTTACAGTGCTTATTTTTTTCATTGATAATTTAGCTAGGTATAGAACTCAAGGATGAAAATGATTTTCCTCTAGTTTTTAAAGTCTGTTTCTCAAGATTTCATACTAAGGTAAAAAAACAAGTCAATAAAATTACATCAGCAGTTATCACAGAGACCAACAATTAGATTTTAACTGGAGGGAGTTAGAGTGTTGTGTTGACCAGTACTTCATAGATACATACTGGTTTCAAGAGGAACAAGAGTTTTTACTTACCTTCTTTAAAATGTTTACTTAGATTAACTATTTCCTTCACTCTCCTACTTAACAAAGTTTAGATTTCTCTAAGTATCACTCTAATTCCTACTCACCCTATGCCATCCTAGCCCCTCTAGTCTAGCTCAAACAAGCCATTCTTCTTGTTGCCCTCTGCTCAGTTTTCTTCTTCATCAGCCAGGAATTCTTTCTTCTAGAAGATTCCTCTTACATCTTTGAAGCCTGTTTTAAGACCCAACTCTTTACTGGCTCCCTTCACTTTTCATGTGTCCTCTTTGTAACTGGACTCACTTGCAAGTTCAAACGTGAACTCAAATCCTCCTGTATCTTGGACTCTGAACTTGAATTTAGTTTTGCCTAACTAGATATACCTACAGTAGATCTAGGATCAAATTGATTTGGAATTTCGAATCCAGTTACTCACCTTAGCTTTGGAGAAAAAAAATGGATAGGGCCAAAAATGGGGGAAAATTATTCCTATGCTCTCACAGAATCAGACAGACTTCTTAGTTACTCAACACATGTTTGCTGATTGAAGAATTAATAATTTCTAGAAAACTACTAGAGATTCCAAGGGTGGTGGTCATTCATTTATCCCATGACAAATAAAACAAAAAGGAAAGAAGTGAAAAGGAAGAAGAAAGGGAAGAGAGAAAAAAGTCCCAGGAAGCCATCCTTGTCCGGGGCAGTTCAGAGTCCTGTATGGTGGTGGCCAAGGGGAGGGATGACAGAGATGGACATGATGTTTGGTCAACTTTGTGTAACATAAGTAGATAAAAGAGTTATTTCCCCAAATCTGCCTGGCTGTGACTCTTCCATTTTGTTAACTTTGAAAACAAGAGTCTTCCCCTCATCTCTCCTTCCCAGACTCTGCATTGTATCCAGTTCACTTACCACTTGCAAATGTCACGAGTCTCTCACTCCTTAACATTTGTACATTTTCCCAAACTGAGCTCTGGAAAGCCCATCATTCTCCAGGGCACTCAGACACATCTGCCCTTGCGTCACTTCTGACATAAAGAGAGATTCACAGGTCAAGGACATGTTTTCCAGTCAGGCAAATCAATCTTCCAGACCAGGTGGTCTTTGGAAAATAGCATAAATCTAAACAGCACCCCAAATCCTTTGTGATCGAGTTGGATTCTTCTAAACAGCCCTCTCGCCTTTTGCCTCCCTAGCATGGCCACTCCACTTCAGTTCAAATAAGCCACCCTTTTACATACGGCCAAACAGATAACTCATTGGTTCAAAACTACATTCTTGAAGTGATTGCCAACTAACAACGTTCTCAGCAAGACTCATGAGGAGGCCAAAAGGGCAGCCAGAAGCAGAACCAGAAGCAGCAGCAATGATTAATATCATGACACCCAAGCACAATTTGTCATCGACTGTGCTAAGTGCTTTTGAGGGAACTGTGTTGTTTAATCCATACCATGTGAGGCATCAACCGAACTTTGCAAAGGACACTGTGAGAAAAGTAAATCAGCTTCTCCAAGTGAGTCATTGTTGGTGACAGCTGGTTTGAAGCTAAAGCACGTAATTCCAAGTCCTGATCTCAATTTCCGTCTGTCTCTGAACTTATGCAGAACTCAGAGTACAAATATGGAAAGAGCCGGGAGAAAGAACGTCCGTTAATGGATGGGTTGTTGTTACTTGTTTTAGTTTCATTTTACTTTAGGGTTTTCAGCCAGTGTTTCATGTACCTTGGACTGGCTTTGTCTTTGCTTTATGACTGAGGCTGGCCTTGAGTTCTTGGTCCTCCTTCTGTCTTCCAAGGGTTGGTACTACGGGTGTGAATACTTCAATAATGGTTTTAGGATGAGTATGGTGGTGGAGGCAACTGGCTGGGAATTGTTTCTCTTCAGAAAATAGTTCACGGTTTGTGATCAACTCTTTGCTGTGGTGATAGAGACAGAAAGTAGACAAGCAGAAACATCCTGCAGTCAAGGACATTCGTGTGCCTTTTTTAGGGTGACTTTGATAGCTAGAAGACATTTCATTGTCTGGAGCATTTTATGAAAGCTCATTTTTCTCCATCCCCTTTCATCCTGAATGTCCAATATAACCAGTTGGGTACTTTGACTTTCTCAATAAAAATTGGAGTTTGAAAACCCATGTGGCATTGCATAGCTTTGTATCCAGTGTCCTGTGAAGATTTCTGCCTTTTACTAATGGATTCATCCACTCAGGGAATACATTTTAAGTTCCCATTAAGTACTCAGCTCTAGTTTAAGGCTGGAAACTTATGAAAGAAAACAAACTACTTATTGTGTCTTACAAAGCTTGCTATCTTAGGGCAAAGACTAGAAAGACATAAATCAATTATGGATCCATTCAGAGCAAATAATCAAGAACCTTACAAATGAAAAGAACTGAAAAAAGATAGAGACAAAAAAATATCATTTTGTATATTTGAAAAATGAATGGAAGGGTAAAAATGCTTGTGATTGTGTTGTGTGTGCATGCGAGCATGTGTGTGTGTGTGTACATGCTCATCTGCACATGTGTGGAGACCAAGGACTGATTTCGTGTATCTTCTTCTCTGCTCACCATCTTATTTTTTGAGACCCTGTCTCTCCCTGAAACTGGAACTTGCCGGTTTTCCTGGTTGGCCAATAAGACCCCAGGATTCACCTATCCATGCCCTTCAGAGCTGAAGTCACAGGTGTGCACCTGCATTCCCAGCTTTTTGCAAGGATCCTAAAGCTCTAAACTCATGTCTTTATGCTCCTGCAGCAAGGATTTTATCCACTTCATTTAATAATCATGCTAAATACATGTGTGTTCTCTGTGTGGAAAATTTTCACGGATCTTTTCATAGTGCAAAATTGTTATTCTTAAAATTATTTGTTTAAGAGTCATTCATTTAAGTCATGGTTGACCGTCATGTACTGACAGTAGTACTGTATTGTCACCTCGATACAACCTAATGTCATCTAAAAAGAAAGAATCTCAATTGAAAATAATGCCTCTGTAAGATTGCCCTGCAGCAGGCCTGAGGGGCATTTTCGTAACTAATGATTGATGTCGGAGGGTTTAGCCCACTTTGGGTAGTGCCATCTCTGGGCAGGTGGTCCTGGATCTATAATAAAGCAGATTGGGCAAACCAAGAGAGCAAGTCAGTAAGCACCGTTCCTCCGTGACTTCTGTGCCAGTTCCTATCTTCAGGTTCTTGCCTTCAGTTCCTGTCCTTAAATCCCTTCAGTGATGGACTGTGTTGTGAAAATAAGTCAAATAAACCCTTTCTTCCCAAAATTGCTTTTGGTAGTGCTGTTTTTTCACAACAACCGAAACCTAACGAAGACAAAAGTTAGTATCAGGAGTGGGGACTCTAGAACTCATTATGGAGACCAGGCTGAGGTCCCAAGTGTTGGTAAAGGTGTGCACTACCATGGCTTGAATAGTAAATACAGTAACAACAGAAATATGACCTATATATGTATAATCCAGCAGATATTAATTATGACTTGTGATTTTCTTCTACAGTTAAGAGCCAATAAATATTTTGCATTTATTTGTTGAAAGAAGTATGAAAGAATTGGGTTGGAGAGATGGCTCAGTGGCTAAGAGCACTGACTGCTTTTCCAGAGGACCTGGGTTCAATTCCAAGCACCCACATGACAGTTCACAATTATCTGTAACTCTAGTTACAGGGGATCCAACACCTTCACACAGACACACATGTAGGTGAGACACCAATGCACATAAAAATAACTCTTTTTTTTTTTTTGGTTTTTCAAGACAGGGTTTCCCTGTGGCTTTGGAGCCTGTCCTCTTGTAGACCAGGCTGGTCTCGAACTCACAGAGATCCGCCTGCCTCTGCCTCCCGAGTGCTGGGATTAAAGGCGTGCGCCACCACCGCCCGGCCTCTTTTTTTTTTTTTTTTCACGAGACAGGGTTTCTCTGTAGCTCTGGAGCCTGTCCTGAAACTAGCTCTTGTAGACCAGGTTGGCTTCTAGCTCGCAGAGATCTGCCTGCCTCCACCTCCCAACTGTTGGGATTAAAGGCATGCACCACCATCACCTGGCTATAAAAATAAATCTTAAACAAAACAAAATAAATAAGATAGGATTGTATACAGGTGACTATAAGATAAAAATGATCCAGCTGGGTGTAGTGGTGCACATCTTTAATCCCAGCACTCAGGAGGCATTGGCAGGATAATCTCTGAGTTCCAGGCCAGCCTGGTCTGCAAAGCGAATTCCAGGACAGCCAGGCCTACACAGAGACCAAACAAACCAAATGGTCTGAGTTGGACACAAAGAACAATACTAAGGGGAATTTTCATATTTATGTTACATATCATATATGTGCATATATATTCTAATATATTTACACACACGCACAATCGTAGCTTCCTCTACATGTTTTCTTCCTCCACTTGAGATCACACAAAAGGTAAGAATTACAAAAAGTGTGACAATGAGTACTGGCTTCCTTCCTCATGTTCTCGGGATTGTTTAGGTTGATAGTCAGAGGCAGAGGGGTGTATCTGATGGCTGCTGGGGAGTCTTGTCAAGATTGGGTAGTACCCATCCACGTGAGGATTAACTAAGCATTGCTTGGTCACTTCCAGCGAGCTGGTAGCTTCCAACACATGACTGGAGACCCTTCTACCCACACATGTCCAGTTCTCCACCAGTTCTGATCCCTTCTGTAATCAAACTTGTAGCTTCTAGACACAAATTTTAAATGTACTTCAGTAGCATTAGCTAGCTGAAGTATTTTATATTGGGAATATTCTACCTCACTATCTTGAAATTAAATCCAAAACAAACATCTGGTATTCGTCTTGTTATGGGGAGAGAACAGGTACTCCCCACCATGGATATTTGAAAAATGGTCTCAAAACTCTTTCTTTAGCTGGGCAGTGCTGGCACACGCCTTTAGTCCCAGCATTTGCAAGGCAGAGACAGGTGGACCTCTGTAAGTTAGAAGCCATCCTGGTCTACAGGGCGAGTTCCAGGACAGTTAGAACTACACAGAGAAACCCTGTGGTAAAAACCTTCCCCTCCAAAAAAAAAAAATCCCCCAAAACAAAACAACTCTGTCATTTACTGGAGGCAGAAACAAAGATGGAAAGATAAGCGACATCCCAGGGCTATTATGTGGACTAGTCTGTACAGGCCGCGAGGAAGGATGATGTAGGAGCGAGAGCACATTTTCTCTCTCAAAAACTGCATTTCAGTTGGGAAGATGCATGGCATGATTCGACGTGGCCGTGAAGGATAGGGAAGCACAGAGCAATTCAGACAGGAGAGGTCAGAGGCTCCCCGAGAAGGGTGTCTGTCGCAGCAGACAAGCCTTCGTCCTTTCCAGCGTGCTCGAAGCTGTTTGCCCACCCTGGAGAAACACTCAGCTTCTCCAAGTTGCCATCCCGTATAGACTTTCCTCTCCTCCCCCGCCCCGGAGGGATGGCAAGCCTCTTCGCCATTTGTGTTTCTTTACATTATCAAGGCCAGAGGTATATCTTCTCTGATAGATAATGGCCCTCAGTTAAGACTAGCAAAAGCTATTTTGCTTGATGTATTAGCGCCCTATTTTAGAATAATCCTATTCCCTTGATTCTTTAGTATTTACAATTTTTCTAAGTACCGATTATATTTTCTAAGTCAAAGTGGGGTAAAATTAGTGCATTGTACCCTGTTGTTGCTGCTTTCTGGAGTAGTCAGTCTTACATATTTGAACAATACCACCCCGGTGTAATTTTAAAAGGTAAGAGCTCAATTCTTTAAAAAACACTTAGATGGGCAGTGTGAGCTCTCTCCGAGGATTCTCACATTAGCAGTGCTTTACATGAAGCACACAAAAGGAAAATGCATTCTGCGGGGATTGGGCTCATCCGAGCTGAGAGCCGGACCCGATGAATGGCGGCAAATGCGCCCGTGTCTGCCAGCTGCACTGTTGGCCAGATGACGCTTGAGGCTGCCTTCCATTAATGGACTTATGGTCTGGGGAGCAGTAGAGAGGTCCTGGGCATCCTCGCAAATGGAGGACTCTCAAAAGTAAGACCCCATCACAAATAAGGCCATTTCCCAGGGTTCCCAGCTAAGCCTCTGTGTTTGGGACGCAGCCCCTGCCCATCTGTACCAGTTCTCGTGGGATTTGGAGTCTCATTGCCTTGAACTGTCTAAAACTCACAGGGACTATGGGTGCAGGTCAGTGTTAGGGCACACGTAGAGCACATATTGGGCTCTGAGTTCCATGCAACATTTTAGAGTCTTCTGTTGAGAGTTCTCTGTTTAGGTCTGTACTCCATTTTTTTTT
>JAQHUG010000024.1:6437104-6468473 GCA_028555095.1 Dicrostonyx torquatus
AGTAAAGTGCCACCAAGCATGAGGAAAGCTTGATGTGACCCACATCAAGTTTGAGGCCAAAGAGAGCTCTTGTCTGGACAAAACAGTCTAATATAATAGTTCCAGGCCTTCCCTAGATGAACTGAGCGTTCTGATGCTAACAGACATGGGTGCTGTTTTGTGACCTTCTTCTTTTCGCTCCTCTTTTGGCTACTCTTTGATTAATGACGACTTCTCCTCTTCCTCATTCTTCTTCTTAATATTCTGACTTCCTTTTGTTGTCCCTGATATTTTACAAATTATACATTTTAATAGTTACTTAGGTGGTGACAGCACACTACTTTAATCCCACCACTCGGGAGGCAGAGGCAAGTGGATCTCTATGAGTTCAAGGCCAGCCTGGACTACAAAGCGAGTCCCAGTACAGCCAGGGCTACATAGAAAAACCCTGTCTAGAAAAGCAAAAACCAGCAAACAAACAAACAAACAAAAGTTACTCACAAATTAAAATCTTTATATACTGAAAAATTTAAAACAACACAACACCACACAGTCATGAAGGACCTCGCTTCATAAGTTATTAATATTTGATCACAGTTGCTTCAGGTTTATTCATATGTAATAAGTATTAAAACTCAGTCAAAAACCTTGTGTGCCTCTTTCTAATTCCACGTTTTTTTCTGACTATATCCACTAATCTGAGTGTGCCCTTTGTCATTTCTGTTTATGTAACACAGGTCTCCCTAACAAATACATAGCATTAGTCTGTGTTCTAAATTTTTACATGAATGCTAAACAGGTAAGTGTACAGCATTGTTTTCACCATTGCTAGGCTGAGATTTATTTATCTTCTCATCAGTGGCTCTCCTGTGCAGTGTTAATGGTTGTAATGTGTCGATTGAATGAAAGTGTTGTGGTCTACTATACTGATGATTGATTTCAACTTTTCACTGCCAAATACATTTTCTTTCTTTCCTCTTCGGCCTTCACCTCTTCCTCCTCCTTCTTCTTCTTCTTCTTCTTCTTTTTTTTTTTCCGAGACAGGGTTTCTCTGTAGCTTTTGAAGCCTGTCCTGCAACTAGCTCTTGTAGACCAGGATGGCCTCGAACTCACAGAGATCCACATGCCTCTGCCTCCTGAGTGCTGGGATTAAAGGCGTGCGCCACCACCGCCCGGCTCACCTCTTCCTTCTTTGATTTAGTTTTAGTTTCTGGTTTTTTGAAACAGGGTCTCACCTGGTGGGCCTAGAACTGACCATATCAACCAGGCTGCCTAAGTGTGGATCCTCCTACCCTGCCTCCTGACTTCTGGGATCATAGGTCTGCACCCCATGCCTGCAGGTCTTTAGGAACAGCTTTCATGCCAAGTCCCGGGATTGAGGGAGCAACTTTCCTCAGAACAGATACTCTGAAGCAGACCTTTCTATCCTGGGGTAAGTGCAATTTCAGTTCTATTAGACCGATGACATTTCTGCATGCAGTAGTAGTGCTGACTTGCATGCATTTTGATGCATTTTCAGATCCATTGCATCCAGGTTTCCAAACATGATCTGTTCCTCCCAATGAGATGTGAGTGTGTGAAATCTGGGAGGGTGAAACGGACGCCGTGACTCGAGTGTGTTCACAAGTGAGCACAGCCGTGGAAGACTATGACTTCCGAGGCAGGACTAGCAGAGGCCCAGGGATTAGCCCCCTGTCTGTGGAACACAATCTTCACTCTCCAGCTGACTACAGTGGCAGCTTCCAGGGGATGATGGTTCTGGATCCATATGAGAGGCGAAGTCACCTTAGCTGCTTTGGGAACTGAGGCTGAAGTTCTACTTAGAATCTGCTTCCTTAGGGCATGATTCTCTGCACCATTAACTGCACTGCAAATAACTATGCTCTGCCATAAGTTGAGGCGCAGACTTTAGCTTTAGCTATTTCCACAGACTCGGTGCTTTATACTTCATGCCCTTTGTATAGAAGTCCACTTAAAACAATTAAACTTACCTTTATTATGACCAGCATTTTAGCTAATTCAGTGTAGCTTTCTTTTTCTTTTTCTTTTTCTTTTTCTTTTTCTTTCTTTCTTTCTCTTTCTTTCTTTCTTTCTTTCTTTTTTTTTGGTAATAGTTGCCTGTGGCAAGTGGCACTAAATGGGTAAAGCAGGTCTTCCCACTTTCTGTGAGGGACCTCTGCTTCCAGGCAGCCCAGGTCCCCAGCAGCAAGCACCACGCCCAGTCTGTGCCAGTCCCATGTGTGTGCAGTCATTGATGTGTATCTTGCCTTTCAGTTGGACACTGTCATCCTATATACATGGTGCTGCCTCTGCCTTTTGCAGAAAAGAAATCATCAAAGAAAATAACACAGACACACAAAGCACAAAAGAAAACTTGTATGCAGAGGTTGGCATCCTGATTTAAACCTGAAATGGCCTCCCACAAGCGCATGTTCCCACCATGCTTCGTGCCCAGCTTCTGGTATTTTGAAGGTCATGAGGCGGGGGGGCCTGGTGAGGATGTCACTAGGGGCGGAATTCTGAAAGGTTCCACTGACTTTCAGTCCAGGCCTGAGCACTCCCTGTCCTGCCCCTTCACAGTGTGAAGAAGCGGCCACAAGCTCCTGCTGTCACCAACTGAGCCACTCCTGTCCCACCATGCCTTCCCCAACACAAAGGACGGAGAGCTTCCTAAACTGTAAACTAAAATAAATCCTTCCTCTTTTATGCCACTTGGGTCAGGCATTTTGTCACATTGAGCAAACTTTGCTAGCACACACAGTTAGTAGCTAGAAAGTACACTTCTCCTGCCTAGAGGGATCTCAGTGAGACCATGATTACACCAGATGCTGCTGGCACCACAGAACTGTCAGCTTGCCTTCACTTGTCAGCCACTCCCCCATCACCTTTGCAGAAGGGCCAATTTTTGCGATTTTTGTTTCTTGCTTTTCTCTCCCTTTGATCCCCTCTGAAGGTAGCTCCAAGCTGTAAAGTTTACTTTTTGCGCATTTTGAAGCATTGTACTTATGAAACCATGTTGTATGTATCTGTGTTGTTGATACAGGACACTTGGCTGTTTTCACCAACAAAGAGATCTTGGAGATCATTTCACAGTGCCACATTTCAAGACAATAATGTATGTATGTAGCTGACATCATGGGGGTAACCACTGGGTAGCCCAAATGCTTTGTCATTATAAGCATGCTTCCAAAATTATACATGTACATACTTCTGCAAATAAGTCTGTTCATGTTCCAATACTTGACTGCTCTATTTTGTGGATTTATAATATATTTTAAATATTTGGCTGGTCTAGTTTGCCATTATTTTTATTATTTTTCTGGTTATTTTTAAAATTAAATTAAAATATAATCACGTCATTTCCTTTCCCTCTCTTTCCTCTTAACCTCTTATTACTTCCCTCCCACTCTCTCTCAAATTTGTGTTTTCTTTCTAAATTATTTAATAATATAAATCTAGCCTCCTGTGTCCTCCTGTATGTATGTGTGTGTTTTGTTAAACTTTCTTTTCATTTAATTTTAATGTGGTTTTTTTTCTAATTGGATTTGCTTTCCTTTTCCTACCACTGAGGATTAAACCCAGGACCTTGTACATGCTAGGTAAGCATTTTACCACTGAGCTACACGGCCAATTTCTCAATGTTATTTCATACTTTGCTATGTTCCTACTGATATAGTCATTTTACAGAGGATTCCCCTTCCCCTTCCTAGTGAGAAAAAAATAATCACATAATGTTCTAATGCTGCTCATTTATTTCTTGTCCTATTGTACAAAGTAGTTCTTTCAGGCAATATTAATAGTGATTTTAAATGGTCAACTGTGATTTGTTCGATTTAATGAGCCTAGCTCCACTGTTGCATCTAGTCACTTAAGATTTTGATTTAATAATAGGGACAACACAGAGGCTATGGGGAAAGGATGGTGGCAAATCCATGACCTTATTTAAAAACCCATGGTTTTTCTTCTTGGCTAGGTTGTAGTGATGGCTGTGCTTTGTTTAGCTACTCATTTTACCCTTTTCCTCAGTCAGATTTTAAGGAATCCTGTGAAAGATGGTGGCCAGAGTCATGATTTATACATCCCCTCCAAAATCCATATTGAGATTCAATTGCTACTGTGCTAGTATCAACCCATTGTCTTGGGAATGCGCTAGCTATCACAGAAATGACTTCAGCCAGCTCTCTGCCCCAAGTGTCTTCTTTTCCCAGGGTGCATTGCATTCATCGTTGCACATGAGAAGCCGCTCACCAGCTGCGGAACCTCCATCTTGGATGGCCCAGTCTCCAGAACTCTGAGCTAAGTGAGCTATTGCTAGTCGCTAACCTTCTATCATAGCATTAGAAGAAAAGCAAGGCAGTGCACGAGGGAATAGCAGAGATTCCAGAGAATTCCAGCCATTCCTCTTATTGATCAGAGCTGGTGTGGACAGGTACAGCTTCGGAAGGAGGCGCTATCTGTCATTCACCCTCCTTTCCATGCTGGGCATTGACTGGGATTTGCTTGGTTAACAAAGACAAGAAGAAGTAAGATGGGGGTGGGGTAGGGGTGGGGAACACACGAATGGGCAGACAGACAGACTTGCCTCTCATCATAGCGCAGAGTAAGTTTGAGATGTTTTTATTTCCTCACTGTTAATACCATCACCACCTACATATATTTACTGCCACTTCTCATCCATTACAGAGCCCCCTCCTCTTGCTCCCCATCACGGGAACACTCGAATCATACTCTTTCCTCTGTTAACCTTTCCTTCCAGGATAGTTTATTTTCAAGAGGAAACATTTGATAAAGCTCGGAGTAATTTTAAATAGATGATTTGCCATGCTAACTCTTGTCACTTATCATGTGCACTTCAGTTCGACCTCACTGCTGTCTGTTAACCTTCCATGGCGCTGTTAAAGCAAGCCATTTGCAGTTACCCTGTGAAAAGTCTGCATTTAAATTGCTTTTCCATCCTTCCCCAAAGTTTCCATAACTATAAATAAATTTAATTACCGTTCTGAGAACTGTAAGCAAATCTTCTATTACATTTTTAATCTTTTATCTCCCCCTTGTCCCTCTACCAAGTATTCAGTTTATCAGGCAGTTACCCTGTGTCTTGTGGCAATTCGGTCCTCCTCCCCACAAATAAAACCCCGAGTGGATTTTCTCTTCTGTCCAGGCAGGGTATCTAAGGACTTCAGTACACCCCACACCCCAGCCCTTCCCCTCAGATAGGAATATGTCTGTGAATCAGACACTGGAGAATTGGTTCTTGCCGCCACTGCCAGCTGAATGACACATATTCAAGGCAGTGTCTTCACACCCAAGTGTAAGTCTCCATGCACTAAGAGGTGGGTCAAATCCTCCTTGAAGAGGCTACGCCCTGAACTGAAGATGGCTTTCTCGGGCAGGTTGTGTTTGCTTTGCTTGCTTGGCTTTGTTTGTTGAGATGTGCCATCAGTCACGGTGTGTTCCAGGCTGGCCTGGAATTCATGGTGATCCTTTTGCCTCAGTTTCCTGAGTGTTGGGGATTGCAGCTAGGAGCTGCAGTGTTCTCTGGAGCAGTTTCTAATGTAGTTTCTTATTTGTCTTTGACAAAACATTAATGATGTAAAAAGGGCAGATAGTCTTCTTATTCTCTCAATTAAAAACGTAGAAATTAAATCAAATCACGTTCTGGATGGACGGAGACACACACACACACACACACACACACACACACACACCCCTTCCCAGTTGTCTCTGGTTTCCACCTTCCACTTTTTCAAGCAACTTTACTCTGTCTTCCTTTCAAATTGACCGTGAGGACAACAGTGGGCTTAGAGTCCTTCTACGACAACAGGGGTGGAAGGGGTTGCAAAGCAAGTGGATCTGGGCTTTCAGCCCGGCCTCTTGAGCCCTCCATGCATGTTGGTCTCTTCCTCAGTTTACCTGCAGATCCCAGTTGCACCTCACCTCAGATTTCCACAGGGAAGTTGCATCTGGGCTTGTTCTATCTCTTCTGTGATAGTTACACACCATGACTCAAGTACCTCCCCTTAATCTAGAACAAGGAGGGTTTGGTTGTCTGTCTACCTGGGCTTCTGCCTACAACATCACCTGCACAGTCTTGGGGTCCTGGAACCTTAAGGGGCTGCTCCTTCTGGAATTGAACAAGGAAGAGAGGAAAACTGGACATGTCTCTCAAACAGAAGCAGAAAGACGCAAGCAAGAGAAAGCTTGAGAGAACCAGAATCTTCCATCTGAGACACCAACAATGGAGGTGCTGGAGAACCATTCTAAAGCGCCTAACTACTGATGGCCGCTGGCGGTAGGAAAAAGTCACACGTAGCTTCCTGAGGAATCTGTCGAAACTCCTGTTCATGGACAATTATAACGATAATAGTCATGATGAAAGGAATTTCGGTGTGCCGCATCTGAAGTGATGTGCATATGTTTCTCTGCAGTGACTAACTTTGCTCTCCAGCAACCAATGCGGTGATCCTTCACATCTAGAAAAACTGAGGCAAAGAGAAGTAGGCAGCTGATTTCTGATCGCCCAACTCCTAAGTGGCAGAGTGAAGGCTATACCTGGGGATTGTGCATGGTTAAATGGTGAAGATATCATGCTAGGGTCTCACACCAGGTGGCTTGCAACTGCCTGTAACTTCAGTTTCAGGGGATCTGAAGCCCTCTGACCACCTTGGGTATCTGTGTGCATATGGTGCACATAAACTCATACAGGCACACACACACACATGCATAATAAGTAGATAAACAAATCTCTCTTTATCTAACTACCTTTATCTACAAAAATATAACATGCTAAAGAAAATGAGGCAATCACAAAGGACAAATCTGTTTAATTCCTTATTTCTGAGATACTGAGAATAGTCAAATTCATAATTAGTAAGTGAAATGGGGACTGGAGAGATGGCTCAGTGGTTAAGAGCACTGAGTGCTCTTCCATAGCACCTAGGTTCAATTCCCAGCATGCACATGGCAGCTCACAACTGTTTGTAACTCTAGTTCCAGGGGATCTGACACCTTCATACCAGTCAGTGCACATGAAATAAAAATAAATAAGAACACTGACTGTTCTCTCAGAGGCCAAAGTTTGGTTCCCAACACTCGTATGGTGGCTTACAACCATCTGCAGCTCCAGTTCTAGAGAACCCGATGCCCTTTTCTGGCTTCTTGGGGCACCAAGAATGCAAGCGGTGCATAGACATACAGGCACAACACTCATACAAATCAATAAAAAAATCTTCTTAAAAGTGGAGTGATAGTTGCCAAGGGCTAGGGAAAGGAGCTGAGGAGTTATTGTTTATTAAGAAGAGAGCTACGGTTTTGAAGCATTAAACTCCTGAAGAGGGATGGTGGTAACAGTGGTACAACAATATGAATGTATTGAATGCTATGCAAATGTACATATGCGGAAGTACGCAAATGGGTAAAATGGTAAACTTCATGTTACGTGCATTTTGCCACAATTTAAAAAAAAAATCGACTTACTAAGAAATGGAGCATAATCACACAGCACAGGAGATCCAGAGGAAACTGCAGTTAGCATGCAGTTCCTGCATCACTGTTGACCCAAGTCACTCCAGCTTTCCCTTGGGCCGTAGCTGGGGGTGTATTCTGCTCAACTCCTGCTCCAGGGTGGTTGCTGCAGCCAGAGACATCACAGCAGGGCATGTGACAAAGAAAGAAGGGTGGTTTTGTGTAACGTTTTTCGTGTGTCCCCTCTCCAACAGATAGGCTGAAACTTAATGTCCAATGATGATGTTAGACCATGAGGCCATAGGCAAATAGTTAGGTGCTGGAGGTAGGGCCTTTGTGGTTGGGACTGATGCAAATCTGCAGGAAACTTAAGAGAGCTCCTTTTTGCCTTCCTCCCATTTAAGAACCTGTAGAGCAGTGGTTCTCAACCCTCCTAATGCTGTGACACTTTAGCATAGTTCCTCACGTTGACCCCTAATTATAAAATTGTTTCTGTTGTTACTTCATAACTGTAATTTTGTTACTGCTATAAATCGTAATGTAAATATCCATGTTTTCTTATGGCCTTAGGAGCCTCCTGTGAAAGGGTCAAGTGATCCACAGGTTGAAAACCTGTTCTAGAAGTATTGTGTATGAAGACAAAGACCTGAGGAGCTGGTACCCTGGTCTGAACTTCTCAGCCTCCAGAACGCATAAGCAACAGATATCTATTGTCTATCAATTAGCCATTATCAAGTTAGAGCAACCCACACGGAGAGACAGACAGAAGAGAGGAAACTTCCCAGAAGGCCTCCAGCATTGCATTGACCATTTCATTTGTCACCTGCTTGTGTCGATGGGGGCTGTAACGAGTAGCTTGAACCCATCAGGACTGGTCTTTTGGGGCTGAGCTCAGAGCTTTCTTTCCCTAAAACAGAAATCCACATGAGGTAAGAGACATCCCTGAACAAATTTCTCTCAGTTAGGGAGGTGAGAGTGGTAGACAGGATGCTGAAGAGAAATCCAATAGTGTCTGCTACGAATTGAATAAACTAGTTTGTAAGTCACAGCGCTGTTGGCAGGGCACACTCACCAGAGCGTGTGTCATTAGCACCTGTCAGTTTAAGTTCCCTCTAAAATATATCTCAATACCATCTTTTAATTGGGAGTTCATTTGGTACAACTGCCTGCTCACAATGGCTTAAAAGTGTCAGAGCAGATGGGGCTACCAACTGAAATTTTGATACTACATCATGGGGGTTTTCAATGGATAGAGTTTAGGGAAAGGGAAGGGGTGGGGGGCACAGAGGAGAGCAAGTGAGAAGGAACGATTTGATGCTCCTTATCTACACTCATGTGAACACACACTTGTGCTACTCACCTGTACACTCGTATGCACGCTCACACGCATACCCACACACTCCCATCTCTACACACACACAGAGGAGAGGATTAGTGAGAACCTTGGCCAGAGGCTCAGTTCCAAGCCCACTTGCCCACTTGGACACATCATGAGCCTTATGCCTGGGGTGACTTAATCTCATAATTTTTCTGAGTGTTTCTTACACATGAGAGGGACACAAGCAGGGTCATCTATATGACACCCAAGGGACTGTGGAGGAACTCTGTCAACCAGACCCTTTGCCATCATAGCCCTAGGTTACCAGCCTCTTCTGTCACCTCTTAGAGCCTGGGGATCCTTCCTGGTCTCTACACCTCTGTCTTGCCTCACCATCTGTACCTGACCAGGAGCAAAGCTCTCTGTCTGGCTCTGGTTTCAGATAGTCAATGTCACAACTCATCTCCACAGTGACCTCGAAAGGAGCCTCTGTCTGATTGTGCCATCGTTGGTGACCAACAGGCAGAGTGGTTTGTCTATCTCTCTGGCATGCTAGCTAGCCACATACATCCTGCATGCATGACTCTGGCTTCCATTGTCCCTATACTTCTGGGGTATACCATGCTTTTGTACCCCAGATGCCACTTCCCTTGGGCAGACTAACCCATCCTCCTTTTAGTAGTTTGGTTCTGCTAGATTCAGATCCTAATCTCAGCATCTCTACTAACCAGAGCCATCAGGCAAGCTCCACCCTGTGACTCTTAAGCTCCTGGTGGGTCTAATGTCCTTGTAAGAATCAGACAAAACACCCAAGGGAAGTACCTGGGACAGTGTCCTGACTCTAGTGAGTTCTTGAGTAAGGTGGCTATTATCATTGTATAGATTCCAGCCCAGACATCACTGCCTCAAGGGAAATTGCCCGTGCCCCTTCGCTAGCACAGTCCCTTCTTCCTTTCTCCCCACTCGTCATGTAGGCCTGGTCCTCCAGCCAGGATGTGATTTTTAGCTATTTAGGCTTTTCCTTTTCTCCTTCTCACAGAAGATGAGCTCTTGGACAGCAGGATCCCTGTTGTATTCATTTTTGAATTTGCAGGACCTTGCCCAGCATATTTCACAGGGCAAGCATTTTCCTAGATGTGTATGCAGTGAGCAATCCATCAACAGCCTTTGAGGAGCATCACCCTCTATCCAGTCCAGTGCCAGCCTCTATGAACTTCACAGAATCAGGACGTCCCATGGAAACAAAATGTCACTGAGTATGTAAGAACTCTCGTGCCCTTGGTAACCTAGCTAGGTCCACCTGACTGCCTGGGTGACCCACAGTCCTTCCTCACCACTCATACCCAAGTCTGGGGGGGGATCTTATTTACCGAATACTGAGATTGCCTTCTCTCTTCTTTTCATATGAACAGGGAACAGAATGGCACGATCACAAAGTGTCTGTGACAACTCCCGGGTCATTTGGTTGGTCCCATTTTCAGGTGTCGCAAGTGCTTATGCACATGACCAGGCCCGTAGAAAGGTTTCTACCAAGGAGGGGTGGGAAGGGGACAGATGGTTGGTCAAGTTCCTAAAAATAGTCTTTATGTCCAGAACTTTCTATTCTCTGAGCCAATGATACAAGGATAGATTGAAAGCCTGGTTTACCCCACTCCCCACCCCCAAGCCCACTCCATTTTTATATTGCTCCAAGGTTAATAGCCATGTCGTGTGGGGTCATAGAAGACATCTGTGTCTCAGATAATATGCTTACGGTGATTACCACACGTAATTGACTGACCTTCCCTCATTCTTTCTCCACTGCAGGCAGGGGCTGATAGGCTGAAGCAAGCCATAAGAGTTTATTTTCCATCACACACCATTGTACGGCTGAGCAAATATTTCAGCAAGCTTTGAATGCACTACCTTTTCAAGCTCCAGGTTTCCAGAGTTAAAATAGGAAGCCACAACAAACCTAATATTAGATTTTAAATCAACGTCGGCCGTCCTACTTGTGGTACTGTAGTAGACATCATGGAAAATCAGGTTCAGGGAAGGAATGCTGTGGGAATCCTTGTTCCACCAACTTCACCCGTCTTTGCCTGGCCTGGTGAGCAGAAGCAGATATTCTTGATGAGTTTTCTTTTTACAGTGTCTGTTCAGAGAAAGAGAAACGTTAGCCCCTGGGTGCCCAGATGATACCCCACAGGGTAAAGGGACTCCAACACTTTGTAGTCGGTCTATGCAATCATAAGCCTGCCACATGAGGTCCAGCCACCAACTCCTGCATCTATCTGCCTTCTCGAGGCTTTACCACAGATGCGCCTATGCCAAGCTCTCAGTGAGCAGCGCCCTTCAAGACAACTGAA
This sequence comes from Dicrostonyx torquatus, assembly GCA_028555095.1. NCBI lineage: Eukaryota > Metazoa > Chordata > Mammalia > Rodentia > Cricetidae > Dicrostonyx > Dicrostonyx torquatus. The sequence continues at coordinate 6,448,214 of JAQHUG010000024.1, forward strand.
GCGCTCGATCCCAGAGAGAGTGGAAAAGGGAGACACAAATGAGAGAAATTCCCCAAAGCAAACTTCAAAATGTTACATTAAGATTTTAAAACTTTTTAATAATGTTTTCCCTTAGCTCTGTTCCATCTATCTAGCAATTAATCCATCAGCCTTCACATAATACACACCTACAGGAAACACGATTGCATGTCTCTGGCTGGATTCCACTGTGAATTACTAATGTGTTAACATTGGGGAATTCCAAGCTCCCTTGACTTTCAGCATCCCCTCTCCCATCCCAGCCCTTCCAAATCAGCCCTGAGTATCACAACAGGTGAGGCTGGGTCTTAGCAGCTGTGCTGGGTTGGTGTCCAAGTCTCAGAGAAACAACCAGGGTCTATAGCTCAGTGCTGGGACCTCACCCAGGTCTGAAGCCCCAGTGTTTGGGCGCTAAAACTCACATCATCTCGCCAAACCTGTACAGGGCTGCATCTCAAGACGTCGAACCAGAGGTGAGTGTCAATGAGGAAGTTTTCAGTCGAGTGTTATGCCATGGTGCTACAGCAGAGTCACTTGAAGGGCAACGGCCTCAGTTGAGTTCTAGTTACTGTTTAGAGAAAGCTACCTGGAATTGCTGGGTACCAATATTTCACAGAAGTTGTCCATGCCCTTCCGTGGGTGAGGGAAAAACAAGAAAAAGGGGGCGGAGGGAGGAAGTTGCCACTGCTTAACAGAAAAATTATACATATTCTAAACATATGGGTGATCTTTAGAATGTCTCAGCATCACTTCATAATTATATACTACAAGTTTTAATTAACTAAAGCTCTGCAAATCATAATGCCTTATTAAAATGCAATTAATCCTTTGATTAAAAAACAAAAAGCACAAGTATTTACAACGAAAACACAAGTAGAATAATTACAAATATCATGTACCCATTTCTTTTATTTGGGTGTCACTTATGATGTTGCCTGCTCCCTTCATTAATTCAAACACACACATTATCTCGCATCCACAGCAGCGTGAGTGACAGTGGCCACCAAACACACAGCACTATATCCTATTGATTTCGGCAAATCCTGAACAATGCCATTTGCATGCTTGTTTCTGTAATAATAAAGATATGCCATTCAGAATTAAAGCCCGGCCGGGCTAGTGGCAACTAATTGTGTTGTATGTAATGAGTGCAATTTCAATTTGATATCACCCTCAGCTTTTCTTGCCGCACTCGCTAAGTACTTTCAAGTCTTTGTGGGGAAATAATTGATTTTTTTGTGCTGTGGGCACAAGAAAATTATTATGATCTTTTGAATAATGCCAAAGAAAAGACCATGAATGATTTAAATTGGTATATGAAGAAGGCTTCGCCGTGGACTGCCGCTTGACTGACATCCTACTAATGCTGTATCTAGATTAGCAGTTCTTAAGGAGGTAGCTGATACGGAACTGGTAAAACAGAAAAGGTTGCTCCCGACCCTGGGTGGTGGTAAGGATTGCTGCTCCATCTTATGTGTTATCCAGGGAGGACCGACAATTTGGGGATTGAAGGCATGACACGATTACATAATTGCCTGGCCTTCACCACTGAGGGTACGCTTCCACTGATAAATGACACATTTGAAATGGACAGATAGGAGAGGGGCTGAACCCGGACTGTTAGCCGGCCTGCACCTCACTTGGGTAGACCCATCTGTGATGGGCAGATGCCTAAGTCCGGAACAGGAAAGCTAGTTAGTATCCTTTCCTGATAGTCAACCCCAGGAAGAAATGGGGAGTGAGGGAGCGACTTTATTCCTCAATCTTCCCATTAGAAACAGCTGCTTCCTCCTGCTGTGGGCATGGCTTGGATCCGCAGAAGAGCCAAAGTTTGTTCATTCATTTATGTATTTATTGCAAGGCATTGAACCCAGGGCCTTTTGCTCCTAAAGTTGGTTTGTTTGTTCCCTTGTTTGATTTTCAACAAGGAAGGAAACCTAAACCCAGACAAGTGTCCTTTGTGTCCATGGAACCTTGCATCTGCAAACTCAACCAGGGCAACTGGCCCCCCTCCCTTGCTGTCCACCTCCTCCCCACCCTCCAAAACTCAGCCAAGCTTTCCATTCCCAGTGTGCCAGCTTGGACATTGAGGACAGGGAAATAAACACCTTTGAAGGATGGATCACCAATTCAAAACATATTTCCACCTTAAAATGCATCCACCTTAAAATGCATCCCCCCTCCAAATCTCATTCTTCGGAGGGGGACTGTTGTTAATTTAGTTGGTCATAACTAAACAGTTTCTAATCTGGAGCAGGAGGCTGCTGGGAATATTGGACAGTTTAAAGGTTAATCACCATCGCCTGGTTACACAAGTGAGGCAGAACTAATTCCTCCAAAGGCAAATGGCTTGCAGTTTTATCAGCAGTGCAGATTAGAAGTGTTAATATACAGAACAGAATGGACGCTTAAGGGCCGGTTTTCCCCTTATCGGCAAACTTTGCAACAGAACTGAGTTTCTGCGCAACCTCTGCACTTCTATAATAAGGCCCCTTATTTTGCCTCTCGAGCAGAACTATCAAACAATCCTGTCCAAACCACTGCCACCAAAATCAGGGTATTACAGACCACGGCTAATTGGAAGATCACTATAATGAAGGAAAAGATAAAATACTTTGGCTGTTGGCCTAAAATGTGGATCAGCACAACATAGGAAGCTATCTTGCTATGTCACATTCTGGGAGATTTACATAAACAATAAACTCAATCCATCAGCAACCCCCCCAATACATCTTTGTTTACAGTCAATGCAACCTAAAGCCAGACTGAAGGAGGCGGGAGAGGTTCTTTACATAAGGCAATATGATTAGGCCAGCAGTTTTGCAACCGTGCAGGAGAGCAGGAGCTGTGCATATTTCCTCTCTTGCAATCAGCAGGGAGAAAATGGTTTTTAATGTTCTCCATGCTTCCTATATCATAGATATTTAAATATTTGGACCACTCAATATGCTAAAAGGCTCGCACTAGCGGCACAAATTGACTTCCATGATTCTGCAAGGGCTGCAGGTGCCTTTCTAGGGGAAGAGAAAATGGAGTGTGTGGAAAGGGGAGGTTAAAAGGCTCCTGGAAGCTGGTACCCAGGCGACTCAGTGGATATGGCTCTGAGAACTGGGAGGAGGAGGGCAGACGCAGCTGCCAGAGACGGCTGTTTAAGGAGAACAAGATCAGAGAGCGTCAGTGGACTAGGCAGGGTTGCTTTGGTGGGGAATATGCTGGTATACCCAAAGAGGAAGAATGAGGGGGCGCTAGGGGGGCACCGAGAGCAGGCACACCCCATCCTCCTCTGTCTTCTGTGAGGCTGCCCTGGAGGAAGTCATCTCCAAGCACTGGGCAATGTCATCACCACTCCCTTCCACCTTCCCCTGGGTGCCCTAAAGCCCATCCTTCCAGAATCTCTTGGCAGGTAAGAAAGAGTGGGATTGTATGAGGTGAACATACAATCCTCTTTCTTATACAGTGTAAGATTCTCTACGGAGCCATGTCTTTCTTCTGTCTGGTCCACAGACCGTGGAAGAAAGAGGTCAGGGACCTCACAATTTCTATCCATTGACTAATGCACTCAGTTTGTGCTTATTGAATGTGGTGGATGCTGTGGCGGGCACAGGCTGCTCCTAAGGAATCAGAGAGTGCTATGGAGAAGACTGTCTCTGAGTCTGGGCTACAGGAGATAAACTGTCACAGTTTAGAGACTTGAGATACAGAAGTGCAGCTAAGTGGTGACTACTGAGCCAAGGGAGGAAGTGATTTGGTTTCCAGTACCTACAACCACCACTTTACTGAACCAAGCATAATTCCTAACTATATTCTAATTATTTGTCCCTATACCAGTGGTACTCAACCTGTGGGTTGTGACCCTTTTGGGATCCGAACATCCCTTTCACAGGGGTCACCTAAGACCATCAGGAAACACAGATATTTACATTATGATTCATAACAATAGCAAAATTACAGTTATGAAGTGGCAACAAAAATTATGATGGGGATCAGCACAATATGAGGAACAATAGAGAACCACTGTCTTATATTCACAGATAAATGTCGTCTCTATCCTTCTTCAAGGAAGCTTCTCTTTGCATAGATGGACACTATTCCAGAAAACCACAACCAATAAAAATGCAGAGTTGTGAGCACGGTGGCAGTAGCACAAACCTTTAAACCCAGGAGACTGAACTGGGTGGATCTTTTGTAGTTCAAGGTCAGCCTGGTTTACAAAGAGAATTCCAGTACAGAAACCCTGTCTCAAAAAAAAAAAGGCAGAGTCGTGGATCCTCCAGTCCTAAGGGATACAAAACAACGCCAGCACCTAAGGTTCAGAGAACATTGTGGAAGAAGGGGCATAAAGACTGTAAGATGTAGATCAGGGAGCTTGCTGTGAGATTCTGTTGCCTACTAATGCCAGAAGTTACATCCACAAAGTCTTACCACCATGACTTCCCAAACATGGCCCAAACAAGGACTACAACAATAAAAAAGGAAAAAATAAGAGTCAGACAGTGGTGATGCACACCTTTAATCCCAGCACTCAGAGGCAGAGGCAGAGGCAGGCTGATCTCTGAATTCAAGGTCAGCCTGACTTACACAGTGAGTTCCAAGATAGCCAGGGCTACACAGAGAAACCCTATCTTGAAAAAAAACCAAAACAACAAAAGATACTGGTCTGGAATTGACAAAAGCAGGTACAGCCTAGAAGGCCATGAGGACTTACAGACAGTTTTCAGAGCCCACTTGAGACTCAGAGTGGAAAACTGAAAGGGAAACTGGTCAGCGAGGCCATGGCATCTCTCCAGTCAGCTTCCAGGACTACACAGAAAGGGAACACATTTGTCAAGATGGAACTGCCTGGGAGGTGAGCCTGAGGCCTCAAAGACAAGTGGGCTTCAGAAAAGCCCAGATCGGTTTGGGTAAGAGCTGGAGCAATCCCTGGGTTGCTGCTGCCAAGAATCAACACTTGGGCCTCACTAGGCCCTGGGCCAATGCGCTTCCATCCAGCTGGGGAAACCAACAGGCTGCTTTGGGTAGCAGGAGAAGGAAAGGCTAAGGGCAGAGAAGGCATCCAGGCCATCGGGATATCCAGCTGCCAAGTGCTGGCCACAAAGCAAGAAGCCTTCCAGATTTTTTCACCACTGATTGGGAGCCGCTGTCAGTCAAGAGATGCAGCTGACAGAGCTGATACCATTGTGAGCAAATTATTACTCTACATTTTCATGTAAGTGCATGGCATGTGAGTATCTTCCTTGTCTTTAGAGGGGATGCTGTCCTCTCAGCTCAGCTTGACCATTTGAGGTTCAGAAGTTGACTGTCTATGTTGGAAGTAGATATAGATGTTCCTTTGGGGTAGGTACCTGTATTTCATGTTAGCAAGAATGAAGCTTCCAGACCCTATGCTATTCTTCTAAGTGGTTCCCTTCCTGTGAGCCTAGCCTGTGATAAGACCAAGTCTGATCCATAGCAGGTAAACTTACTGAGAGTCAGATAAAAGTCCCCAACTGCTATTTAATCCAGTGCTGGTTGCTGTAACTGAGTGTCCTTTCCACATCCGTGGCTCATGCCCTGGATATTTATAGAGTTATATTATACTGGGCATCAGATACTATGCTGACACTATTTCTACTTTTCTATTACTGTGACAAAACAACATGATCAAGTCAACTTATAAAAGAAATCACTTATGGTTTCAGAGGGTTAGAGCCCATGACAATAGAGCAATGGCATGATGTCAGGGACAGTAGAGTTCACATGTCAACCACAAGCAGGAGGCATGGCTAACTCTAAAGGTTCCAGTCTTCTGAAACCCCAAGGCCTGCCCTGAATGACATGCCTCTTCCAACTAGGCCACACCTCCTAATCCTTCTCAAACTATTCCACCAACTGGGTACCAAGCATCCAAATATATGAAGCTATGGGGGTCATTTCCATTCATACCACCATACTATGGTTACAATAATTAATAATAATAATGATAGCAGTAGTCTCTTCCTTCCAAAAGTTCTCATTATTTTGGGGGTGGAGCACCTATGAAGACACTCAGCACAGTGCTAATGGTTTTAGTGCAAGCGCAGAAAAAGCTTGTGAGGGAGAGTTGAAGTCTCCTTAGTTTGCAGCAGAGCAGGTAATGCTGGATCCAAGCTCAAAAAATATGTAGCTAGTCCCTGGGTAGTGAGGCATTTAGTACAGAACAAGTTCTATAACGAGAACGAGGAGGGAGAGTTGAAACCAATACTCAGAGAAGAAGAAATAGAAGCAAGACCTGAAAACATAGGCCAGGATGCATGCGTTAGATAGAGGTGAATATATAATTAATGTTCATGAGTCAACATTATATATTAAATAAGCCATTATGCAGAAACATGCATGGAGTAGGGTGAGGACTTGATAACCACTAGAGGTTTGCAGAAGATTAAGCCTGTTTCTCTATGTTTAGTTGTGAATGTCCCCCCACAGTCTCCTGTGTTTAAACACTTGGTGGGGAGCTAGTGTTGCTGAGCTGGGAGGCTTTAAAATCTTTATGAAGCAGAGTCTGGTTATAGAGGTGTCACTGGGGACTGTCCTTTGAGGGTTAGAGCCTGGCCATGTTTCTGGTTATTTTTTCTGCTTCCTGTTGCCATGTTTTCTGTGGAATCTCTCTGAAGCCACAAGCTAAAACATATCGTTATGTTTGTGTCTTTGTGTCTCGTATTAAATCACAAAAATGTAAAAAGTAACTAATATATTCTCCTAGAAGCAGTGACTCAGAATTTGTTAGCAGTGTTCAAAACATCTTTATAGAACTCCTATATAATAGAACTGACTGCAAAGGGGAAGACGTTTGTGAGGTTAGAGTTCACAGACACTTGAGAGTTGAAGTCACTCAACACATAGGAAACCCCCCTCCCGGCAATAGATACTCTTTCTTATATATGAAGAATCAAGGTGCATGGGAACTTTGCACCCACAAAGATGCTTTTGCTGTTGTTAAATGTCTTTTAAGACACCTTAAAAACAAAACATCTTTTTCAGCATAAATACTGAAAGGATAAGTCCTCGAACCTTGGCCCTGAATTCTGGTGAGAGACTCCAGAAATTCCTCCAAGTGTCGTCAGAACCAGAGTCTGCCTTGACCAGACCAGACCTCTCTCCCTTGCTCCTGGCTAACTCCTTTCAAATGACAATTGCATCTCTTCCCTGGCTTCCATGGTGTATTACATCCTTCTGAGTTTTACCCCTGTCCCTCAACTCCTGTTTCAGTCCATGCAGCTCACCCGGTGGTGGATCCCAACCCTGTCAGACTACCCATCCTGCACAAGGGTCAGATCACACCTGATCAGAACGCACAGTTGGGAAACAAACACCATCCATCAAAGGATGCTGGTCAGAGAAATGGAAAGGAAGACTCTTGGGAAGAGAGGCTGGCACTTAAGAGCACAAAGGGGAGTTGAAAAGACAAGGAGTTCTTCTGTCCCTCCTTATCTCTCCTCCTCTTTTTTCATCTTCCTCCCTCCTGATTCTCTCGGCCTTTCTTTCTCAATCTACCCTACTGAATTTGCAGGCCTTCTTGATTTGCCTTGCCTGGGCAGCCTCTCCCTTCTAGCTTTGCCTGGCATGCGGCTTAGGGTTTGCCAGGCACTTGTTCTACCTTCCAGTCTCAAGGCCTCTGTCTCAAATGCCCACGACCAAATGCTCAGAGTTTACCTGTGCAAGGAAGGACCTGATTGACTCTGCTTTTAAAACCTTCTCTCAAATCAGGTGCCCTGGTCCCACCAGTCAGCTGGAGGGTGGAGGGAATGAAGGGAGGTCATTTCGTGGTCCTCTAAGCCCTTTCCAGAAGGGTGGTAAGCAAAATACAGTTCACTGACATGGATCTAGACCCCCAAAATATGTTCTCTACAGCCATTTCACAACCAAGGCTGTGCTCCAAAATAAGAGGAAACCCTCTGGCTGTATCAGGGACCTGTATCCAATCTTCCTTGTTACTTCATTGTCTACAGGAGAGTCTGGGACAATCACTTAGGATACTTGGCCTTGTGGTGTAGAACTGTCTCCTGGGGACATTTTAGCCCTGGAGCCCAGATTCCTCCTCTTCTGCCTGAGCTGGGCTCTGTCTTTCATCAGTATCCCAGGAAAAGTGACAGGGACAGCAGTCTAGGACAACTGTCTCCCTGAGGGAGGCTTCAAGTGGGCCGAGGACAGGAGCTCACTACCTCAGAGCTTGTGTTACACAGGAGGGTCCATCCAAGAAGATGGAGAGGAGATGGGCTGAGGTGGATAACAAGCAGGAGAAAGAAATGCAAAGGGGTCTCTCAGTCAGGGCAGACTTAGAAGAGTGGAGGAGATCAGGGTTGGTCGGGAACCAAGGTGGGAAATGAGGAGGTGACGTCATAAGACCAATTTCAGCCTTCTCTCTCCATAAGGGTGGCTTGGCTGGTAGGAGAGGCAGTTGCTATCATTTTCCCCCTTGCTTCTACCTTTCCAGGTGTTCCATGATGAGCACTGAAAAACTGCCCTGCTCTTTTGTCTGGGTTCTCTCTCCACAGAAGGAGAACGGCTTTCAGGGTAAATGAAAGTGAAGATATGACCAGTCCTAGGCATGGTTGAGAAGATTTTTACCATAGACATGAGAGAGCGAGCAGCCAGAGGCATCTGAAAGGATCTAGACTAAGCAAGGTCAGCAGAACAGACCAGGCTTGTGAGAGATGGGGAGCAAGAGAGGAAGAGAAGAGAGGAGACAAAGAAGATCAAGAGGTTGAAATGACTGGTTTATATAGGAAAGAAAAGCTGAGGGGAAGGAAGGTGGAGTGGAGACCGTTAGGGTAGGGGCAGGGGTGAGGAGTGTAGAGCCAAGACTCTGCAACAGGTACTGATGATGCTGGCTGAGTGCCTTGTGGCCAGCATCCGCTGGGATGTTACTAGGCACCTCAGTTAGCCATCTGAACTGAGTTTCTTTGGGACCTAACACAGAGCTTATTGGCCACTATACCCGAAAGTCCATTTCCTTGACCATTTCCTTCTTTGCATATACCTGGCCAGGGGGCTGGATAACCCAAGTATTGTATTCACAGACTTTGCAGGTCTGCTTTCTGCTTACGCGGATCTTTTTTCTCTAGTGCACATGCTTTAGATTGGCCTTTCTTGGTACTATATCCAAAAATGCTGGGCATGGAATGGCATAGATTTGGGGAAAAGGAATAGCAGCTGCCAGGTGTGTTCTCAGGTTGTACATCTGAAGTTAACTGGTTTCGTTCAAAGACCTGCTATTGAGAGGAATTGGTATTAGTCCAGAGCCTATTAAAGCTAGACTTCAACAAATGACCACAGATTGGACAGGAAAGATGGGTCCACTTGAAAGGTGCACAAACCAAAAAGACCATTGAGCACAGGTCCCCGGGCTAGCCCTTCAGCACAGTCTCAGAGAGGGAGATACCTTTGTTCTAAGATACTCCTCACTCCGGGACTCTAAAATATGCAATAGTGAGGAAGGAAACTCCAAGTTTCTTTTGCCATAGCTTCTTTTGCAAGGTATTTGATTTCACTGTGTAAAAACAGGTCACTGAGATTGATTTAATAAAAAGCTAAGTGACCAATGGGTAGGCAGGGATATAGGCAGGACTTCTTTACAAAGAGAGCTCCGGGAAGAAGAAAGGCCAAGTCGCCAGCCAGACACAGAGAAAGCAGGACATGCAGGAGAGGTAAAAGCCACACGGCAGCACATAGATTAATAGAAATGAGTTGATTTAAGTTATAAGAGCTAGTTAGAAACAAGCCTAAGCTAAGGCTGGGCTTTCATAGTTAATAAGAAGTCTCCATGTCATTGTTTGGGAGCTGGCGGGACAGAGAAAGACTCATTACAAGTTTCACTCTACCCTCTCTAAATTCTCACAACTAGGGACTTCTGGCTTGGTTACTCCTCGATGGGCACACGTGTGGAGGGTGGCAAAAGTCTCTGGCAGTGAACCATTTTCTTTTCATGTAAGAGAAATTGATTTAATGCCTGTTATCTCCCACTTGAAATTATTCTCCTAGGCAGTTATACAGTTTTTCCATCTGCTTTTATCATGGGCAACAGTTCTTCGGGTTAACTTGCCCTGAAGGTCATGCTATAAGTGGTCTTAGAAGTCCCTGTCTTGGGGAACATTTTCTTTTCCTTTGGGAAAAGATGGGGTGACTTCTGAGACCCTTTGTACCCTGAGGGCTTTCTAGAATTGAACGACATCCTCCAGAAGAGCCATGTGTCTTCTGTGTTCAATTGCATCCCTCAGTGACCCAATGAAAGATGAGTCAGCCCAGCCTTGTGCTCAGTGATGAGTCAGCCCCGCTGGGATTCACCTGACTTGCAGGCCCTTCTGTGGGTCATTGGCAGCTACGTTTCTACATCTCCCCAAAGAGCCCTTTCAGAACACTACTTCTATAATATAGGAATTCATCCCACAGAAGTAAAACTCAGTCCAAAGAAAATTACCCCAACTCCCACCATGCTAAAGGATCACTGCTAATATTGTTCATATGTGTCTTTTCATGCATATGTATGGTGTTTATTTGCAAAACAAATAAAGGAATCATAAAATGCAATACTCTTCTGAAACCCCATTTACAATCAAGGAATAAGCTGAGTGTGGCTGTGCGCACCGTGGTACGCGAGTCTACAGTGTCATTTTAAATGGTCTCATAGTGCTGCAAGGCCTACCCATAATTTCACTTGTTAGCCAATCATCAGTTGATAACCAGGGCTTTCGCAGACTTAGATGCTGTTGTACATTCACTTTCAAGTGCTTTTGATTACAAGGCGTGGGTGATGCAGTTGTTGGGATAAAGCATGCACAGTTAAGGTCTCTACTGTATTATTACTACCAAATCCACCTTATCCACACCTCCACAGAAATTTAAGGCCCGTTTTCCACTCTGTGACAGTGTTTGGCTTCCCCTCTGCTGCCAAGTACAAGTGGATGGAAGAATCATGCATGAGGAGGTGGGTAATTGGCTCCATCTCTAGCAGTCATGACTCTCCTTGGGCCCAAAACTCTTTTACAAAAATAATCCTGTGTTTCCAATACCAAGCCTCTTAGCAACATGGGCCAGTACAGTAACATGACATGGCCTGGTCCTGGCTTAGGGTCCTACTAATGACCAAAGCTCAAACCACTGCTCCTACTTAAACTAGATCACATACTCAACTCTACCCCTGTCTCCTTCCCTGACTGCTCTGACCCAAGTCCCTCTGTCCTGTGGGGTAAGTTGAGGCCAGCCAGCCTGTAGCAGGAAATATTCAGAAAGAATTGCTACCACACTAAAGCCAAGGCCTCCCTAGAGAACTGAGCATTATAAACACCCCATGGCTCCCTTCTAGCCTCCCCGCAGCCCCGCCTGACTTTCAGTAGCAGGTTCAGGGGAAGTTTGAAGGTTCCCTGACAGTAAGTTTAGAGCTGGAAATTTGTTAAATCGCCCAGCAAATACCACAGGAAACAAACAAACAGAAGATGGAAGTCAAGCAATGGCCCCCACTAGTCCTTGGTCTGCTGCTTCCTTTCCACCACCTTTCCTATCTAGAGTCACACAAAAGATCTCAGTGTCTCTCTGCCTTGTGAGAAGAATGGTGTCCCCCAGTCTTCACAGCACTGTCCACTGATTTGAGCCTCTGACAAGAAGGGGGTTGATTTGCAGCAAACAGCTATCCAGGCAGCTTCACCCCGGTCTTGAAGGCTCTCCACCTCAGCCCACTTTGCTTTGAGTCATTTTTCATCTCCCACTCTGCATGCCCGATCTGATGATTCTTAGAGGTATTCTTCTGCTCTTTTGTGTCCCACGAGGGACACCTTTGCTAATATGCTTGCACATTGTAGCAGGAAATGCAAAGGGGTCTGTATGAATCTTTGCTTTGCGCCAGACTCATGGAACGCTACAATGGAGCCTCAAGAACAGAAACCACAGCAAAGGAGAAGTGCAGCCCAGGAGAAGACATGCCATCACTTTCACCTCCCCACGATCGAGACTAGTGTAAACCTCTCCAGGTCTCATCTTGGGAGAGCGTCGTGAGCTGTAACAACATCTCTTGGGTCTCTGGTCTAGGGTGTGGTGGATCATGCAGTGGATGGCTTATGAAACACATTGCCTGTGCTGTAGAGCATGCAGCAAACACTGCAGTGAGCACGTGACAACCAAGGATTTTTTCGGTCTCCCCTGGGCATTCAGCAAACACATGAGATTTGTCAAAGGACAGGAACTTATCGATTGTTCTTATGCAGCTGCTCTGTAAATCTCCTCCACCCTCCTGTGCTTTCTTCTCTCCTTCTATCCATCTCTCCCATGTCAGGTCGGTCCATACTTACCTTTCCTCAAAAAATCAAGATGAGATTTAAAAACCACCAAAGAAAACTATAGTGGAAACCAAATCATGGACATCCATGTTTATAAAACTGATCGTGGACTCTCCTTCACCAAAAGTTCCCCCACATCTCTGCTATCAGGGTCGGTTTGCTTCTTTTAAACCACATATTTGAACAGTGAGCAGAAACCACAAAGAAAGAAAGGAAAAAAAGAAGGAGAGGAGAAGAGAGGAGAGGAGGGAAGGGAAGGGAATGGAAGGGAAGGGAATGGAAGGGAAGGGAAGAAGGAAGGGAAGGGAAGGGAAGGGAAGGGAAGGGAAGGGAAGGGAAGAGAAGAGAAGAGAAGAGAAGAGAAGAGAAGAGAAGAGAAGAGAAGAGAAATCTTCAATGCCATCTGATTCCATAGCCCTGGCTGAGTATAATGTCTGGGAAACTGTATGAGTTAGTTTCCCAAGGCTGATAGTCCATATCTTTTTTGTTTTGTTTTCTTTTTTCCAGACAGGGTTTCTCTGTAGCTTTGTCCTAGAACTCACTTCATAGCCCTAGTTGGCCTCAAACTCACAGAGATCCACCTGTCTCTGCCTCCCAAGTGCTGGGATTAAAGGCCACCACCACCCGGCTAGTCCATACCTTTTAAGAGCTGATTCTGTTGAGGCTTGTCATAGGACTGGCACTGGGGCTGCAGTCTGCCTCAGGTTTCAAGTGACCAAACTGAGACCCAGAGAAATTAAGTGCATTCCTGGATAAGATGGGGACAGGGACAGTCAGGAAGAAGCACCTGCAGCTCAGTTGTCAGGTCCAGTCAACGCGGCATTGTGGAAAGAGGACTCCATGAACAAAAGTCCCATTATTTGTAAGAATTTACAAACTTGTGCCCTGTGGCCCCATGGCAGCCTGTCCCTTTCTCTATGTTTTACAACACCCTTCCCCATCATCATCAACACAAAGGACAGACAAGAAGTTTTTGCAAACTGGGTCAGAGGAGAAGGTGGGAGTCTTGGGGTAGGACCTTGAGGGCATGTAATTCCCTGAATTCAGAAATGGGTCATTCAGATTCATTCTTAAGTCATACATACACAGACAATACACACATACACACACAAAATGAATTTTGTTGTTTTTCTTTTGTTTTTTTCTTTTTGTTTTGTTTTTGAAACAGGGTTTCTCTGTATGACAGTCTTAGCTGTAGACCAGGCTGACCTCGAACTCAAAGAAATCCACCTGTCTCTGCCTCCCGAAAGCTGGGATTCAAGGCATGCAGCATCACCACCCAGCTACTGGGTGGTGAAAATTAAAAAATTCTGGGGATGGAACTCAGAGGTAGAACATTTTCCAGCATACACAGGCCCTGAGTTCAGTCCCAGTGACACACACACATGTACTTACAAGAGAGTTGGAGATCCCCAGGGGTCAATGAGTTGCTGCTGGAGGCTCTGAGGTCAAAGTGATTTTCATATCAGAACTAAGATGGAATTTGGCTTTCTACCCTCCCTCTCTCAGGAAGACACACTGGCATTTTCCAGATGCTGCATAGCCATGATCGCTCAAGAGACCCATTTCAGAAGCAGACATCAGCATCCAGCCGTCCCTAAGCCACACATTAAGGAAATTTGCAAAACTACAAAACAATGCAATGTTGTTCCCATTGAATTTGACTCCTGTGGAAACTACAGCTTTATTTGTTTGTTTATAAACAACAACATACTATTTATGCCACCATGTAATAGATTTCTTTTGCTATAAACAAATGTACCATTTCTCTCTTAGTTTCTAATGTAACAGATATCAACAGAAGTAGCCCACACAGTCGAATTTATTTAAGGCTTTCAGTATTTTGTAAACGTTGTTCTGAGACTAAAATCCCTGAGGAGCTTGTCACAGGAATGGGGATATTATCTGCTAGTAGGGTCCCATCCCCCTCCCCGCCCAATTTCCATCTCTCTTTACTCCCAGAGCCTGTGCTCATGAATTTTGGGATTACTCTTAGCCCCAGATAATCCATAAGTGTGGTTCCCAGAGGCCCTCCTTGCCTGCATGCTAATGAGGGCTGAGCAGCTGCGAGGAGACCAGAGCTTAATGGGTCCCTGGAACATCTCCCATCATGGTGAGCAGGGCTTTCCCTTTTTCATCTTTAGAGGGGCCTACGAATCTCTCTTTCCATCTCAAAAAATGATGTGTCTCCTCCCACACAGTTTGACCAACTCAACAACCAGCCCAGCTCAGCCCAGAGACTTTCCTTCAGAACCAAGGGAATGTCCTGAGACAGGGCCCTCCTTCGGTATTAACTGACCCCAATTGTCACCCTTCCTTGGACAAGGCAGCAAGTTGAGAGGAAAGGAGGGAGATACCATTTTCAGAAGGCAGCTGTAGGCTAAGGGTCCCAGTGCCCGTGAACCTCAGCTCAAAGAGCTCACCCTGGAACCGATATGGCGGCCTGAAACACATGAGTGAGATGCCAGCACCAAGGAAGCCGTGCTGGCTGACTGAGCCACTTCCAGGTTGGGAGGATGAAGTTCTAGAGGAGCCGAGGTTTGTGTATGTGGGGGGGGTAGGGTGGGGGGGTTGGAAGCAGGAACAAGGACTCATGGAAGAGATACTATCACACTCACACAAATAATGACAGTATGCATGTTTACGATTAGCCCCAGTGCACAAATGCATTGCCCCGCAATAACCCAGTGAGGCAGGAGAGCTAGCAAGCATCAACATCCCCTCCGCTTCTCATAGAAGCAAATAGACACTTAGTGAGCTGAGTTATCAGCCTCCTCAGAAGTGGGGGCTGGACTCTGGCTCTGGAAGTCTTGCTCCCAGTTTAGGGGGCGCGGGGGTTGAGTTTGGGGAGCAGCCAGTGCAGACAATTGGTTTGCATTGCTAGTTATTGCCATGGGTAAGGGAAGTTGAGCAAGTCTTCTGAAATCCACGCAAGCCGATTATAAAACCTCTGCTTCACACACCACAGGTTTACAGTGGTATCCATTTCCCAGGCGGTCCGTCCAGAGGACACACCAGGAAGTGTGCGGAGTCTGGGCAAACATACTTCAATCCTTTCGTGAGAGGGTGTGAGAATGTAGATCTGGTTACGCCTGCCCTAAATCTCCGTTAGGCTAGACAGTCTGGCTGGCCTCCAGAAGGAGACCCCAGGAATCCCCATTGTAGCACCATGTGCTCAATCCCAAGTCAGTTCCAGAGAGCAGTTGGTGTCCTGGGCTCCTCTGGAGGAGGTATGGATGGAATGAACAGATGATCCCTTGGTCACATCAGTTTTCACGGCAGAAACTCAACCTGGCTCCACTTGGCTGCCTTGTCACCCTCAAGAGATTGGTGACCCTCCCAGATTCCTGACAGGCACCTGAGCACCTTACTCTTCTTTGTTTGTCTCAGACTCAGCCACAGTGAGGAAATACCCTAAAGACTCTTTCCCCTGTTGAGGGAGACATCTAGGGGTCAGAACACACATGTAGAGGTCAGAGGGCAACCTAGATGCTAGCCTTCCACTCCCACCTTGCTTGAGACAGGGTAGAGACTCTCCTCTGCCTGCTCTTTCCCCTCCTCCTCCTTTTTTTTTTTATTTTATTTTTTGAAACAGGGTTTCTCTATGGAGCCTTGATTGTCCTTGAATTCACTCTGTAGACAAGACTGGCCTCCAACTCAGAGATCTGCTTGTCTCAGCCTCCCACGTGCCAGGACCAGATTAAAGCATGTACCACCACTCAGCGCCCATCAGGATCTCTCCTCTACTGCTGTTTACGCAGGCTAGCTGTTCCACTGGCTTCTGGAAGTTCTCCAGTCTCCATCCCTCATCTTGCTGGAGGAATGTTGGGATAACAGATACAAAGTACTACAACTGGTTTATGTGGGCCTGCGGATCTTGAAGGAGGGTTCATCTGTATTTCTGTGCTTTGATTGGTTGAATAAAAAAGCTGCCTGGGCCATTTGATAGGGCAGGACTTAGATAGGCGGGGAAAAGAAAAGAGGACGCTGGGAAGAAGACTGGGTCAGAGCCAGCCTCCATGAAACTCCTGCCGCAGATGGATGTATCTTAGAAGCGTCCGGTAAGTCACCCACCTCGTGGTGACATACAGACTTTTATAATGGGTTAGATTAGATGTGAGAGGTAGCCAAGAAAAGGCTAGAGATAATGGGCAAGGCAGTATTTGAATTAATACAGTTCTCCTGTGGTTATTTTGGGCATAAGCAAGCAACCAGCGGCTGAGGGCCAGCCGCTGGCTGCTGGGGAACACAACACGCACCTCTCCACCCATTACAACAGGATCTGAACTCAGGTCATCTAGCTTGTACAGCAAGTCCTTTATCCACTGAGTTGTCTCCCCAGCCGCTGAATTTATCTGTTAAGGATGTTGTTCCCCTTTCTTTTCAGGGGCTGGAAAATTCACTTGTACCTGGCTAAGCTAGGTCAGCAGAGATGGCGGGGGGAGGGCTTGCAATGTTACAGGTTCTGGGCCTATCCCATAATACACAGAAATAGATTGGTCGTGGAAAGGTAGTAATGTTGCAGAAGGCATTACATCACATAGCAGGTCCAATGCCGGGTTCTCCGACAGATAGGTCTGAGGCAGAGCCAGTCCTGCCAGTTTCTCCCTGGGGCTGAGCAGGATGGTGAATATCAACAACCCAGACCTCCCCCCCGGCCACGAGGGAGAAACACATACTGAGATGGGAGTCTGTCAAAGCAGGAGCTCTCTTTATTGCATCAGGCAGGAACTTATATAGGGCTGAGATGGGGGTGGGAGTCTTGAGATGGGATGAGGAGGAGCAAGGAATAAAAGCCAATAATATCCTGCCACATCAGCAGTGGCTGGGCAGAGGCGGGCCTAGGTCAGGTTCTGCTGAGTCGCATCCTATGCAGAAGTTATAGCCAGAGACAGACAGGTCACCAAACTTCAGTTAGGCTCAGGAAGTTACCCTGTCCTCCAGTACACACTCTCCTGAACTCCCACACCTCTGTGCCTTCCTGTCCCAATATTCCAGGTTAGCTGACTGGGGGCCTCCAAAGCCTGAAGCTGCTTTATCTTGAAGTCTCTGTGTTTATATAAGTGATCTGCTCCTTCATTACATCATAGACTGTTAGAAGGCTCAAGGATCAATCAGTGGTCCCCTAGAGCAAGGAAGGACAATCCTGAGGCGTGTGTCCAAATCCTTCCCTACCTCCATCCCCCCCCTTTTTTTTTAAGTAGGGTTAGGTGAGCACTGAATGTATAAATACATGTAAAGATGGGAACTCTGCTTTTGTGAGTACTGCATGACATATGATGAAAGCGAGTGGCATTTGAACAGCACAAACCACAAGCTAAAAGGACTAAGAGATGGCATCAAGCTAGGGATGACTGACAGTAGCATCACACAGAAGATAGAGAGCATATGACCAAGGGCTTGAGAAATACAGATTTTCTATTTGAGGGGACCTTGTTCACCAAAACTTGCCCAGCAGAGAGAGAGAGCAAGATGTGAGGTTTTGCACTGAGGAAATCCATCATGAAAGGTACAAAAAGAACAGTAGACTATTGGGTGTATGGGACACTCTAGATATCATGACTAAACTTCTACCTTACAAGAGTAGGGAGCCAGTGAATATTCTGTGTGTCAGGGACATGTTGTAAGATTTGTAGTAGTCAGTACAAGCAGCATAACAAACATCCCAAATTTCACAGTAGTTTCATTTTAAAAAAATGGTTTTGACTTGAGATCCTGTCAGCTGCACCTTTGTCCCATGCTGGTTTCAAATTGTGGAATCTATCTGGAACATTCTTCTTTGCTGTTGTCACAAATCATGTGTTCCTGGCTCTTCAAGCTCCTGTCCAGAAATGGCACATATCACATTGGCCAAAACAAGCTCTGCCACCGTATCAGCTTTCAATGGGCAGGAATGGGTGATCCTCTCAGGAAGGGATCACAAATATTTGTAAATACCAATGAAACTACCCCAGGGGGATTTAGGATTCTTCCTAAGCCTGTGATCACATGACTTGCCTGGGAACAGGGATCATCATCCACTATTACAAATTTTTCTTTAGACTATGGAACTTGAGAATTTGCTGTGGAATCACTGTGGCTCCTCCCACAGAGTCAGGACGTCTCCGTTAGCTGCTCAGAAGGAAGGGGTTCCTTTGAGCCCCATCTTCCACCCAAAACCCCTTCCTGAGACTCAGAAAAGAACTTACTGCTCCTGGTGTAGAGTTTCTCAAGCCTTTGGACAAGGTGAGCCTGTGTGGTTCTCCATTTTGCCTAGTTTTATAATTTTGTAGCCTGCTGTGATTTCTGGCCTATTGATTAATGGGTCTCTCTCTCCCTCCACCACCAGCGACTCTAATCTTTTCTTAATTGCTTTAATGGCTGTTCAGCTTCCCTCTCATACCTTCCCCCACAACGTTGTTGTTGCTAAGCTTTTGTGCCCTAACTTCACTTTCCAACCAGGACCACACGAACCAATGAAAGCTGAATTCTGTCTTTCCCTCTTTTTTTTTGCTTTTGATTTATTTCTTCTTTGGCTATTTTCACATTTTATAACTGCTGTAGGAGGTATCATCTGAGATAATTGAACAAAACTAGAAAAAATAAACAAAATATAATGAAGGAAGGTCAATGCCAAGGTTGCCTCTGCCCAGCCTGACCCCAGCATACCCCATTTACATCAAGTCTGAATATGGACTACCCTCTCTGTTTCTTGTCCTACAAGTCTGAATGTGAACTACCCTTTCTGTTTCTTGCCCTACAGATTCAGAAGCCAGGCAACCAAACCCTCTTCCATGCTATAAATGCAAGGGGAACCTTCTGGAAGCCAGGCTCAAGTAGGCTGATTTCCACCTGCCTAGTTTGGAATGTTGTCCCTTCTTAGGAATGTCATTTCAGGCGTTTCTTCAACTATGCATCATTTCTTTCCTCATTTACAGATCATTCGCCAGCGCTTACTGAATACCTACTGCTGGTCCTGTGTGGGGTACCACAAGATGGAATCACTTATGAATCACACTGACTGGGGCTGCAGAGCACACAGCAAAGCAATGTACTGGGAACCCATGAGAGCGCTGGATAAGCACACACTGTGCCTCCTGTGGTGAGAGGCAATAGGAGGATGGATAGAGAGATAAAGATTAAAGAGGGTTTTCTTGAGGTGACCAGAGCACAGGAATGAGAAGAGTGAGGGCATAGACTGCAAACCCTGCCTTCCATGTGCCCAGGCTTCATCACCATGACTTCCAGATTAGCTGTGGTATACAACCGCTTTGCTTTGTGTACCAGGCCCAAGGCCTGCCTGCAGCACTTAGACCCCTCTTTCTTTGGAGGTCTCCAAAATTCCAAAAGGGTCTGGAGGACCCTTTGGTGTTTATCATTCTAGTAAAGAAATTTTTCTGTGTGTCTTTCTACAAATAATACATAATACTGTCATGGGCTACAGAGTACATTCTTACCTGCATAATAACCCAAACTCAATACCCTGAACCCACACAAAGGAAAGAGAGAACCAATTCCCACAAGCTGCTCTCTGAATTACATATGTGTGCATACACTTACACACACACATGCACACAAAGTAAATAAATAAACTGTAAATAAATTATATTATGGGTCCCTTTATTCTGGAGAAGGGGTCAGACTCTTTTTCTGTTGAGGGCCAGAGAGTAGCATTTTAGATCTTATAACCTATTGCAAAAATTTATCTCTATCCACCTCCTGATCCCACCACTGTGGAAACAAGCACACAGCTAGCATGTCAACCAGTAATGTGTAATTGTGTTCCTGCAAAAACAACACACAGCTAGCATGTCAACCAATAGTGTGTAATTGTGTTCCTGCAAAAACAACACACAGCTAGTATGTCAACCAATAGTGAGTGGGTGTGTTCCTGCAAAAACAACACACAGCTAGTATGTCAACCAATAGTGTGTAGTTGTGTTCCTGCAAAAACAACACACAGCTAGCATGTCAATCAA
>JAQHUG010000024.1:6468870-6493400 GCA_028555095.1 Dicrostonyx torquatus
AAAACAACAAACGAATATGCCATGCAATGTCGTGGATCACAAAAACATGTCTTATTTCCCCCTCCACATGTCTTAACTCCCAATCTATGCAACAGTTGGCCAGAAACTGGTGGTTTTGTGCCACTTTCCTTTCGTGACAAATGGTGCAGCTGTGGGAGTCTTTGAGCATCCTCTAGACTCAAGTAACCTTGAGTTTCATCCGAACCTTCGTTTCTCACTGTTCATGGATCTGTAGTGCCATAGGATGAGGGACTGTGAGATTTCTGTCCAGTATCCCATTCTCTGGGAATCCTAGTGGGCCACGTCCCTGCCACTTGTGCCAGTGGAGTGTGGGGAATGATCTCTTACTTTTGTTTCAATTTGCACTTTCCTAAGAGGTAGGAAGTTCTCTCTGAATGTTTATTGCCAGATATCTTTTATAATAAATTTCCTTTTTCTATGAGATTGCAATTTTCTTATTAGTTTGTAAATGTTCCTTAGATAAACCTTCATGTTTATTTAATTTTGAGTGGGTGTCTCATGTGTGGAGGTCAGAGGATGAACTGGGGAGTCAGTTCTCTTCCTCCACCGTCTAGGTCCCAGGACTAAACTCAGGTCATCAAGGTTGCCAGAAAGAGTCTTTACCCACTGGATCATCCTGCCAGCTCCTACAAAACCTTTCTCAGCTCCATTTTCCTCATCTGCAAATAGAACTACGAATAGTCCCTCCGTGACCAGGTGACTGTAACGCTCAGTGGGAATGAGGTTCATCATGCAGAAATTTAGATAGAGAAATTGTGTTCCCAGAATTCCTCTCCAGGAGCCCCTTGTGTCTGCTTGGAGGAATAACGGACCAGACAACATAGAAAGGAGACTTTGACATGGCTATAAATAACGAAGGACTCCCCTACCACCTGGGCAAAGGGAACATACAAAAACCAAAGCCCAAAGACACCAAAGAAACCAAACAGAGGTGCTGAAGGAGAGAGCACCTAGATTTAGATTTCTTCTAAAGTCTCAGAAATGTACGAGAGAACTCTTGGCCCCAAACGAGGTGCCAGGGTACGTGCTTGGGTAGGAATGGACAAGAAAGCAGTGCTTGTGCTCATGAACGACACTGGCAGCGTCCAGCTGGGCTTGGAAGGAGTGATTAGACCCCATAGCTGTTTGCTGGGTCTGCCCCTGTCATATACTGTACTCGGTCCTTTCTAAACAGGTCTCCATTCCACTCTGGGGCAGCCTCCTGAGGCCATAATAAAGCCTCCATGTGACTGGAAAGACTTTTGGATCAGAAAACTGTTTCTAGGATCACACAGCCAGGAAACAGTAGAACAAAGATTGAGAGAGATGTGTCTGACAAAACCTCCCATCTTTAAAAAGAGAAGAGAGGGGTGGGACAGGAGCAGAGGGGTTGAGGAGACACACTGAGCAGCAGGAGACAGGTGGAGAGAGCCAGAGAGGAAAGATACATGGGTCTTTCCTGAAGCTCTGTGTTCAGGGAAGGGAAGGCAGAGCCATGGAATCCCCAGCTGCTTCCAGATGCCGTTGCCAAATTCAGCAAATAATTATACAGGACACCCCAGTTAAATTTGAATTTTTGATAAACAGTGAATAATAATCATAATTATGCTCCATGAAATACATAGGATGTATTTACACTCAAGAAAATCACTTGGTATTGATCTGAAGTTCAAGTTTAACTGGTTTTTCCATATTTAATCAGAACCCCCTCCTAGCAGGGTATCTGGGGTCTACAGTCTCTGGAGAGAAGGGCAGCTCCTTTCCTTCCTTTTTGGTGCTTGGGATCTTAGAGCCAATATGCCAACCTTTCAGTGCACATGCCCCTCAGCCTCTGAAGATGCCAGGCAGCACATGGCAGGAAAAAGGACATAAAATCCTCTGTAGATGCTATCTATGTGCCAGTTGCCCAATAGGGTCTGGAGGGCACAGGAATGGTGAGAAAGCTTACTTTTGGGATGTCCCTCTCCACTTCTTTAGTTTTCCCCTTCCTTTTTCAACCGGAGCTTCTTGGACCTGGGAGCATTTGATAGGTTGGTCCTCACCAAGTGACTCAGTGTGGAATTTTCCCAGGAGAGAGCCCGAAGTGGACTGCTTTACAAAGGCATAGCGTTAGGATGGTGGAGTCCTAGACCTGCTGGCAAGGGTTAGAGGCACATCTGGTAACAGAGGGTTTTTTTGGAACTTCTCCCAGATGTATCCATGGTGCTGCCACTGAGGCTACTGGCCCTATGAACCCTGAGGGAATCAGTAATTGAATATAAGGATACAGCATCGCACTAAATAAAATATCCCCACCCACAACAGAGCTCTCTGAGATCTTCCTGCTTCAGGCTGCTCCCTCTTGTCCTATTGAGGGCCTGACAAGCTTCTATTGTGCAGACATCTCCGGTACTGAAGCACTCTGAGAGTCTCGGCCCTTCTGATTCTAGCCTTTCTCCACTTGGAGCTGACAGGTCTAAGCAATGCTCAGAGGCCAGCTCCCAGAGAGGGGAGCTCCAAACCAGGCTCTTCACATACATCCCTGTCCTTGGCTCATTGTGGCTCCATCCTAGGAATATCAGGGCTCGCGCCCTACCCTTCCACATTTGAACAGCTGCCATGTGCCGTTTCCATGACAACTGGAAGCATTGCTGTAGTTTCACACCTTTAACACAATTCTCTTGCCCCCGCCCCAGACATTTTACCCCCACACCCAGGATTCTGAAGACTGTCTTCCAGCTACATTGACGATACACTTACTGTGCTTAGCAGATCGCCTTTCTGCCGACTTCTAAGAATTTTACTGCCACCTTAACTTGGGGGCATCAATGAAGGGCCTTCCCTTTGGCTGTGGATTTTTAAAATATACCTATGATGAGTGGAAACACAACAGAGTGTGGCAATTATAGAAGTCGTTGGTGGAGCAGAAGCTGCAATAGGCACTCAGGGAGGGGAGAACTTGGCCCAAAGGCCTGTATGTGGAGATGTGATTATTCTTCAAGTAGGAGTTAATGAGGAGGCAGATCTCCAAATATTTCATATGCGGATTACAGCCAATTATTGGATTATACCGAAGGCCAGCATGCTGGCTCCCCTCTGGCCATTCCCACATCATGAACACACAAATGGCAAGAAATAAGGAACCAAAGAAGGAGGCCCAGCCAAAGGGAGTGAGGAGTGGAAGCTTGGGGAGGAAGGCCCTCTCTTTCAGTTCCTCAGCTTCCTCAGTTCACAGCACCAGTCTGGGGACCGCTCCATGCCTCACAGATGTGGCTCCTCAGGCCCAGATGTGGCAGTTCAGAGTTCCCTTCAATGCCAATCCAGTACACCTACACTGTATGTCACAACATGAAAGGAACGTAACTTCCCATACAGGGGGGAAACCCAATAGACACAGGGTTAGAAAACCCTAACATTTGGCTTTTTTTAAGAGCTTGGCAAAATAATCATGTTTTACTGATTTAGAAAGAGAAAGTCCTGCCTGTTGTAGTTTTAGGTTCTAAGTCCAGGAATAAGGTAGATAATGTTTCTTGGATTTAGACTCCTGGATGTTGGACTTGGTCTGTTCTTTGACATACTGGGAGGTTCAAGAATTGCTAGAAAATCCCCTGTGCCCACTCAGAAGCCTCAAGTGATTGGCCAAGGGCCGAAGGGCTGAGTGAATGTTCTTCCACCAATCCTAGCCTGTCCTTCCTCCTCTTCATCGTCCCTCACACGCCTCTCAGCTCCTTTCTTGACTGTGAGGTCAGAGGGCAGTTCACATGTTAGGCTGTCCTCAGACTCCTATAAGCAGCTGTAACCAGAGAAGAAGTCTCCAGCAGTCCATGGCTTTGGGTTAAAAAAGAAAGATTGGTTTTAGCCATAGATTCTAAAATGCAACCTAGGCCTACTGCTCCCCACAAGATGGCCCCTGTGGAAGAAGGATGGGAAAAGTAAGGCATTGGGTGCTAATGTCCTTGTGGGGTGTCCTGTTGGGAGATTCTGGGACAAGTCCCTCAGGACAGGATGATTTCCCTGGGACTGTTTGTCCTGGATCATCCAGTGTCCACCAAGTGCCCTCAAATAAGTGGTGTGGAAATGAACTGAGACTTTTTAAGTTCTGCAGTAAAGACCAGCTCCTTTTCCAGAGGAGGGCAGAGCTTTCAAAGAATGATTAACCTGAACATTCATGGCTCTTCTATGCATTCCAACCTCTGTCCAAACACTACACACACATGCACACACACACATACCACATATACACACATATAAACACACACCACACATACACACACAAACACACACACATGCAAATACCACACATACCCACCCACCTTACACACATACACACATATAAACAAATACCACACACATACACACACACACACACACACACACACACACACACATACACATGCCCCTCTAGCAGGGCTTCCTATAATCTTGTTCACTTTGGACCTATTTCACCTTGACTTTTAGGTGTTATCTGCCCCCTACCTATTCACAGTGCTGGGGCCTTTTGCTCCTTCCGGCTCCTGTCTCTTGGCAGCTCTCCATGGTAGATGCTCCTTTGTCCTTGAAGATACCAAAGTCCTGCAAAGATATAGAGATATCAGTCCTTTAGTCCAACAACTTCCCAAATTGAAGGTACCAAGTTTGATTATTAGGTTACTTCGATGTTTCTGGATTGTGTGTCCTGAATGTTCTTTCTTCTCTTCCACTTCAATGGGAACTCAACACTGTTGAGTGCCTTTGAGCTTCTTAGCCACACACCTCCCCTGGGTCTTGACTCTTGTTCTTTCTTCACATGGCTTTTGCTAACAACACTCCGTGTGTTCCATCCACCACAACCTTCCATTTGACACTTCCTCTATCCCGCGTTTGTTGTTGCATCCCCCGGCTGCTTCTGAGACACACAAGTCATTGCATTCTGGAAAGATGAAATGAAGCAAGTTAGGAAAACTCTTGATGGTGTTAAGATATCTCAGAAGGGTAACCACAAAGTAAACACAACCACCAGGCCTGTCCTCATGTCATCTCTTCGTTCATTTTCACAGTGGTTAGAATTTGTGACCCTGAACAGTTCGAGTGTTCCAGTACCAAAAGATATCACCCCTGCCAGAGGCAGTGATGCTGCTCCCCACCTGGACCCCATCACCACCTTCATTCCAAGCAGTCTGAAGTGCAGAGATCTGAGCTCCCAGGCAAGCTCAGGAGGGGCCTTAGTTCAGTGCCACAGTCAGAAGCAGACCTGGGGAAACCAAATCAGGTTCCAAGTTGGGGCTAGAGCAGGAAGTTCTGGATGGTGGACCAGTCAAAAAGATGGAGTGTGATAGATTCTACACATTTGGGCAGTTAGCCTGCTAGTGAGCAGGGCTTCTGTGTGTCAGCCTTCAGGACTGTTCTCCCCAGCCACTGATGGAGACCTGGAGAAGTGAGCAGCCAGGGTTAGCTAGCCACAGCCAGACTGGATGTGTCAGAGGAGAGCCACGAGCGAGGAGCCTAACTGATGCCACAAACGGGAAATAAGTTGCTGCAGGAGGAGGACTGTTTTCCAAACAAGTGAAAATGCCCCTGCCATTGGTGCTTTTAAAATTAAAATGTAGTTGAGAATTCAGATGTTGGAAATCAGTTTCCTGTGCTTTTCTCGGCATTTCTGAGATTCAGGAGAACATGACTGCAATACCTGATTAGGGTTGCCAATGTGGCAAATGAAAATATGGGACATCCAGTCAAATCTGAGCCTCAGACAAAGGATGAATACTTTTTAGCTTAATATGTACTTATACCCCAAATTATTTCTTGTTTATCTGAAACTCAAATTGAACAGAGCTCATCCCACTGATGAAAGTACAAGGTGACAGGGGCAACTTTTGAAGGCCTGCTTACCCCAAAGTACATCCCCTGGCACCAGGGAGAGGCCAGTGGGCAAGAGCATCTGCAGCATGGACATGTGAGTTCAAATCAACCCAAGCTGATGTTAAAAACCTAGCAGTGGCCATGCATGCACCTGTGACCGCAGAGTTACAGAGAGCAGAGGCAGAAGGACTGCTGGGGCTTGCTGACTGACAGCCTAGCTCCAGCTTCAATGAAAGACCCTGTCTCCAGGGAATAAGGCACAGAGTAATAAAGCAGGATGTCTGATATCCTCCTCTGTCCTCCATGCGAGCACAAGAGCATGTGTGTGTGAGCTCATCACACACACACACACACACACACACACACACACACACGCTAAAAGAACAGCAACAACATTTCATTACCATATGACGCGCACTAAAGCACCTACTCTGTGTCTGGTATCATGTTTGGTGCGAAGGACTGACCTCAGTGAACCCAGTCCCAATGGGGAGGCAGAGGAGCAAATCAACCATCAAAACAGAAGGTGGTACAGGCATGAGTAATAATGAGTGAGGCTGGATCCAAAGAAATCAGAGCAAGAAATCCTATTTCAGAGAGGGGAGCCGGCAGAGGTCACCCCCAACATAAAAATGCATCTTTCTTTGTGTCTGAATCAGAGGTCTCCATGAGGTCCTCTCAGTTCATTCTCTGTTGTGGTACCTTCTGTCCATCAACAGCCCACCCAAGCTACTGACATCTATCAGAACCAGCCACTCACAGATGGAAAAACAAAGGTCATCTGCCCTTGATGTATTCCTAGTCAAGGTGACCATAGTCACTCTAGCACTGGGGATATGGCAAAGAGGCAATGTTGGACGGGATCATGCCACATCACAGAGTCTATTATGAAAGCTGCTTGTTACACATGACTCTATTTTGAGGCCAAAGTCTCCATTAGTGTGTTGAGTGACTTCGATCAACTCACTGAACCTCTGAGTCTCATATTCTTCACCTGAAGAGAAGTGACATTAATAACAATACTTGTCTCACAAGCTTGTTCTGAGATGCTAATGGAGCAGCCAGCACTTGGTAACCCATGAAGTGTCATGTAAATGTGAATTATCGTTCACTATAAAGTGATTATTGTTTGGCAGTTCCTCAAAAGTTAAACATAGAATTACCACATGATCGAGTAATTTCACTCTTGGTATATACCCAAAAGAATTGAAAATGTATTTTCAACAGGTACTTGTACATCAGCGTTCACAGCAGCATCACTCACAATAGGCAAAGGTGAAAGCAACCCTATGTCTACCACAGCAAATGAATGAGTCCACAGTTGCATGTGAACATAAGTTTGAAGCAATGGCATTGAAATTTAATGCCATTAAGTTTTAAGCAAGAATAAAAGTTTGATCTATGGCACACATGGCTGAACCTTGCAGATACAGTGCTAAGCAAAATACTCCAGACACAAGGGAAAATGTGTTCAGATTACACTTGTATGAGGCACTCAGAATAGACAGATTCTTAGCAGCAAAGGGTAAGATGGAGGTTACTAGGAACTGTGAGGAGAAGGAGTTAGCATTTAATAGGCACAGGATCCTGTTTGGGATGATGGAAGTTCCGGAGCTGTATATGGACAATACTGCCACACTACTGTGAACACCATTAATAAGACCAACTCTTTCCTTAAGATTGTTAAAATGGAGGGGCTGGAGAAATGGCTCAGTGGTTAAGAGCACTGACTGCTCTTCCAGAGGATCCAGGTTCAATTCCCAGCATCCACATGGCAGCTCACAACTGTCTATAACTCCAAGATCTCACACCCTCACACATACATGCAGACAAAACACCAATGCAAATAAAATGAAAATATGAAAAAATTTTTTTAAAAGATTGTTAAAATGACCAATTTTGTTACGGTGTATTACCTTAATTTAATAGGGTAAGTGTGGTCTAGACACTGAGGGAGAGGCCAACCAATGGCTGGCCTAGCCTAAAACCCATGCCAGAAGAGTAAACACACTCATGACACTGCCTGGAGCACTGGGAGCCATAACGTGGATGACTCAGAGACCTAGGATAGAACCAAACATGACTGGAGGAAACAAATGTCAATGTAAAGGTGTCTAATGATATTCTGCTATACATGTAGACTAGTACCTAGCCCAACTGTCATCCAGCAGCTGATGGAAATAGATGCAGACCCACAGCCAAATATTAGGCAGGAATCCTGCAGAAGAGGAAGAGAAAGGTTTGTAGGAGCCAGGGGAGTCAAGGACACCTCAAGAAAACCCACAAAATCAACTAACCTGGGCTCATAGTGCTCACAGAGACTGAACTGACAACCAGGGAGCCTGCATGGGACTGACCTAGGCACTCTGCTGATATGCTACAGTTGTATAATTCGGTACTCCTATGGGACTTTTAAAAGTGGAAACAGGCTGACTCCAGCTCTTTTACTGACTTTTAGAACCTGACTTCTCATACTGGGTCACCTTGCCCAGTCTTAGTACATGGGGAGGTGCTTACTTAGTCTTAACTGCAACCTGATGCACCACATTTTGTCAACACTCATGGGTCGAGACCTGCAAGTATAAGAAAGGGAAAGGTCTCACAGGATAAGTAGCTCCAGCAAGTATCTAAAGACTTGAAGTTGAGGTGTTTCAATGCCCAGTAGGATGGAGTTATCCTGCAAGTCAGATAAGAAGGTACTGGCGATTCACTAAGGGGAAGGGAAAAGCTTAATGAGGAAGTGAGTAGAGAATGTCCATCACAAAGTCTCACTTGGATGGGCTCTGGACTAGAGAAGAAGGTGAAGCCACTGGAGGAAGCAAATCTAGATGGCAGGGTCAGAGGAGCAGTTCATTAGTAGATGGAGAAGAAGAACCAGAACCTCCATCAACAAAGGTGGAGAGGGGTTGGTCCTGGTCAATGGGACTAGAGATACTGGTAAGGGAAGTGAACATAAACCATCCCCCAGACTCTCCATCAGTCAGATGGGAAGGCTGAAGAGGCAGAGGAACCCAGACTTGAATCCTGTAGGTAAGTTTCTCTGTGTCCTGGAAGTTAGTTTGGTCCCACCAGCCAGCTCCCAAATAACCACACTGAGACTTATTAATAATATTAACTGCTCAGCTGATAGCTTAGACTTGTTACTTATTAGCTCTTACAATTTAAACCGTTTCTATGCTCTGCCACACGGAAGTACTTTTCTCAGCACTGCATGGTCATACCTGCTTCCTCTGCTTCTGCCTGGTTACTTTCTGACTTTGCCCTTCTTCCCAGCACTCTCTCCATCCCAAAAATCCTGCCTAGCTATTGACCAATCAGCTCCTTATTAACAATGAGAACAGCACATCTTCACAGTGTACAGAAGGATTATTCCACAGCAGAATCCAATCTAAGGTGGCAGCCACACCAAACAGCAACCATGATGGTAATTCCAAGCTCTTTCTAAAGACCCCAAATGCAACTCCTGGAATCTGTTCTTCTACCTCAGTGATACTGCTCTTCTACTCATCTCTGGCTACATTAGTCAGCTTTCTGTTGCTGTGGTAGCATACCAGACAAGCTAATTTAAGGGGAGAAAGGTTGTTTTGGCTCATGGCCTCAGAGGTCTCAGTAGATGGTCAACTGGCTCCATTGCTTTTGAGTAGGACACAATAAATGAGGAAGTACAGCAGAGGAAGCTACTTACCTTGTGGAAGTCAGAACACAGGAGAGGACAACACTTAAGGGCGCACCTCTGTTAATCTGTGTCCTCCAACTAAGCCAGCCCACAATTTTTACCACCTCCTAGCATTACACTCATTATGAATACATCAACCCACCGGTAAGATTAATGCCCTCACAAACCAGTCCCTTCCCAAATGCCCAACCTCTGAGCATTGCTGCATTTGCGGACCAAGCCTTCATCACTTGAGTTCTAGGACATTCCAAATCCAAACTATCACATTCTATCCTAGTGCCCCAAGACACATATATTCCTCAGAATGAAAAATGCATTATTTCCTTGTAAAGAATATTCAAAGTCTCAGTAATTCTAGCATTGCTCCAAAGTCCAAGGCCAGTGTCTCCTCTGAAATGAAAGACAAGCTCTTAGCTGGGAGCTCTTGTAAAAATTGAGAAACAATTTATATATGACCAATATATAATATAGAAGGATGACTATTCTCATTCTAAAAGAGAGGATTAAGGCATGAGTGGAAGAATGGGGGAAAGAAAGTGAAACCTAGTGGTTAAATGTTAATTCCCATAGCTCTTTGTCTGACATATACAACAAATGGTGGGATGTGAACTCTGTAGGGCTTGGGAATTCCTACTTCTTCAGGCTCGCTAGCCACTGCCATAGTGCCACTCTTGTGAGCTGGTTCTGATCATTCATTGCCTGAGACTTTCTTGGCAGATGGTTTTGTTTGTTTTTTGTTTGTTGAGACAGTGTTTCTCTGTGTAGCAGCCCTGGCTATCCTGAAACTCACTCTGTAAACCAGGCTGGCCTCGAACTCACAGAGATCTGCCTGTCTCTGCCTCCTGAGACAGTGCTGGGATTAAAGGCAGGTACCACCACCACCTGGTTGGCAAATATTCTACATTCCTGGCACGTTTGACTTCCTGAGATGTCCTCTGTACCATCTCTTCCACTCTTATGCATTAGCACTCGAGGAGATACCTATAGGACTTTAACATTGCCATATACTGCCTATTCTCTAGGCTTCCCTTCAAAATCTTGATGGAGGCTTCCATGATTCTATAGCACTTATATTTCACATGCTTTCAAATCCAGTATTATATGGATGATGTCAAGCAAGCAAGAACAGTAGGCACCCCACCCCCAGATCACAGCAATAATGACATGTGAGAGCCTAGATGGCTGAGCAGCTAGGTGTGAGCACAGTGGCCTGATGTATATCCTGAAGCATACAATGGATACAGTCTGGCCATCTTCTTTTCACTTAGCTCACTTTGTTCTGAAATGATCCTAATCTCTTAAGCAACCACACCTTCCTTTGTTCTACCTTTCAAGCCAAAGTGACAAGTTTTCCAAGTCTTTCTGTTCTGCTTTTTCTTCCTGATGGTCACTGTAAACCTGGCTTAAAGCATTTAGCAATCACCATGCCATGGCCAAAAGGCCATGCTATTTGGAAATTTTCTCTTCCAGATGAATTAATCTGTCACCTTGAGATTTAGCCTGATATAAAGTCTTGGGAATGAAAAGAAACAGAAATAATAACAACAACAAAATGCCTGTAAGCCACTTATTGGCCATAAGAAACCTGAGCGGTCTCTAGTTCAACTCCTCACACAAGTTTTGGTTCTATCTGAAATGTCACATTGATGGCAACTCCTACCAACCTGTAATCTTCTGAGTTCCCACCAAGTGACATATGGGATTCTACTTGTCATGTGTGATCTTTTTCTCTTCCTTCAAATAATTTCCAAAGGTTTCTAAACCACATTGTTAGGTGGTGTCACACCCCACTTTCTATAGCTGTGACAAAATATCTGAGGAAATCCATCAAAGGAGGGAAGACTTATTTTGGCCTATAGTTTCCGGCCCTGATCACTTGGTTCCATTGTTTCTGGTCCTTCAGGGAAGAAAACAGCACGTAGACATGGCAATCAGTGGAGAAAGATACTCACCTCATGATCGCAGAGAAGAAGAGAGAAGCAGGAGGGGTTGGGAACAAACTATCCACTTCTAGAACATTCCCTAGTAACCAACATCCTCAACTGGAAAGCTCCTACTGGCTCCCAGTAAAGCCATCAAATTATAAATTTGTCATCATTGGTGAGTCCTAGCCCTCATGAGCCAGCCACCTTCCCCAAATCCACCTCAGCACCAACGCAGAGGATCAAGCCTTCAACATGTGAGTTTGGGTGAAGAGTTCAAATCCGAACCACGACATTGGGCAAGAAAACAAAGGCCACATTTCAGGCTCCCATGCCACAGAGGAAAGCCAGTTTTCCTTGACTTCGAGGACAATTTCAGAATATTAAAAATTCAGCAAAGCCAACTTTCCTTCAGGTTATATTGAGAACCTCAAGCCATGCCCTCTTTCTCCGGACAAGAGCAGCTGGCAGGCAATTTGTGCCTTTCCTCTCTGTGAGTAGCAACTGCGAGTTCTTTCTTCCAAAGGAGTTGTGTTTCAGCCAGATCTTCTGCTACAGTAGCCTGAAGATTGGGAAACGGGCTGAGGAGGATTTCAGAGACAGGGGTGGTCCCTCTGCCTCTTTTGTAGTGACTGACTCCTTCAACCTGCAGGGTCACCTCTTCCCATTCTTTACTGTCAGACACTGGCTATACAGGAGGCTTTTCACTTAATAATAAGACATCTTAATAGCAAATAGAAAATCTCCTACACACAGAGATCAAGTGAGATGACAGTGGATTAACATTTTAATTAAACACAGCAATTCTAATCAGTTTTATCATTATAGAAATACTCAACATTTTGACATATTTCAGGTATAAATTGATAGTTCCAGTCTGGTGGCAAATTGAAATAATTTTTTTCTGGTGATATTTGTAAGTGTTCGGTGGCTGCCAGAGATGGTATTCAACATCAGAGTTACAGTCTAGACAGTCCCGTTCAAAATAGTAATTCTGCCATCTTCCTTCCTCCATGGTCAGGCTTCAGAATGATTCCTCCAGAAGTTATAAACACTACAAGAGATTAATATAATGTTTTATGATTTACAAAACTCACACCAAAAGGTAGTTTGTCTTCCCTGGTAGAATGGCATACTTCGTTCTCTGGTCGAAAGGTACAGTAAGCAGGAGGGACGTGGTATTGTCTCTGTTTGTCTCAGCAATTACCAATTAACTGAGCTTGGAAGTTAGTACTTACCATCACAGTACTGCTGATGCGCAGGCGGGCACCGTGAGAGGAGGCTGTTCCTTCCAGAAGGGAGCCATTAGGTAGTTCACTAAAGGCATGCAGCTGTAACTTAAGAATCAGGACTGAACCCACAACAAGCAGGTTCTTCCCTCTCCAAATGGTACAAAGCACAAAATTCATGACAAAGCAGGTACTCAGAAAGTGCTTGCTGGTTTGCTTTTCCCTCTATATGCTAGGCCAGAGAAGACTAACAGTCATCAAAAGCAGGAGTGACTAAGCTAACAGAGCAAGTTCTTTGTCACCTTTTCTTTGTACCAATCAGGACTGTCGTCGCCACCATCATGACCATTTGAGCTGAAGGACGCTTTTAAAGAAAATGAAATGTATCAACAGACCACACTTTTTGTTTGCTTGTTTTCTTTTTTACACTACTTTCTTTTGTTTGGTTTTTGTTTGTTTTCAAGACAGTGAAACGGTATTAGTTGTCCTGGAACTCACTTTGTAGATCAGGCTGGCTTCAAATTCACAGAAATCTTCTTGCTTCTGCCTCCCAAGTGCTAGGATGACAAGCGTGTACTACCACCACCACCTCCGGCTTATTTTAGTGTTCTTATTTTTGATATTACTACTGTTTTTCTGAAGCAAGGTCTCATATAGTTGAGGCTAGCCTTGGGTTCCTGATCCTCTCTAAAGTGCTGGGAGCTTAGGCAGCATACCTATCCCCACTTCCTCCCTACTTCCCCTCCCCCACAGACAGTTTTATTCCTTAAAGTTTATGTTAAGCTAATTATACCCTTGGCCCCAGTACCTTCATAGTTCACCTTAATGTTTAGCCATCTCCTTTAAAGTCCCTTGAGAATCATAAATAACTTTTTTAACCAAGTTAAGCAATTTGTACCCTCCCTTAGAAGCCTCCCCTGCCATTTATAGCCATATAAGATTTTAGAAAAGCATCACAGAAAATTTCGCAGTGAAATACAGCACCCACCCAAACACAGTAAATGACCATCAAAGAAAGTATGTTGAAAGAGCTCAACTTGGAGGCTGTAAGTTTTGAAAACTTTGGAACACATCAGAGGAAATAAAATCACCCTGAGAAAACTAGCCCAGTAAATATTCCAAGCCCTTTGTAGTCTAATTATACTGCTATTGTTGCTGAGAAATATTTAGCAATGCGTGATGTTTCAGGATGCTGGAACTCTGTGAGGCTGACTGATGTTTATGGATAAAAGTCAAGAAATATTCCCCTTTATTTAGCATGTTTTACCTCTCAAAAATGTTTTATTTTGTTTATTTTCTTTTCTGGAGCATTTGACAGTCTATTTTTATTTTATTTTTTAACGTTCCACAGAGTTTAGCTCCAAACCACCAACACTACTCAATAACCGTTTGTTGAGTGAATATCAGTATTTTTTCCTTCGATGACCCGTGCGTGATTCTGAAAATGAGATAATTCTTACTAAAGAGTAAAGCAATTGTGTGTATACTAAACACCACTGAATCATATACTTGAAAATGATTAATATTATATAAACTTTGCTTCAGTTAAAAAAAATCCTTCAGCTAGAGAATAGCCACCTGTCTGTAAAACTCCACATGACACCTTCTTACATCCTCCTGTACAGTAAAAATAGCCACCTGTCTGTAATTCTTACTAAAGAGTAAAACAATTGTGTGTGTATACTAAACACCACTGAATCATATACTTGAAAATGATTAAATTATATAAACTTTGCTTCAGTTAAAAAAAATCCTTCAGCTAGAGAATAGCCACCTGTCTGTAAAACTCCACATGACACCTTCTTACATCCTCCTGTACAGTAAAAACAGTGCATAAATAGTTCATGAATAGTAAGTTTCTTTTAAAATATTAGTAAATAGATAATTAAGAGTTGCAACAGAATCATGAGGCAATAGTTTGAAATATGTTTAGTCCTCAGGGCATATAGAGGAGCATTTTCCAGGGTTTTTCTGGACTCTGCCTGCTGCTCCTTTCTGGGGTTCCCCAGCCCCCCTGTTGAGATCAGAGCCCAGCCTCGGTGAAGGCTCTACCTATTTCCTCATCTAGAAATGCTCTCAGTGTCAGAAGCCAGCAATTCCATCCCTACACTTCCATCTTGTCACCAGCTTCAGATCAGAGTTTAAAATTCAAGATGGCATTTCTAAGGACCACATACTTAGAATTTCCAAAACAAGATTCCTTTCATGACAAAGTGATGGCAAACCTTTTTAATTAATAAAGAAAAAACTTCTTCATTAGTATTGTTGAAAATATAAATGTAACTTCCTCAGTTTAGAGACATTATTTTCTTTTCTGATTACCGGCAGCCCCTTAGTTCTCCATTGAGAGGCCATCTGTGGAGATGGAAGCTCTGCAAACGCTGTGCGTGGTTTGCAAGCCAGGGATATTTTAAATTGTAAAAGGCCAGTGATTGCACAATTGTTCTCAAAAAGTTAACGCACTCTGAAGAAGCTGTAGCTTGGACTTTGCTCTGTATCAAACTTTCTGCTTTCTGATAAAATCCCAGTGCGTGGCCGAGGAGTCCGGCCTCCCCCTCTGTTTTACTTGCTCATTAGGTCTTTAGGAGAAAATGCAAATCCTCTGCTCTTCATTAACCCATCTTAGAAAGTAACTCAGATGTTCCTAATTTCTCCTCTGATTTATCAGAGCGCTCTCTGCTAACTTTTGAAAGCATTCTATTCAAGAGTCTCAAAGACAAAGGACTCTGGACAGAAATAAATAAAGAGAAGTCCTGACGTGAGCAGACAAGAAGAAACAGGGAGAAGTTTGGTAACTGTTGCCTCGGAATTACTTCAGGTTCTGTTCAAACCGATGGACACATTACACTGAAAGTGTTTTATTCAGAAGGTTCTCTGATGTAATCTAAGAAAATAACCAAAGGGCCCTCGGTTCCAGTTTAGACACCGGGCACGCTAAAGGAAACCAGCATTCTTATGTAACCCTCCCTGCGAACGCCCGCCAGTGGGAGGAAGATTGAGGCACCATCCAATCTGAATAAATCAAACATGGTCATTTTTAGTTCCTGAAAATCTTCTCACTGTGGTTCTATCCCTCTCCCTGTGTGTTGCAAAATCTCTCTAATAAGTTTTTGTTTTTTTCTTTTCCACACCAATATTTACTAAATCCTGGGATCTTCTCCGAATGTTTCTCTATGACTGGATGATTTCAAAAAGAATTCTATTTATCCAACTCATGATGACAGTGTTTATTTTTTTCCTCAAAAAGGGAGCCAGAGGAAGGGCAGGAGGGGACAGAAAGGTAGGTGAGCTTTTGTGTAACACATGACACTAGCTTATAAATGAACAAGCTTCTCCACCCTCGGGACCTCTGCTATCAATAAGGCAACTCCAAGGCTTAACTTTGTTTCTCACTTCCTCGCTAGAAACAGAAGCAAAGAAAGAAAGAAAGAAAAGAAAAAACAAGCAAACAGCAGCAACCAAAACAAAACAAAAAAATGGCAACATCAGAGATGATAATCACAGACCCCATCAAAAGAGAATGCTCCTGCCTAGGACATAAGGCATGTGGGGGCAGCTGACACGAAGTGGTGCTCTTGAACACTGCCTAGATGCCTTCTTAGTCACTGGGCCACAATTTGGGCACTACAATTCACCTTTAACCTTCAGAGAGATTGTATAGAGAATCCCCAGGTACTTCACAATTCCCCCCATGCATCCCAGAATTCCACAATATTTTTTTTCTTGCTTTCAGTACTTAGAGATCTCCAAGTTAGGGAGGAGGCAGGAAGGGGCTCTTTCCCAACAAAGACAATTACAGTTTACAATAAGGACCCCCAGGGGGTAGATCTGTATATCAGGCGGGGGTGATATTTAGTTTGTTTTCCTCAGAAAAAGAAAAAAATAAAAAGTTGAAAGATAAGCAACCCAGATCTTCTAGAAGGTCAGTTTCTGGGGAGGGCGGTGTCCCTGGGGAGAAGCTTTTGAGCTGCTCCTTGATTGAAGATTCAGACACAGGGTCAACTGAGAAGCCAGCCCCACACTCTTTTAAAAAGGGCAGCCCCTGGGTTTCTGCATAAACGTTTCCTATCGGCGTCCAGAAAGGTTCAGAGGCACCTCGGGTGGGAGAACATTGTTCCCTCTACTAGGCCGGAACTGGATTGGTCCTCTAAGATGGACATGGAAAGGAACTCAGATGTGGAGAGAGGCTCCTGAAAGGAAAGACGGGTCTCCTCTCGCCCCCAGGACCGGGCTCCTTGCTTTCTGGAGGCGGCTTTGCGCTGCTCCTTTCCACCTGGTTCCCCGCAGGGAGTCCTGGCCCTCCTTTGGGGGTCTGTTGACTAATGAAACAGTGAAAGAAAGCATAGGTCAGCCATCAAGCAAATAATAAACATATTTGCGTTGCACGTCTGTTAAGCCTGTTTAATGGGTCGTCCCTACATGTAAATGGGCTTCCTACCCCAGCCCCCATCGCTCCACCTGTATCAACAACAATGCCTCCGCACAATTATCTTACCTTAATGAACTTAATCTTTAATTTCCCAGCTTGGCCCTGGTCCTCAGTCTCCTAACATAGAAGTAGAACTGTTTGAGTCCCTGTGAGCCGCCTTCTTCCAACAGCTAGGGAAACTTTAGCCACGACAAGGATTTTTGCCCCTTGTGGAACTGTCAAAAGCAATAAATATTTTTCTTTTTATTCCATCATTAGACCCTCCTAAGAATGCCTCCCCATTGTCCACTGTAATTCCCAGAGCTCTCTGGGCAGGGGCGTTATTGTGGAAAATGAATTCTGAAGTGCTAACAATCCTGCCAAAGCGGCTACACTTTTTTTTTTTTCCTGAGGGCGTAACCGTTAGGAATGTGTCGCCTCACCATAGCCTGCTCAGCGAAAAGAGCACTTGTGTTTTTTAACACTGGTCTTTGAGAAGGATGCTCAAGCTAAAGCGTTGTGGCCACTGTAAATAGATGCCCTCAGCAGAATAGAGCTTCTTCATTCTTAATTAGGGAAGTAACTCTAGAAAGACAGGATGTCACTCGCTAGGCGCTGCATATTGTTGAGTTTGTGCTGGCCTCCACAATGTGAGGTAATTGGAGCTGTACCTTTTAGATAGCTGCCAATTTCACATAGGAAGTGCTAACAAGACCTTTCTGGGCCGTGTTTTCCTTCTTCCTTTTTAAGGAAGTTACAGGCCTTCAGGAGTGGGAATGGCTGAGCCCTGGCCTGGCGAGGAAACAGCAGTAATGAACCACTTCAGCCCATAGTTAGAAAAAGAAGGCCTCATTTTGGAGTCCTGAGAATACTAGGCACAACAAAAGGTTCTGTTTAAGCTTGTTACCCAGGACATTCTTACAGGCTGCACAGTTCTCCCCGCAATGACCCTCTTCAAACAAGTGCATCAAGTTTGAGCAAATAGAAACACCCAACTTTCAAGGCGTAGAGTTATAGTTTTCTTTACAAAGCCATTTATATAATGTAAGCTGCAATTAGCATGGGACAGAGCAAGGAGATTTAGGCTGGGAAGTTCTTTAACAAAAGATAGAAATTAGTGGAATAAGTAACAGTTAAATATCGGCTCCAGATAACTAGTTAAAAAGACCTTTTAAATCATTTACTAATAAAAAATAAAATAAAATGATTTTTCATCAGACCTTGCTCAGCCCGAAGTATGGTCTTTTAAATCACTGAACTGATTAATCTTACTAATTTTAAATTATCCAGCAAGAATGGATCAGAGGGGGGAAAGTCCCCACACCCCCCCAATGAAAGGCAGCACAGCTTTTAAGCCTGACAATTCCATCAAAATGTCCATAGGACTTACATAAAAAATTCAAACCATAATGAAATAAATTGCTACCTACATTATGAAAAGTCTGCAGACGCTTTTTATAGACTTGAAATGCAGAAGTTATATAAACTGCACAGTAAAAAGAATTAGAAATTGACCTTTGCAGATCAAGGGCTAAAATTAACAGTCTTCAGGGGAAAAAAAATCCCCAGTTCACAATGGCTTTTAATGCCATTTTTCCTCCCCACACTCATTTATCTAATAACCATGGCAAGGTTAGGATAAACAATGAACAGTATGTTTTCACATTTTCCACCTTTTGTGTCCTCCATATGAATTTCTAAAACACTTAAGAGAATAGATACATAAACCTGTGACCTTCAAATGAGCTTTTTGATACTCTCAACATTTTGAATAAAAAGATCAGAAAATGGAACCACTTTTACACAGTAATGAATTCCAATCTGTTGGGTAAACAAAGCTAAATTTTAAAACAGAGACCTGACATTTGTATAGCTCAAGAAGCCATTCTGTTCTCTTGGGGGTGGGCTAGGAGGGAGGGGACATTGTCAGTTCTTTACTACCGTAGGCTAAATAATGACCAAATCTACAATTCACATAAAAAGGAGAGAAAGAGAGAGAGAGAGAAAGCCATTTGGCCTTCCTTATTCAACAGAGAGCCACCGTTTCCGAGCAAGGACAACAAAAATGCCCAATTTTTATGACAATTTCCCCCACCTCTTGAACAATTGATCCACCTAAAAAAAAAAAAGGTGGTGGGGGTGGCTGATGGAAGAGGCCCAGGCCGCCATTATGGAGCTAACGCTTATTGACGGGAGCTCCAAGGGCCTCCAAAAGTTACTCCAATTTCCGTCGAGCTTTTGTGCATCCCTTGTCCTGTCTGAAAGGCTCAGTTAGGTATTGTTGCAAAAAAAGTCTGCACCCACATTTGTTCCCCTCTAATTCATACTCGGCATTGTGAAGTTTTGCTATTCAGGGGCTGATTGGACAACAGCCCTGACAATGGCCAAGCGATTAGTCGCTCAGCGTGGGCTGGGGTTGTGGGTATAAACCTAGGGATGGGGCTGGAATTCACTGGGGCATTCAGCTTCCTCTGGGGCCTTCCTGAGAGGCCAGGCCTGCTTTGCTGCAGGTAATGCATTCCTTCAGAGCCGGGAAACCGAATCCTTGTAATTAGCGTGTCCAGGACTGGGCAAGTCGCCCCCTCCCTTGCACGTCGGCCCTTGGGGGGCCCCCGAAGCTTTCTAAGGAGCTCAGCCCCTGAAATGCGCCAGCCCTCATCGAATTGAAAACTTTCTCGGGCGGCTCGGTGGGCCTGAAAATCAGGACACAGGGGAGGGGACCCGGGAGAGCCACAATCGGCGCACTTAACCCTTGGCACGCCGGGTGCCCGCCGAGGCCAGGCCGGCTGTCGCTCCCCCCAACTTCCCCCCACACACACACACATACAACCTCCCCACGCCTGGTCCGCGCGCCCCATCGGGCGTCTTCACAGAGGGACGCCGGCGTCCTGGGCTCAGCCACCGCGACTGATCACCGCGTTAAGTGTACAGATGTCAGTCTGGTGTTTTACATGTCAGTAACTTGAATTCATTTACATTTATTTTCCTATTGTTTTATATCGTTTTATGACAATGTGCTGCATAATATCATTTAAATCTTTAATGTACAACTAATTCTCTGCCATTAATTTGTCAACATGATTACTGAATGTGGCACCGGGAAAAGAAGGCTGCCTTGAAATACGGATAAGACATTTCTGGTTTTTTGTTGTTGTTGTTTTGGTTTTGGTTTGGTTTTCATGAAGGTTTACGCATGAAATGACAAGGATTTAACTTGCCTATGATCTTCTCAAAACTGTAATTTCAGTACGATTCCCACTTGGCATTTAGGAATTCCAGCTATCAGTTGAGAATGAGACCCACAGAGAGCCTCTTTCTAGAATTAATTAGGCAGAGCTGTGGTCTCTCTGTTGCTGCCGGAAATGAGCCAGGTTTCAACCCTATCAGGACAAAGATACCCCAAAATGGTTTGGGACAGCGGGCTCGGGCTTACTAGGGCGCGGCCTGGTACCTGCTGGCCGCTCCAGGACAAGGAGAGAAAGAAAGAAGGCGCCGGGCCAGGGCTGCGACCCAGGGCGCACGCGGGCATCAACCGTGCTGGGGGGAAAAGAGCAAAGGGTGGTGCCTGTAGACCAAACCTTTCTGGACAACCCTGGTTTCGGGGTCCCCCCCCCCCCGCCGCAGCAGCCGCGTCCTCCTGGCGCAGGCTGTCCAACCTGGAAAAACGGATCCTTGTCTCCACGCCCAGGAAAGACTGGTACCCTGCAGCTACCATCCAAGCAATAACACCCCAATGCCTGCACCATAGCAATTAAAAAAGAAGGGGTGCCCCAAACCTTATTAAACATTCAAATAGAAAAATTAAGATATTCTGGGCAAAAGAAGTGTTTAGACAAAGGCTGTCTGCTTCAATTTCCCCGTTAAGCGGGGAGCTGGCTGCTCGGAGAGAGAGTGACGGTGGGTTCCATAAATTAGCTGAAAATCCCTCTTCTCGGGAGCCCAAGTTATCTCCCCGTTGCCTGCAGCTCTGATTTAGAATGGGAGCAGGCTTGTTTACCGCTTTAATTAACGCTCCTTTTCAAGCGGGGAGGAGGGGAAGAGAAAGGGAGGGAAGGGATCCAGCGATAAACAGGTGTAGCGGGCCGGTGGCTTTTTCGCTGGGGCGGTGGCAGCCTCATCAGGCTTGACTGGGCTTGACCCCGCCGGCGAAAAAGGTAGATGGCCCGGTTGGAAGCGCAGTGGGCGAGCATTATTTTAACGACGAGCCTGTGATTGGAATGGCTTAACGGGACAATCAGCGCTTGGGTTGGTTTTTTCCCTCCTCTTTTTTCTTCTCTCTCCAGAATGCATCTGATTCTTCCCGGTTGTTGCACGGAGAAACAGAACTTGACGATGTAGGTCGAAAGCCTTTTTCGTCGTCTTCAGCATTCACCTCTCAGTGGAAGGAGTGAACCACTCAGGGAGGAAGCATAGCTCTGAACACAAGCGGGGGACCGGCTTTCCTCATTCGGCATGGGAAAATCCCCTGGCATTCTCTCTTCATTTACTTACTTGGGCTTTTTTTTTTTTTTAATTCTGAAAGTCTAATAATATCTGGGATTGGACTGTTCGCGGCCTACGTGTTTCTGTGACATTAAAGATAACAGAAAAGCTTAGATGGAAATGGAGTTCACGCGTCAGCTAATTTTAAAAACATAACTCAAAACTCATTCGCGGGGGAGAGGGGAGGCAGTTTCTGTAAGCACAGGCAGAACAGGTTTTTAAAATTAATAGCTAGCCTTGGTATTTACTAAATGATGGTTATATGAGGCTGAGTGCCTAGTCATTAAAAACAGCAGGTGCCCAAGGTGAGAATATGTGTTTCACGTCTCGAAGTCACCTGTCCGCTCTGCCCCATGCCTTTCTACAATCCGGTGCCTCCGGAGTCCAAACATAGTCAGAAGTTGAGTCAGACAGCCACACTGGCCTTGTAGAAAAAGGGAATTAAAAACAAAATGACCGACTTGATGCCAACACCCGGGTCCTACCTAATTCTGTCTACCTTTCAGAGAGACTTTAGTGACTTACTCAAAGCACAAAGTGTCAGGGTAGGGACAGAACTGAGGTATCTCTGACCCTTGGTAAAGTGGTGGTGATCTAGGCTGCTACAGTTCTGTAGGGAAGGGGTTCTATTCTGGGTAAGTACTGTCTGAAAAATTCCAGAGTAATCTCCACAGACCTTCAGGCTCAGATCTACAGAGATACTCCCCACCCCCACCTATCAGCCCTAAGTATTTTGCAAGTACAGAGATCAGCAGCAGAAGTGATGGCTCCCTCCTATAATCTCATCAGTGCCGGCCGGAGCAGGAGGATGGCGAGTGTGAGAGCAGTCTGGAAGCGTTCTGGATAGCCTTGCCTTCACACCGAAACCTGGAGTAATTGCTTTTCTTTTTCCTTTCAGATTTTCCAGATTCTAAGTCAGGAGCTTTCATCCGGGTTCTATGGTGTATTCACTTGCGCGCTATCAAACGTCCATCTCTGAATGCAACCATACCTCCCGCCTGTTTGTCTCACAGAGTAGGGTGGTGCCCAAAGGATTCAAATGCATTGATCATTATGAAGAGCTTTTCAAACACAGCTTTATTAGCAATCTCCCAGGGTTATAAGGTTCTCCCTAAAAAAGTAATACTACTAATAATGATAAACCCACTGTATAGATTTTGAAGGCTGGGGGCTCTTATGAGTAAGACATGAGCCTGTAATGTTTCTAAACATGGAAACCCAGGATTCCTTACCAATGATGCTGAAATGTGCAAATGCATCTAGTGATTTTATCATAACAATGTGATGGACAAGACTGTTAGTTGTAATAATAAAAGTGATAAGAGCAATGGAATGCCAGATTGGTGCTAAGTCCTTGGAACACACTTCAGCTCTCGCTGTAACTCTGAGAGATAAATACTGTTGTTACCAGGCCTACAGTACAAATGAGGCGCAAGGCCATTTGGTGATATTAGTTGCAGGCCGCAACACTTGTATTTAAACTCAAGTGAGCTGGCATTGGACTTCTGAGTATGCTATTTCCTAATTCTCTACCTCTTGCCACATAACTTTTTTTAATAATTTATTTTTATTTTATGTGCATTGGTGTTTTGCCATGGGTATCAGGTTCCCTGAAGCCACAGACAGTTGTGAGCTGCCATGTGAGTGCTAGGAATTGAACCCAGGTCTTCAGGAAGAACAGTCAGCTCTCTCAACCGCTGAGCCATTTCCCCAGCAACACCACACCACATTTCACGCTAGCTTTTAAAGCTGATGAACATGAAGCTCAGAAGGCAAAGTGGACGTAGAGCTTGCGTCTCTTGACGCTCAAAATGGTCCTGTGGATACATAACAGTTACTCATTTCACCAGGCCTTCAGCCTCCTCTGGACACAGACTTCCTGGGCTTAAATATTGATTGCACCATATCAGATACATTCCCTTAACCTCACTGAGCTGGAGCATCACTGACTAAAGGGACAGAGTCCACCAATAAAGGTCTTTGGCAGTGAATACTGAGGAGATGGGTACGGAATCCATGGCTGGCTTGTGGGTCCAAAGGAAGAAGTGATAAAGGGGAACAGAAGAGGGAAAGTAGGGGCAGGTCAGAAAAGGGGGCCTTAAGCATTCACCCCATAATGAGATCTTCACTGTGATCATTCCTAGAGATCTCAACTATGGTTCTGGCTCCTGAGAAAAAGAGGGGAGGGCATCATATGATAGAATGTTGAGAAAAACAAAAAACAGATGCCCGATGGACAAGAGGTTGTCCAAAGAGGAGACACATCTGGACCAATACGTACCTCATGAAGATAGAGTAAGGCCACAATGCCTGGGAAAGGAGAGTGGCTGGGGAGCAGCTGTACGTCACTGGGGAACCTGTCCAGCTGCAGAACTCCAGGCCCACTTTCCAAAGAGATGGTGGTGGATGTACAGGCTACCTCTGGGGCTTGTGGTCCCTAGCAAAGACCTCAGGAAGCATGTCCTTATGCCTGATGGCGCTTTCCCCCAAGAGAAAGACACAACAACACTGGCCCAAGTCACTGGAGACCCAGTTCCTGGATTTGGTAGTGATGAGCAGGAGGTCTTAGGTATTTGGTGGTGGCAGGTAATGACATGCATCACTTTCCTGTGGTTTCTGTCTCTTTGAGGACTTTTCAACTAAAGAGTATTGAGATTAGGGCAAAAACATCCATTTAAGGAACTAAATATAGGA
This sequence comes from Dicrostonyx torquatus, assembly GCA_028555095.1. Taxonomy (NCBI): domain Eukaryota; kingdom Metazoa; phylum Chordata; class Mammalia; order Rodentia; family Cricetidae; genus Dicrostonyx; species Dicrostonyx torquatus. The sequence goes on from JAQHUG010000024.1 coordinate 6,493,099, forward strand.
AAAAGTCCTGGTGTCTATCCCTGTCAATCCTTAAGATGGGAAAAATTGCAGTGGCTATATGCTGTATGAATGAACCACGGAGGTCTAAAGGGGCAACTTGTGGCACTAAGAAAAGCAAAATAATTCGCCTCCTGGGAGAGGAGGCGAGGATCTCTATCCATGTCACGCTCTTCATGGACTTTTGTTCTGTTTCCTCGTCAGTAAAATTCTTAACTGTAGCTCAGGGATCAAAAACACTTATTTGACATCAGTGCAGTACATGTTAAGTGAGTCCCAAGGGCTGTTATCTCACGTGTAGAAAG
>JAQHUG010000024.1:6503891-6516391 GCA_028555095.1 Dicrostonyx torquatus
CATCCTCCTTCCCCACCAAAAGACTACCTCCTTAGACAGGGCTCCCTAACCTTGTACCACAAGTCACGTCCCTAAGTATCGGCTCGCTATTGATTGCCCTCACTGAGCCCACCTAACACACAGTTTTTGTTTTGTTTTGTGTTGTTGTTGTTGTTGTTGACAAATCGGTGATTTCTCTCCTACTACTGGACTGGAGTTTGTAAAGATCCTGGCTGCATCTGTCAAGTCCCCTACTCTCCCTGAGTCACACCATGTCTGTGGGGTGACTGAATGCATGGCTCTTTTCAGGATTCTTTGGGAGAGAAGTCGCTGTTTTTAACAACTGAGCTATCTCTTCAGCTCCCTAAAAATACTTTTTTATTAATATTTTGAGGATTTCACACAATTTATTTTGATCATCCTCCCTCCCCAATCCTTTCCCCTGTAACTTCATTCCCAACAACAAAAAATTATTTTTTTGATGTGTATAAGAGTTTTGTATGCATGTGTGTGCAGGTGTGTGCAGTGCCCCAGAAGGCCAGAACGGGATATCAGATCTCTGGAATTATAGACAGTTGAGAGTTGCTATCTGGGTACTAAGAATTGAACCTGGGTCCTCTGGTAGAGCAGTCAGTATTCTTAACCACAAGAAACCTCTCCAGCTCCCCAACTTAAAAAAAATAATACAAACAAACACTATACTGAGTCCTCTTTGTGCCATATACTCCTGAAGCATGGTCTACCTACCAGGGGTTCTTACAAAAACAACTGCCTTTTCCTCCATCAAAAGCCATCAACTACCAATAGTCTAGTCAGGAGTGAGGAACTACAAGCTCCTCCCATCTCTTTCCGCTGTAGGATGCTGACTGGCTTGATCTTGTCCAGGTCTTGTGCAGGCGACCTCAGCTGCCCTGAATCTGAGTGCAGCAGTCCTGTGCAGAAGATACTGTTTTCCTTCCTGTTCCCTGGCCCTACTTCTGGATCTCACAATCACGTTACCCTCTTCTGCCACGGTCCCTACGACTCTGGAGCTTTTCCAGGGGAGCATATTTGAGGCCATGCTCTGCCTGCTTACTAAACTGTAAGCATGGTGTGTGGGGGGACCTACAGCTGTCTCATTCCTAGACCCCTGTGTAGCTGCATGCACAAGAGAATAGTCATGGACTCCGGCCAGCCCTAGCCTGCCACACCTCTCTGAGAGTGTAAGCAGATGTGAGGCTTCAGGACATGAAGACGCCATTTCCATGAGGTACCATCTTGCCCATGGTATGGAAGTGCAAGTGGCAGAGCATCTACTGCCCTGGCTTGTCCTCTGCTTAGTCCAGGCCTTGCACTCCGGGTGGGAAAGGACAGATCAAGCCTTGAGGGTTGTAGGGCCCATGGGTTTACCCCTGCTCCCAGGTTTCATTTTGAGGACAGTTTCTGGTCAGCCAGCTAAAACATCCTGTTTGTTCCTGTGCTCCCTCTGCCCTGCCTGGTGATTAGTTCTAGGACATTGTTGACTCCACCTGGACATGGTAATTTCCCACCTGCCTGGGGGTATTTCATTGTGCAGCAGCTCGGTAGTTAAGGTTTTTTCTAAGTTTGAATAAACGGCATTTGGCTGGCCTCCTTTCAAATGACCCAGGTCTCTTGTGTGTTCTTTCAGTCTCCAGGCCCTTGCCCGGCTCACGTAAGGTACAGTGGCGTGTGAGCTGTACCGAGAGTATTGCAGACACAGGTGTTACAGAGGGTGAGATGGGAAGAGGCCAAAGGACCTGAATTTTCCACAGCAGGGAACTCAGACTTTTTCACTGATCCACCGTATTTTCACCTTAAGTCTTATTTATTTATTACGTTATTATTTTGGTTTTGGTTTGTTTTTTGAGATGGAGTTTCTCTGTGTAACAGTCCTGGCTGTCCTGGAACTCGATTTGTAGACCAGGCTGGCCTCAAACTCATAGAGATCCGCCTGTCTCCGCTTCCTGAGTGCTAGGATTAAAGGTGTGTACCACTACGACTGGCTTTGGGCTCTCCCCTTCTAACATGTTATCTATCAGCATTCAAAGTGACTTTTGACAAGTGGACATTTGGGGCCAGAGGTGTGGCTGAGTGGTAGAGCACTTGGCTCAAGATCCTGGGTTCAGTCTCCTCGCCTATTCACATCCTTCGGAGGCCAAACCACACTGACTCTCTTACCCTGCCTGTGGATTCCCCATGTGCACTCAGTTCCCTACTGTTGTCCTTTGCATGACTGGCAAGCCCCCATCCAGGAGGTTTTCATTGACCATGCTGTTTGAGGTTGGGCCCCTCTCTCGTCATCCCTACCAAATGGACCTTACCTGTTCTTCAGAGGCTTTATTGCAATGCATAATTATTTTATAATGCATGGGCACATTTGTTTCAAGTTACCTGGGGAGAGTCATTTTGCCTTTCTCACTAGGCCCCCATATCTAATAAGAGTTTTTGGGTTTATCTTTAGATCTTGGACCTGTGCCATAGTGCCCAGCACATGGTGGGGATAAGTGGATGAAGATGGAGAAGCTCAGGTGCAACCCTCCTGTTTCTGCTACAGTGAGATCCAAGAGTGTTCCCCAGCCTTCAGCATGGGGAAGAGGAAGGTGACACCCTGAGCCGTACTCATTAGTTTTTCTCTTGGGGCAAGTTAATGCCTGTCAGGATCTCGATGGCACCAGAGACTAATTCCCCAAGGAGCCCCAAATCTCCGGCACTGACAGAAGATTTTATTTTTTTTTAATCTTGATTATTTCAGAAGTTAGCATGAAATGAGACTTCAAAGCATTTCATTCATTGCCCTTATGTTCCAGAAGAGAAAACAGATGCTCCAGAAAGCTTGCCTGGAATGACCAGCTTGCTACCGACCTCAGTACAGAGCTCTTCTAATTGTGTTCCTTTCTTTTTCTCATCTTCTCTTGAGTCTTTTTCTTCCAACAGCTTCAGAACAATTGGCTTCTTTAATAGGCTGGTTTCTAAAGGTGAGAACTGTGGTACCTACTTCCTTTTGAGGGGTTTCCTGAATGCAATTCAACCCATTTAGGCTAAACATAGCAAAAGCTTTGGTATCTAAATCTACAGTTACAGCTGCAGGAACATCTCTCGGAGAGACTGATGGTGATAGTTATCTATGACTGTGTAACAAACAAGTCTTCCAAGCCGAGTTGCTGGAAAAGACCACTTTAAGTTCCAGATGTTGTGAGGAGGCAGATTTGATTGATCCCAGTTGCTCTGCTTGCTCCCTTTGCTCTCCCACTCAACTTGTCAGCAGCTAGGTCCTGCCAGGCCTGTGCGCTCATGGACATCATTGCTTGTTGACGGATAGTGTGTCAACTGGGCCACAAATCTTCAGAGTGACAAGACACTGTAAGCGTTCTCACATGGTATTATAACAGGTCCACAGATCTTAGCACAAGTGACGCCATGTTGGAAGTACCATTCAGGTCATAAAACTCAGCATGTAGAGAGTGCCACCTGCCAAAATGGAAAAAATAAAAAGACCTAATCCATCAAATTCTATGGTTCTTGGAAAGTCTTTAAATGTACGAACCTTGCTTTTTTGGCTTCTGTAGTTTCACTGCTGGCTAACTGAAGTATGGTCAACCCAGGGTATGGTTTTTGTGCTTAAAAGCTCACCCTGAGAAAGGCTCAGGGCTACACTGAGATCCCAACCACCTAGAGCAGTCACCAGCTGGCTAATAATGACTTTCCATTGGCTTAAACGCATAGTCTTCTCTGGTAGACAGCCCACAACAGTAGCTGGGTTCCAGAAGCATGAGGAGATGGCAAACCCATGCACAAGTGATTTTCAAGCCCTGATTGTTCTAATATTCACTAATGTCTGCTTGGCCCAAGCAAGCAAGATTCCGAATGGAGGGACTAAATGAGCATCATTTTCTTGGTAGGATGAGTTAGACATTACTGTTGCCATTTCCCTGCCAGGCTATCACAAATCCAGGGCTGGACAGATCCCTCCAGTGCCCTACTTCTGTACCCTGTGGAGAACACTGCCACAGTCTTTTGGTACAGCTCAACTGCTGGGGTGCTAAGCAGGCCAGAGCAGCGAGTACCTGGCCATGAGATGGGGTCCAGGAAGCTGCAAGCTAGAGACCCTGAAATTCGTCACCCATCAGTACGAGTACTGGTTTGAAGGGGAAACTGGCTGGACAGAGAAGCTAGACCTGCAAAGAGCCGGAAGTGCAAGCTGCTTGATTCCTCTCCCTTGGCATCAGGGTGTGCTGCCAGAGAGAGGGCGAGGAGAGATGGGTCAAAACAGGATTGGTCAGGGCTGCAGCCTCTGCTCCTAAAAATAAAGCCTGTGAAGGAAGCGGAGGCTAATGCACCTGGAGGTGGAACCACAGGTCAGGTGGGCAAAGCTTTTAAATGCACTCTTCTGTGGTCCTCAGTGGGGGATGGCCTGGTGACATTGCCCAAAGCTCAAGGAGAGCGCCACCTCGAGCAGGCCGGTTGCAAATCAAGACAGCGGTGGCCCGAACATCCTTTTCTAACCCTGTCTCACAGAAACGTCAGGCCAAGCCTCTAAATTCTCATATTGAGAGATTTGGAGCAACAAAACAGAGGCTTGAACGAAGCAGAGTCCTTGTTCTGGAAGGCAGAGGTGACTTTGCAGACAGCGACCCAGTATTTTTCAGACTCCCTCAGCCCAGTTATCACCATAAACCTGGCCTAGGTTCGCGAGGTGACAGCGCCCACAGAGAAGGCAGAGGGGCTCTGAGCCCTACATGGAGGCGTTGCCAAGAGGCTTGCGGGTGGGGGACGCAGCCCAAAGGGCTTTTCCTTGTGGCTCCAGACAAATTAAAAACCTCCTTACCAGTCATTCACTCGGAGGAGGCCTCTTCCTTGCTCCGCGGGGGGCGACTGTGTTGCAGGAGATCTGGTGTGGGGGGGGGGGGGGAAGCTGGGCCTCCCGGGGCTGGCGAGGAGGGGGAGCCTCAAGAATGGAAAGGGGCCCTACCAAAGGAGATTGGCAGGCAGGGAGTGGGGGCAAAGTGCAGTCAGGTCACTGGAGAAAAAAATCGCCAAGTAAGGGAGTGAGGGAAAGTTCCACTTCCAGCCTCTTTATGGAAGAGGCCTGAGCAGAGAGAGGCGGGAGAACCCCAAGGAAACAGAAAAGGGAAGTGGTACGATGAAGAACTCAGAACGAGAATTTTAGGGTGCATAGACAGACCAAGGCGGCGCCTCCTCCATCGGGATCCCCATTCCAAGACCTGGAAGCACATCTGCCCAGCGACTCCCGAAGAGGGGGAGCAAAATGCCCTATTAAGGGTGGGACGAATTGATTTTCCAAAGAAGCACGGCACCATTTCCTCCCAATGCCCTCTCTAGGCCTCCTTAATCTGCCCCGGAGGCAGCAGGTGACCTCTGCGCAGGCCCCCGAGGTGCCTTTGTTTCCAGCCTTCTGCGCCCGCCCGCCGCCGCCCGCACCTGCGCGGCCTGGACTTGGGTCCACCCTCGGCCCCAGGCTCGTGGGGTGCACCGGGCATACCTTTGAACCCCGAAAACCACTGCTTCTCCGCCTTTTTGCTCAGGGCTCGACAGTCACTAATGGTTCCACTCTGACAGCGGTGGAAACCTACTCCCAAGAGGGATGTGGAGAGTGTACCCCCGCAAACTTCATCTGGAAAGACCATTTTGGAAGGGGAGAGCTACCAGGGTGGGCTAGAGTCTCTGTCCTTTTGGGCCCTTGGTCCCCAGATGCGCCCTGCTGACTTTTAATCCAATCCCTCTGAGGTTTGCTAATTTAATTGTGTAATGGGCACACCTGAGACATTCCCTTCACTCTCATTAGGACATTTCTTAGCTAAAACGGAAGGCAAATGAGAATGTTAACACAGGGAATTCATTGAAAGCCTTTTGCCATCGTTAGAACATCTGAGCAAGCAGAAGGAAACAGAACGGAAAGGGTGGCGGGGCCTGTAAGTTGGGGACAGGCAAGGAGATCTCAGGTTCTTGCTAAGTGAGCCCGAGGTAGGCATTTAGCCTTCGTACATTGAATACCTCGTTTTTTTAAGGAGTGGGTCTCCAAACATTTATTATTCATAGTAGCAGGACAGCCGGTAAGCCACGGCGTGGAAACTAAAAGACTTCCCTGCTAAAGGTTAATGAAAGTATAATTTGAATCATGAAATCTTTATGTGTCTGCTCAATTTACACCGAAGGCTCATTAAAGATGCGGTTGGTACCAGGGGCTGCTGGTGACGTCACAACGGACATTTAAATGGGCGGGGCCAGGCCGCTCTGCATGTAATCCTTTAAAAATATAAAAGCCTTCCTCTTTCCTGCTCTGTCTCTCCAGCTGTAACAACTTCACCAACTGTCTAGGTTCCACCCCGAGGATTTCACAGAGAGAACCCGTTACAGGGAATCAGGAAGCAGAGAAAAGGTCACAAATAAGCCTCAGGAACAATGAAAGCTTTTCTCTATGCAGCAGTAGGAGAGTTGCTAGAAAAACGGCGAAGGTATTAATCAGAAGTGGCTATAAATCCTCTGGAGTTTTGCTCTTATAAAACTCCTCAGAAAAAGTCTTGAAGGAAATGCAGGTCAAAGCCCAAAAAAGCTCTTGATCAGAGAGATTGCTGGAGGAAAATCTTCCCAGACGCCGTTTAATAGGCAGCAATCACCCCAGGAGTGGGGAAGCCAAGTACGCTTGAAACATGGTTGCAATTCCTAATAGGTCTTGTCACACTTAAGGCGCTGCAAGCTCCATCCAACGACCAGCTGAAGCTAGCTGGCGATTCATAAAGCCAACAGTTTAAAGTTTATTATGATGAAAGCCCTTAATGACAGCCATCGCTAGGGGCCCATCATTTATGAAGCTGGGTTGAGTATTAGACATGTAGCATGACCACCAATTTTATGTCACAATTGCTACCATAAAATGACCTTTGGTGATTTTTGCTGCATGTGGTGGACAGCTCTTCCTTCACATTAGTGCTCTGTGGCTTTCTTTGCAGACTATTATGCTGTCTAAAGCTTATTTGGCACTGTCGTGAGCCTCAACCCTGGTTATTACCCCGAAGGCCTGTCTTAAAAAAAAAAAAACCTCAACTCATGCTCTATTACGCCAGTCCAATAATTTGCAGTTCTTACCAGCCGTGGGTCGTGTAATATTTTAATGCAAATAGGCTTCACCATTACATTTTATTTATCTTTCAAGTTGCCCACGTGTGATGCTGGCTAGTGAAACATTCTCTTGTAGTTCACTGAAATCAGCCTTATTCCCTGGTCAAGTCTGCCTGCTACTGACTGGGTACTGTTTATTCTGACCAGTTAAAACAGTGCCAGAAGGAAAACAAAAGGTTAATTAAACTCAAAGGTTTTTTTTTTAATCCCACGTGTGAAGAGCCCACCCCAAGCAAAACCACCAGTTCTTATTTCCCTGCATCCAAGCCCAATGCAAATTTACATCTGAGTAACATTATTTAATTAGGCTTCCATTTGTCACCCCGCTTTGTATAGTTAGAGAGTGTTTGAATACATGGCCACTTTACCGCTCCTATGTAAACTGCTGTTGAGAAAGTGGCCTGTCCATGCTACCTTTAAATTGTGTATATAATTTTATAAATGATATAAAATCTGCTTCTAGTCTCTGGGGGGAAAAAAAAGAGCTACAAGCATGGCACACTGCAATTTTGGAAGGATTTAAAATATGTGATTTCTGCTGGTACCTACTGTATTGGGTTTTATATAAAGCTTTTTCAATAAGGTAAATTGTTACATGACAAACTCATCTTCCACCATTATCATCCGCTGTTTGTGTTTAACAACAGGAGTCCCGCTCTAACAAAACTGTTGTAATGGCTGCACAAATTACTCAGCTGAAAGCTTTTCACCAAACAAAACAGTATTAATCAGCAGTTCTTAGGAAGGTGCTAATTAAAAACAATTTTCTTTCTCAGTTTGCAATACTAAAACCGTCTTCACTCGCACAGTCTCCACTATGCAGCTACTGCATTTGCTCACTCTTCAGGCCCTCCATTAACTATTGAATCTCCTATTAGCCATTTTATTACATTTCTGTTTACAAGCTTGTTGACATTTGGAAAGTCACATTATGATCTGTTTTATCTATTAAAAAATGTATTAATTGAAAAGTCAGGGAGACAAAAAAAATAGATAAATCCAGATTTTCAATGCACAGACTTCCTCAGCAGGATACACAGAAAGCCTTCAGCCACAGCCTGGGCAGCAGGCAGTCTGGATGAAACGGAATCTGAGAATTCAAAGTGGCATTTCAGGCCTGATGGTTTGTCAGATATCCGTGGGCTGGGCTCCTTACTAATTTGGAAATGGTCCACTCAGAAAAACAGGTTTGCTCTGGCTAAAGTCAGTCTGCCTTTCAAACCACCCTTTTTCTGCGAGACATCATCAATGTGATTATGATATTTCTGCAGTCCGAAGACAGGACAGTTAGGTCCGTGGAGGAGAGTGTTAGAGCCAGGACCTGGATCAGAGGGCCTCCTCGTCCCAGCAAATGTGTGGTACGTATGCATGTGTTCAGTGGGACTCTATTGACCCTGTGAGCATCCTGCCCCTCCCCCAAAGTCCAATGAAAGGCTTTGCCAGACAATGTTTCCCAATTGTCTGGCATTGATCAGAACCAAATCAAGTGCTGACTAAGCACAAAGCTAAAATTCTATAAAAGCTGAGTTGAAGGAAGGAGACAACCCATTCTTATGAAAACAGAAACAACAGCACCCATCTCTTAGGAAAAGGTGTGCTTTACTTTGGTAGTGGGGAGAAAAACAAAACAAAACAGCTCCAACCTCTCACCAATTGCATTAACCAGGTTCTTCAACTGTCAGAGGCACTTAACTAGGTTAGGACAGACACCTGGCTGCTGGAACAAGCCTCCAGAAAGGTCACTAATCCTTCCTTTCACTCAGTTAACTGCTGGAGCCCCAAACTGATTCAACAGGTATGCAGTGGTAAATTCAGCCCCTACGGAAGCCAAAGGGAAAATCAGCAAGGGGCGGGCAACTCTTCTCTGAAAACACCCGAGGAACCAGCCAGAAAAGCTTTTATGGCCCGACAAGTTTTCTGCTGAATACTGAGCACCTAAATTACCCTTCCCTAATGGAAGTTACATTTTCATGCTCAGTCAAAAAGCCAACAAAATACACAATTTATACAAAATAGCAGCAACCTCTAAGGTAAGTCTTTCTGAGCACTTTTATCCCAATTCACTACATATGTCTTGCTGTAAAATAAAATATATTTCTCATAACCAACTTGGACGTGGCTGTTCATATCACTGCTTTACAGCTGCCCGTGGACAGCATTAGGTGCGTTCTTAAACCCGTATCTACAAAAGAAAGTCATGAGTTTCATCAGAAATTTTTTTAAATCTATAAAAAAATATAATAATTCTTAACATTGTTTTTCAACATCTTTTATTGTAGTACGTGTGTGTTGTCACAATGTGCATGTGGACATCAGAGGACAGCTCTTAGAAGATTTTTTTTCTTCCATCTGGGTCTTGGGGATTGGATTTCGGTAGTCTGGCTTGGCTGTAAGCACCTGCTGAGCCATGTCACTGGCCCAGAATATCCTAATTCTTATGATATCCCAGGAAGGCAGCTTCTTTTGGAAACAAACACATGCATAAATTATGAAGACAGTTATAGAATGAGCCACTTCTGTTGCAACTATATAGTCTAATGCTAATACATAGAAATAATCATAAATGTCATGAGGAAATAGAAATGGATGAACTTTTTAAGAGTTGCCTTATTTCCCTTCTCAATATCTGCATTCTATTAAAATGTGAGAGCTGATTAAAAACAGTTTTCATGTAGTCAATTATAGAACATTGGTTTCTTATGAACTTCGAGAGAGCCCAGCACAAGGATACTCTCAGGGAAGGATTCCATAAAGAATGTATCTATGAAATCTTGAGCATGTGAAGGAAGATCTAGAGGTTATAACCATACTGTGATAAATACATTCTTTTCTGGGTATCTCTTAGTAGGAATAGCTCAGTTTTTATACACTGTTCTTAGATATTTCTAGAAAACACACCACTAGTTTGATTTAAACAAGTAGAAAAAAAATACAACTTCTCCCAAAGAACGGAGCACTGCATTTCTATATGTGCCGCACACAAATGCAAATTGAATTCTGCCAGTTTTTGTAGTTTTCTGATTGAAAAGAAAAGAAATATTTTCATGATCCTGCTGTTCTATACTTTAAAAAAAAATGGAGGGGTGTTAGACCTTCATAGGTGCCACTGGAGACAGGCCTTTTGTCTGGCAGATTTAGTGCAGGCTTTACCTAAGAAATAATGCTCCCTGAATTTTCATCAGTATGAGTGAAATGACTCATGTTGCTTTTTAAAACCATCCCAAATTCTAATTTTTTAAACAAGAAAATATGAAGCCAGTGTGCAACCCATACAGTCACCAAAGGAGAGCTGCCACCAGCTGAACTACTCAGCTAAATGGTTGGTTTGCATTGCCCTGGTCTTTATCTAGCACTGAGAATAGACTGCTGTTTTATCCAAAGAGGAATAAATTGCTGTTATTGTGATGTTAGCCCATCACTTGGCATTGCAATTCAAGTTTTTGTGAGAAAGAAATGTATGATCTAACTGCAACTTGACCTGTGCCTTCCGAGATCCATCTAGGTGCTCTAATGGAGCAGAAAGAGTGGCGAATCCAGGGACATGCAAACTGACGGTAAGAGTTTTGTTTGATGATAGAAATGGGTAAAGAAGACATTTGAGAGTCGCTATTTTTATAACATCTAAGTTTGCTTAACATGCAAAAAGATGAGCCTCCCAAGGCCCCCCCGCCCCACCTATCACTTTAATTGTATCACACTGAATACACACTTTCCTTCTGCTAAAGATACGAGGACACCCAGCTAACCCACCTAATGGCATTCCTGTCAAAGTGGGCACAGATGATTCCTTGCAGATAAATATCTGAATTTCCACAAAAGGCATTACACCACCTCCATGGAAGCACCAAGCAGGCCAGGCTGGGGTCCCTTCAGAAAGACATCATCCTGGGTAGCCCCCACTAAATGTTTACTATACACTCCAGGCTCAGAAACTAACAATATATACTTATTTTAAATAAGATAATTATGTGATTGAGTTTTGCTTTTTTTTTTCTTCAACTCCCCCCTCCCCCCGTTGCAATCTAGTTTATCCACCATTAATTCAAAATTTCTCTGGAAGAGACCTATTTTGAAAGAGGCCCGGAGAACAGCAGCAGTTAAGATTTAAGCCCGGATAAAGGCTCACTTTTCATTCATAGTCAAAGCCTAAATGTGCTCTTCTTGTACCTAAACAGATAATAAGCACTCCGCACACTCCCCCTCCTTGACACGGCACACTGAGACTAATCACACATAATTGGGGAGGAGGAGCAGAGGGCTGGCCACGCTATTGTGTCCAAAGGACAAACGGTCAGTTTATGAGGCTTTGGGCTGATGTAGTCATTTCTTATACATCTATAGGGGAAACCATCCTGCTTGAAAAGAAAAAATAATGAGACACACACACACACAGAGAGAGAGAGCAAAAGATGATAGATTGAAACAATTAACTGGGACATCGGAAAGAGATGAAGTTTATTTATTTATTTAACCAGAAAAGAAAGTTCTGTATTTACAGATAGACTACCACTACCAAACAGAACAAAGACAATAAAAAAAATGGGGGTGAGGGAGGGAGATGGGAATCATAAAAGAAATTCTGCTTTAGAGAGAAAAATATTTAGACTGCTCACAAGATCTCAGACAGGCTGCTGACACAGAAAAACACTCAAAGGTTGGGGGCAGAAAAGCAACAAGCTGACCATAGGCGGGGAAGGTGAGAGAGCTTGGTGGGGAGGGCCACCAAAGAGTGGTGGAGTAACAGAACCAAGATGTGGAATGTGGAAAGGTGGGTGTGACCCTGAGTCTCAGGGGACCCATGGTAGACTTCTCTTCTTGTGAAAATCAGTTCCCCATGCATCTGATTTTTTTTTTCTCTGTCTTCTATCCCATTTTGGTTAAAATAAGCAGAAGGGGGTAATGGAGGTTTTCTTCGTATAAGTCTGAGTTTTCTTTTTTCAACTGAAAGTAATGGAAACACAAGAAAAAAGAGTCAAGCAAGGAACTTGTATAAATGGATATGAATATTAATTTTAACACAATGATTTTAACCTAAATACATAATTCTGGAAAAATTAATCATATAAGAGCAACTCAACATAGTTGTCGGTAGTACTGACATGATGATGATATTAAAACAGGAATCTGAGGGTTTGTTTTGTTTTAGGCAAGGATTAAGTGGTGTTTTCATAAGTACCCAAACTGCACCATGCCTGAGGGAAAGCTGGGGTACCTTCATCTTTCCCAGAAAAGCATTGGACATGTCTCTCCGTCAGCCTGCTTCTTGCTGCCTCAATCAGTGCTGCACTGACCACTCAAGGCAGGCAGGAATGTTGGATGAGTTGAGACCATGGCAACATCTGGGCCCTGGGACGGGTCTGTGAGGCCTCGGACATTTCAAAGGC
>JAQHUG010000024.1:6521391-6527531 GCA_028555095.1 Dicrostonyx torquatus
TGCAAAGATAAAAGATGGCTCTACCACACGAAATAATCAGATACAAGTAGCCGGTCGGAAGCAACACACCTAAGGAGGACTTTAATCAAATATTTAGGTTACCTGCCAAAAAGACCATGATCTCTTCAAAATGCAATGCGGATTAAAGCGTTATCTAGCACAAGCAGAAAACTAACCTTGGAGTGGAAGTTTGAAATGTGTTCATCATAATTTTCATGTCTTTGGAGCGAGAAACCAGCTTTTTCAGCTAGACTGCAAAACTGGTTGAATGTATTCCCTCGACGTGGGGCGAATACCATTGCTTTCCCCTAGAACATTAAAAAAAGAAATTCACACAGTTTAAAGCTGGAAGGCAACCACACACAACAGACACCAAGTCAAAGCAGTCCTCGCCTCTCAGATGGAAGCCTGACTGTTCTGGAGACATTTAAACGGGATGGACACAGGGAGAAGCATTTCAAGGGCAGATAAAGAAAAGAACATTTCACACTCAAATAGCCATGTTATGTTGTATTATTTCCAAATAATATATATGTAACAAACGAAACGTGACCAGGAGCTGCTGTTCTGGACAATGTACCCTGTATCAGGTCTAATGGTGTAAGGCATGGATAATAGAGTCGGGGTGGCTGCTATCATCTGAGACTCCTTCATGCCTACCAACACAGCTCTAAGCTCCTAGTAACGATGTCTATAAACAGATCAGAGGTCATAGATCAGTGGCCACCAAGTGTTCTCACATGTCGGCCTTGTCCCTAGTCTTCTCTGTGACTTTCCTGGTCTGGGACAAGGTTCAAAGTGTAGGTTTCCATCTTGAGTGAAACCCCTCAGAAGAGTCCATACTGTAACAGGACGACTCCACCAGATGACAGTGGTACCACGTGGGTAGGTAGGTGTTTCCAAATAGTCATATAATCTGGAGAAGACTGTGGCCCTGGGGAGAACCTGAATAAAATATCCACTGGACTTCAGAAGGCCAATGTGACAAGACACTTCACAATAATCCTGTATTAATAACTGGATGCCCTGCAGGCTCTCCCTTCCCCTGACCTATACACACAACGACCAGGTTTCCAAATCCTATTTTCTCCCCATTAAACAAAAACAGATACCTACATGCTTCTGTTAATTCCATGCTTAGAGCTCTCATCCAAATGCCACCGCAGACTCTGAGGGAATTATGAGATATAGTCCAGGTTTTTTTGGCTGTTGTTTGCTTGAGGCAGGGTCTTGCTATGGTAGTCTAGGCAAGCCCTGCATTTCCGTTCCTCCTGCCTCCACTTCCTGAGGTCTGTAGTTGCAGGCATGAGTTACCATGCCTGACTTATTCCAGGTTCTTATGACAGAAAGCCATCATTCATACCCACCGATGTCTGTTAGGATGGGAGTGTGTCCGACAATGGGCTCGCCGTTACCACACATCATCTCCTCTAGTCTCCAACCTGTAAAAGTATCCTCAGCTCCGTTTCACAGGGATGCTCAGAAAGCTGGATAGTTGGCCAAGGGGACACCACCCAGATTTGACTCCAACATGAACGTCCTTTCTCTCTATTTCTTTGTCTCTTTATTAGCCATAGTGATGACAATGACAACGGCAGCTACCACTGTGCTAGCTGCTTCTCAACCCCACCCTTAATTCCTTCAGCACTCTTCTCCACCACCTTGTAGATTAGCCATTGCACTTTACAGGTGAGTAAACCAGCAGTGGAGAAGTTGAAAACCAGGAGGAACCATGGGACGGAAAGAACCCTGGATTTAAACATGGATCCCCACCACCCAACAGCCACGGCCTCGTAGGACAGTCAGAACCACACCATTCAACTGAGAGCTGGAAGGATGCTGGAGATGGTGTGGCCTGATCCCCTGATTCTGCACACAAGAACTTGCAGTCCACCCCCCACCTGCGGCCGACCTGCTGAGTTTGCTCATCTACCTAATGGGAAGAACCAAGCTGCATGGCCTTTTTTTTTATTTTTCCTTCCAGCAAGCTGTGAGGCTCAAATGAAGGGAATGTAGAAATAATTTGAAAAGCAAGGCGATTCAGACATAGGATGGGGAAAAATCCATATTATTCAACAGTGCTATAAGAATCCTCACCCCACCCCGCCTACCTGCAAGAGAATGAATACATTGATACACTGCTCTGGACAGCAAGTGTGTGTTCACACTGTGTTTACATCGACATTTACACACGCAGGCACGTAATTACAGGGGCACCAGTCGTGCCACTATGCTTAGGGTTCTGTCAGCTTTTCCAATATTAATTGCTATTTTCAGGCAGTTTTCAAACTTAGCAGGAAAAATTCGTTTTTATGTGCAACTAGATAGAATACACGGTCTCATCAGGAGAGCGCGAGTCAGTCTTTTTTTTAAGGAGAAAAAAGGAGGGATTATGAGTCGGTCATTTCAGCCATTCCAAAGGGCCAGTTGCCGTTCTAGAGTTTTGGATAGTGGACGTTGTTTGCCCTGCAAAGATTGTCATACAGTTACAACTGAGGAGTTGATTTTTACAGCTATCATCTAAGCTATATATCATAGCATTTCAGGGTGACAGGATTCTTGGCTGGGTTGATGCTTGCACTCACAAAGTGCGTGCTTCCCACATCCCACTCACTAGTGGGTTGGGAGTGGGTGGGTAGGCTAAGGAGTGTTTTCTGACTAAACATCCTCCCTCTGCTTAAGGCTCACCATCTATTGCTAACAAACACATCCAGAACAGTAGGAAGCAGCCCCCCTTCCCCTTTGCCAGCCTCTCCTCCACTGCTGCAGCTGTAGGTCTGTTCTTAGCACTTATCATCACAGACACACGCTGCATCCTTGTTTGCCAGTGCCTGTCTCCTCTGGATGGACTGTATGCTCCATGACAACAGGGTCTTCTAAAGCTCTAGGCACCACACTTCCTCAGTGCCTAGTAGACAGTAGGAACTCAGTCAGTATTTGTTGAGAGAATAAACTAAATCTAGATGCTAAATAATCCCCCCCAAAGAAAAACAAAACACTGGTCATGAAGAATTTGAAGGCCACATTCTATTGCTTATTCTTTTGAAAAGATTTTCTCTAAGGAGCTTTTATGGAAACCAGCTTTTGAAAGCGACTGCAGAGGACACACATCTGCCCAATCCAGCACCCACAGAAAGAGCAAGAGGGAAAGTCGTGTTGGTTCAGAATTAGTTATAAGTTTTAGTGTCTTTCATTTTGTTGAATATCGATACTTTGAGATGTGAATTAATGTATTGGAGGGTGATGATATACCACCCATCCATTCAAAGGCATCTACAGAGCCCTATCAGGTTGCCAGTCTCTGCCCCATGAGGTTTTAAAGGCACCTTGCCTCAGGGGAGCAGGGCGTGTCTGTACAACCGGATAGCTATACCTTTTAATTTAGCCTGCAAGGAAATCAAAACAAGAAAAACAAATAGATTTCAAATTGGCACATTACCTTAGAAAAATTATTTTCAATTTACCAAAGTGCAACTTTCTAAGCATTCAGCCACAGAAATCATTTTTAAAACTCAGAATGAACACTCAATTGAATGTAAAATTTGACTGATGGATAGAAACTCACAGGACTTCACTTATCCCTGGAGAGATGAGAGAGAAGTTCCATTCCCCAACAAAGACACTGTTTACGGCATGAACTCCACTGCTGTTACTTTGTGAGGCTGCTCCATACTCAGGTATTGAAGAGTATACACTTGCAGAAAAATAAGGGTGCTTCAGATTTCTTTAAGAGAGGAATGTGCCATGCACTGAAATGCCCTCACCTCCTCCCTCTTTCAGGTAAGCAATTATTAAACCAGTTACATGTTTAAGCTTGTGCTTAGTATTGGTTTTTTACCTGGTTTCGCCAACTTCTCCTGCCTCTCTCTCTCTCTGTCTCTCTCTCTCGCTCGCTCACTCTCTCCTCCTCCTTTCCTGGCTTCTCTTCTCCCACTAGCTCTTTGTCAGTGGCTCCCCGGCTTCTGTCTACTTTTTCTTCATGTTCTGTATAATTCTAGGCAATTGTACTGAACTCCTCAGCTTCAACTATCATTTAACTGTCAATAATTTCCAAGTTATAACGGTCGCATTCACCTCTGCGAAGGGTCCACACCCATCTTTCCAGGTGCCTACTCATCTCTGTGTGTGAGTATTCTGGAAATATCTTTAACTCGTTCTGACTGAAGTGGAGTGTAGCCCTTGGCTCCAAACCTTACCATACCATCAAAGCCACTGCTCCGACCCTCTCACATCCATGCCCAGAGTAGAAAGTTGAGGACCTGTGTGTTGTGCATTGCCACAGCCGTTCCCAGATGGATACCTGCAATCAGAGTATCGTCCTTGTGTTCTTCTCCTTTTTTCCTTTCCTTACACATCCCCTCTCCTCTCTTCTCCCCTTTCTTCACAGAGTCTCACATAGCTGAAGTTGGCTTCAACTCCCACCCCATCCCCTTGTATTCACATTCCAAAGTACTGGGGTTACAGACATGTGCCAGCACACCTGGTAAGGCACTATCTTTCAAAGCCTCAAAACTATGTCCCCCTACTTTCAAGTGTGTTCTGAACTGCTTGTGGGGGACCTGAAGGGTTAAGGGGAGACCAGGGCTAGGAGCACAGGGTTATCACATCCTATTTAATGCTTTGTGGTTTCATTTCGGTGCTGGATCTTGAACCCAGGGCTTTGTGCGTGGCGCGTGCTCCAGCAGTGAGTTACACCGTGACACCCTGACTTACATTCATCGCTTTAACCAGGATGCCAGCTAGACAGTTTGACCAAGGAGTCTTTCCAATTCAACAGGGCTTGGAGACTTCTAAGATGGCTCCTGACTTCTTGGGATGGCAGACAAAGCGCCATGTGACCCGACTCACACCCATATCTACAATTGTCTCTGGCCCTCCCAGGCTTGCCCACCTCGCCCTCTCGCCAAACTGAACTAGTTACAGCTGGTGTGTTCTTTCAAGCATCCCTTGCCAGCAACCTTGCAAACAATCTTCTGGGCTACAGAGCTTCTCCTTCCTCACTTTTCTGTCTGCCTGGTAAACCCTTGCTCATCCCTCAGCACCCAGGTCAGACACCCCACTTCTTTGAGGCCTTTTCTGACTTCCTCTGGCCTCCACACGACACCCCTCCCCAGGCAGTCACTTCCACTCCCGGCCTCCATGGGTCGCCACAGCTCTGCTCTCTTCACATACCATCTTGCAGCTGCTGGATTCCTTGGGGTAGGGCTATATTGCTTCTTACTCTCCCTTCAGTTCCCAGCTCTGTATTGAGCATCTGAGAGGCATGAAGAAAGTGATGTCAGTAGCTCTTAAGTGATTGATTACATGTAGAACTTGGTCCTTGCTGGGACCCTGAGGAACTCGACTTGTCTCAAACACTCCTTTACTGCAATGCTTCCCCCTGCAGATTCTGGGTTGCCACACCACTGTGCATAAACACTCAGTGGCTCTCTAGCACCTGATACAGCCCTATTTCTCCATCACCATATAGTCACCTTCACAAAATGGTACCCCAAAGCAACATTTTAGCTTCATTTTCGGCCTCTGCCTGAGCCCCAAAGTAGAGAGACACACCCAAGACAGAGCACACTGCAAGCAAACAGCATGCTTTTCCACACTCCCAGTGTGAGCATTTTTGTTCCCTCCACTAGACGTTATTTCTCTCCCCTTCCTTTGAGGTACAGCACGTCCTTCTGATGCCTCTGGAGCTGCATACAAATGCCTCTTAGGCAAACTTTCCGAGGCCTCCAGTCGCCTGTGCTTTCCCCGGCTCCTCTTTCCTGGCCATGCTGTGTTATAATGGCCAGTAGCTCCTGTGTGATTCTGCTCTGTTATCGTACCTTAGAGTGTTCCTCGTTCTCTATTCACATCTCCATGCTCTGGAGCTCAGGGCTAGACAGACCGTGGTTACAAAGATCTGATGAAACAAAACCATCCGGTCTGTCCAACCTGTGGTCCATGGTCCACATATGGCAGCTTGTGGCCCAGGACAGCTTTGAATGCATAAACTTAAATAAAATATTATGAGGGTTTTCTGAGGAGAAGGACTCGATGGTGCAGCTCATGAGTGTAAATTTTGTAGACGATAACTTCACGTTGAAATGTCAAAAGAGACCAAGTAAGCAACAAAAAAGCCAGCCAGCATTATGGAGTACTTTCTG
>JAQHUG010000024.1:6529992-6543669 GCA_028555095.1 Dicrostonyx torquatus
ACCTCAACAAGCTAATAGAGCAATAGCAAAGGCCAGCTGTCATTGCAGAGATGCACTGTCTTGTTGTGTAGTCTAGGCAGGCCTTGAACTTGCCATAGAGTCCAGGCTGCCCTCGAACTCATTATCTTGTTCCCTCCTGAATGCTGGGATTATAGGCATGTGCCACCACATCCATTAGCTGCCTTTCAAAGGTGAGGACTATCAGTCTGGTGGCTAGTGAGCTCCATCTTGTTTGTTTGTTTCAATAACTTCTCTTCTAGAAGATCTTTTTGGGAACTTGAAGCATGTGATGACTTTTGCTCAGACCCTGAGAACTTGCAGTATCCTACAAAAAAACCCACCAAACATTAAGGATCCACCAGTGCAGTACCTATGTTACTTCCTTGTAGACACTTGTAGTATCTTCATCTTCAGCCCCTGGGCCACAGAACTATGGAGGAATTGTCTCGGCTCAAAAGAAGCCAATGCCTAGCTTTAACTGTAATGTAGCCATAGCATGTGATCTTAGCCTTGAACTACAACTCAGCGGAGGAAGTCCTTTTGGAGTATAAGAACCAGCCATGAGAGGGTTCGCACTACTGTATGGGAATATTCGAACCCTCAGATCCACCGGGATTCTTGATTGCCTAGTCCAGGTGACCCTGCTCGGATCTAAGGGATAGAAGTCCAGGGTGCAAGTCCTCTGCCTCCACAGATCTGAGACTCTGAGTGGCAGTTTCAATAAGTCCATACACTATTCATTCTTCAGACTTCCTCTCTGATATAGTTCTGGAACACTCAGTGGCCTTGAGTGTCAGCAATCCTATGAGGAGCCTAGGTAAGCACCCCACACCCACTTCTAATGCTGCAGGCTGGGGTTGGCCTCAGCCTCAGCATGTAGCACGTGGAAGTGTCACCTGCTCCAGGGCTTGGCCCCATCCTTCTCTGCTGTAAGGTTAAGGACCGGCTGTCAGTCAGTGGGCTGCTGTCCTGGCTCAGAGGGGGCTGTTGTGCAGAGCCCCACTTCAGACAGGGACGAGCATGGTTCAGGGTTTAACAGCTGGTACAGAGAGCCTCGAGAGATTCCAGTCCAATCTGCATTTAGGTCTATTCATAGCTTGGGCAGTTTCCTATTGTAAATCATGCAAATCTGCTGCGAAATGGAGTATTTACCACCACTAGGCTTTGAAGGGGTGTTGGTGAGGAGTGAAGTACTGTTTGTGCAGTGTGAGATCCGGGAGTCCTTGAAAGAATTGTGTTTATGTATGAGACATTTTCATAGAGCCTTTGCAGCCGAGCATCTCCGTGCCCTCCCTGAGAATCCTGGTCTTGCAAATGCTTGCAGGCATCTTCCAAGGCTACCAGGGGAGATGAAGAGGCCCAGGAGAGGCTTGGTATTCCTTCTGCTGCCCTCAACTTGGGCGGCCTCTTCCGTGTGGCAGCAGCCAGCAGCAGCTTGGCACATGCCCCCTCCTTGCCTCCAGACCTACTCCCCACTTCACAAGCGGAATCGAGAAGGCCAATTTAATTGAATTGATTGCCACTTACAACGCTGCTGTTACTCCTCCGAGAGGCCTATTTAAAGTTTCAGAACTACAGAGAGATAACAAAATAAAAAGCAATAGTGTAAGGCAATGGACGATTATCAAATTGCTCTGGGAACCTTCAGTGTGAGAAAGATATAAAAGGAAGATTGAAAGGTGTTAGTCTATAAGTCTCACCGAGGTCACAAGCTGAGACCTTTCACAAAAGACTTAAGAAACAAAACTTAGAAAACACACACACGTGCGTACACACACACACACACACACACACACACACACACAGAGCAGTCATATCAGATTACTGCGAGTTCTTATCATCGATTGCACTAAGACCATTAGCCTATTTTAAATTCCTGTGGCACAGCAAAGAGACTTACATACTTACAAGAATTTTTTTTTAATGCATGTGCTTTAAACTCGTTTTCTTACTTTAAATAGATGTCTATTAACTCTCCGTTTAGTCTCCAGGACCTCCTAGCCTAGTATAACAGCTCAAACAAAATAAGAGTGGATACAAACTCTGTAATTTACTCACAGGCATAAATGGGTATATAAATGTAAAAATGTGCACAATATTTTATGCCATGCTTGGCTTCATTGTGACCTAATATTTATAATATGTAAATAATGGCTTCCTTTAAAAGCAAAGAACTTTTAATACACAGATTCATCTGGAAGTCCCTTTTTCCTTTGATATAAACAGAAATAAAAAGAAAAAGTATTCTTACGCAGCAAATAAATACTCAATGACAAAGGTTACCACTGAAGGGATTTAAAATGACAGAAGTCAACAGAAAAATTTCAATATCATAATTCTACTTTCATATGAAGATATTGTTATCAAAGGGAAAGACTCCAGAAATTCTTTGATGAAAAATAATCTCACACTATCTTTGAAGCGGTTTCATTTATTTTACTACCCACAGTGTTCCTTATCAGAAGGCCAAGGGTAAGAAGTTTCTACTTATGATTAGGAAAGAACCTGATAGATCAGAAGACCCAATTGAAGTTGGACATAATAAGTATTAAAGTATTACATGACATTAATCCTGCCATTCCATTACTCTCCCCATCTTTGTGTGCAGACTAATTATTCTGTAGCCAGTATTCAGGAGAAAATAGAAACATACTTACTGTGGGCTGGAGTAATCTCTTTATTGCATCAACAAGGCTGACTCTGTACTGGTCCAGAAACAGGCTGACATTGAGAAGAGAACAGAATCCAGATTAAACTGGGCCCCCAAGCCTAATGATTCCAATGGTGATAAGCACAAGGCTAATTACACATTTATACAACACTAGAGATGTCAGGGTTCATACCCGACTCTGCTGTGTTAATGTCACAGGGACAGGTCCCAAGATGCTTTTTTCATGAGTATCATCTGGTGGAGATGGAACACTTGGTACTTTCTCTTTCTCCCTGTCTCCACTAGACCTGGACCTTAATGATTTCCAACAGTTTGAAGGTGAGACCCCAAAAAACGCCCCAGGAGCCAACAACTTCCAAAACAAAAGTTCAGGCAATGTGAGAGGCCATGGTAACTCAAGGACTTTCTTCCCTTGACCTCCATGTTGATTCTTTCCGAATCACTGGGTTTTCTAATTTTGTTCCTTGGGTTTTTAGAGTACTTCTGTGTGGGTTTTTTGTTTTGTTTGTCACCTGTATGGTTGTTATTCTGACCCTATTTGCATGACATTTTCTCAACAAATTTGTAACACAACTTCTTCATCTAAACAGATGCATCCAAGACTCAAGTTTGGGTCACCTAGCAGTTGGTGGCAAGTTAACTTACACAGTTCAGTGTTTGAATACAACCCTGTTGAATACATTCATAGGCTGTAGACCTGAGCTCTGATGCCACTAGGTGGGCGCTACTTTGTTCTTCTGCCATAGAAGATGCAGGGCCCCTCCCTGCTAGAAGATTCAACATTCAAGGCACTAGAAGAAAAGATTAGACTCTTTATCTGATCCCAAACCTACCAGCACTTTAATCTCGGATTTCCTAGAGTCTAAAGTTATGAGTCATATTTCTGTTCTTCATAAATTGTTCAGTCTGTGAATTCCCTTGTAACAGCATAGACTGCACTGAGCTACCCAAGTTTTATGGAAAGCAAACAAAGGTTTCCCTTGGGTTGTGGTATGGAAGTGTGGAAACACTTGTGCTAGAGGCACAAGAGTAGAGTTCACTGGCACACACTGTATGATCCTCGTAGCACAGCTAGAGCACTCCGCCAAGACAAAGCCTCTGGGCTGTGTCACCACTACCAATGGGTATGGGCCACTTCTTTCTGAACTCCATATAAGGATCTCTGAAATGTGCACAGTTCTAGCCCATCTGGGATGCCTTGTGGGTACCAATGAGTACTGCCTGTTGGTAGGAGGGCTGCTGTCCTCCCTCAGATAACAGGAAGTGAGTGTGTGGTTCAGGGCTGATAAAGTTCTGCTCTGACCTTTCTATGTGGCCTTGGGTAACTCACGTCACATAAGACCTCAGTTTTCTTGTCAGTTAAGGCCCACCTATGTGGCTGTGTTGGGTATCAAATTAACATACGTTAATTCACAATTGTAGATTCATGACCTATGAGGAGTGATAGGCAATTGGGGCTAAGTTTTAAATAGACCGAGCTCCATCCTTCACTGCCTGAGGCAGCTCACGTGCTTCTTGAAATGGAGGGAGTTTGCCTCTCAGTGACTCTAAACAGCTCACTCACAGTGTTGCTGGGCTGTATTGACGCTGAGGTAGGATGTTTGCCCACACAGGCACTCTCCAACTTGATGAGTCTCATTTTGAGAAAAGGGAGCACAGTGATACATTCCTGTCATCTTAGCACTTGGCAGGCTGAGGTCAAAGGCTGGTTTGACTCTGAAGTAGTCAACGCTGAGAATTGGACCCAGGGTCTCACACATGCTAACAAGCACTAAGCGGCATCTCCTCCTCTAGAAAGGTGAATAATGGAAACAGGATCTCTTCTGGGGAGCTACTGACTATGTATAACCCTCCTTTTCACCTCCAAACCAGGATAACCTAGGAAAGCCTTGTCTTTCACAAAGTTGCAAAGAATATGTTTAGTTTAAATGCTACAAAGATGTCCCACTAAGTCAAGTTAAGTGGTGATTCAAAATCATTAAGGATAGATGAAGCAGGCATCAGGTTGGAGCTACGTCTTCCACAAATCGTGCTTTTTCAGGACACTCCATCTTATTCTTTAGGGAGGCTAGATAGTGTCTGCAGTTTGATATTGCTAATCTATTGACTGTGGTGGTCATGTGTCTACAAGAGACCTCTGGCTGGTTGGATATGCAGCAGCTAAGCAAAGGACTCTTCTTGGTTTATTTCTGCATTTTCTAAGAGCTGGTGAGACTCTTAGCAAAAGATGAACAGCACGTTGCCGGCTGCTCCTCCCTCATGCCCTTTCAAAGCGCTCTTTCCACTGCGCCTTGGCAATGGTGACAAAGAGGTTAACATCACAGCAACTGCAAAGTGCAGCTTAACACCCGGAACACATTCCAAACACAGTCATTTCAAAGGTAATGGCATCTACCCCATCGTTCTAAATCAAATTTCCCAAAAGTAATTCTTGTAGTCCTCTAAAAAGATCTTTATTCCAAGCAAGCTCACTTTTCTACTTAGCTCCAATGCAGAATTCATAACGCTTTGTAGGGTACGTCATATGAGCAATTTCAATGTGCTTTAGTGGGAGTGATATGTAATCTCCTGAAAATTCACCCCTTAAATAAGTCCTAATGGCTCGGAGAACAGCAGTAGCTTAAGTGGATCTATTTAAAAAGGCTGAGTGGGTCAGTGATGGGGATGGAGATACCTTTCAACTCTCCCTCTAGTTACCTTGACAGTCCAGTTTGACCATTAAAACACACACTCTGCAACACGCGTACCCCTCTAGGCCATTGCCTGTGGCAGCAACAATTGCTTTGTTCTGTAGATCTGACTCAGATTTTCTGACAAAGAAAAGGAGTTGAATCCTCACGACCTCTCTAAGAACCCACTGTCCACAGAGCTGGGAGGATCTATCATTCTTTTCCTAGAGAAATTCATTCATTCATCCAGCGCATTAGGAGATGTTTCTGTCTTGTCAATATGCACAGAGAGGAAGACCCCTATGCAGTCTTCATGGTGACTCGCTGTTTTAGACTTCACTTTCAACAGGGGGACAGTCTCTACTGTCCTATTCATGAGCCTATTTTGGAGGCAGTGCCCAGTGATGCCCCATTGTAACCTCACTTGGCTTTTGCCCCTTCAGTAGTGAAATTCTGGGCTCTTCAGGGATTTCACCAAGGCTGAGTCTTCCCAGGTGAATTGAAAGGGCTGATTACACTGGAGCTTTATTAAGACCTTTTCAGGGGTCAGGAACTGTGGGCTGTACTGAGCTGGCCATCATCACCGTAGCTGGGAGACAAGGAACTGTCAGGGCCCATGGTATTTCCATTCTGAGGGAGGAAAAAACTTTTTCACAAAATCAACTGAAAAGCCAAACATTTCTTTCATCATTTAGAAGAAAGTAAAAAAAGAATTGGGAAAAGGGAACGACCTATTGTATGCAATCAGTGGAAAGATGCTAGGGAATAAGCAAGGTGACCTGTGAAAGCGGGGCAACAGGCCTGTGTACTCGCTCCTGTTTCTCTCCAAGCCCTCAGCTTTGGACTCACAGACGCGCTGATTGTCCTATGCATCCAGTTCCATGGGTCAGGCAGCGGGTGGCATTTCAGACATGTTTTCTAAGCCTTGCGAGAATCCAAATGCATGAAGTCATTTCTGCATTTGCAGAACTGCAACAAACTGGAGAGCCATCGAATGGTAACGCTAAATGGAGGCAAGCGTGCATCGGATTGGAAAAAGAAAATCTTACTTCCGGACTCTCAGATTACGAAAGGGGTTGAATCAGAGTCGGGAAAGGTGGGCTAAGCATTAGCAAAGCTTGCTCTTCATGATGCAGTGAGGACGGACCGAACTGCATTCCTGCAGAAAGGAACGCTTTTATTACACTCAACACTGAGTAAGTCAATGGAGGAACTTAATAGGCAGGTTTTTTCCTACCCCTGTGATAAATATTCTAATATT
Organism: Dicrostonyx torquatus; assembly: GCA_028555095.1. NCBI lineage: Eukaryota > Metazoa > Chordata > Mammalia > Rodentia > Cricetidae > Dicrostonyx > Dicrostonyx torquatus. Next base: position 6,536,594 of record JAQHUG010000024.1, read on the forward strand.
TTGATGTTTGTCAACAGCCCTTTCCTTTTTTTATAGGTGTGACTGTACCTCCATGCTCCTTTCTGCTTATTTCAAAGTTGACATTTTACAAGCTATTTAGGAACTATTGAACCATGAAACTATTTTTCATTGTCAAAAATGCTGAATGGTAAAATGACTAGCTTTCACAGTTTGCCTCTTTATTTTATAATCTAGTTGAGCGACTAAATTTGGATCTGGAGTAAGGGACTGCCTCTTCTGGGAAAACGAGTTATTTCTCCCCCACTACCCACAGGTTTATGAACATTTGAATGTAAGTATAGGAACATATGAATGGTTTAAGGACATAAACATATCACCACTTGCCACAATCATGCGCATTTCACTTGAACCACAATGTGGGTTTGGGAGAGGTGAGTGAGCAGAGCTTGTTTCCATGTGAATGGGATCAAGAAGGACTATGGGTTAGCTATTCAGTGAATCAGACAATGCCACCCTTGCCGGAAATGCTGCAGTAGGAATTTAATCCACGTACCTAGTATTCAAACTTCCACCCATGCTTCCCATGGCCCACTCCAGATCTCATTGACTACCAGTGATAAAGGTGGCGTGAGACTTGACGTGACCTATTTAAGTGTGGTGTTTCTTTCTGGCATCGGAGATTTGGGGTTTCATCATGGAAGCAGCATCTACAGGTGGCTCTCGTTTGCTCCTCGTTTGCGACATTTTAAATAATTGAGCGTGGCCTGCCGCCCTATGGGAGCAACATTCATGCACTAACCCCGTGGAGTAACAGCAAACCAACTAGAAGTGAGGGATATGTGGAATCCCGGGCTTCTGTACATCTGTACATCTGCCAGATGTACAGCGTGGCTATGACACATCCCTGTACTCTGCAAGTTTCTAAGCAGCTTAGCCATCTCCGTGAATGCGAAGGGAGACCATTACCAAAGCATTTCTTTTGGAAATAATATCAGCATCACCATAAAGAGTGGCTTAATGTTTTACATTTACAAATGGGAAATTACAGACAGGCTGACATTCGGGCACTTATAACACCAGGGGGAAAAAAACCTTAACCATCGATTCATGCATAGAAAAGCCATTTATAAAATGAAGTCTCGGGTATTTAGTTCATTTGAATCCATAAATAATTCTTACATAGCCACCAGATGCATGTGTATAAGATTGCATTGTGTTATAGATCTGTAATGAAAGCCTTAAACTGAATATGCACCGTGTTTATCAATTCTGTAGGACCCTATTGTCGGTCAGGGAGAAGAAAAAAAGACTATTTTTCAAACATGTTGTGCAGCTATTTTTAACCTGAGAACATTAATCAGAAACAGCTTAACTCTTATTTCCTCTGCTAGTTCCTCTGGTACAAATAGGATGACATGGTATGCGTGTCCATGACACAGACGTGACAAAGCTGGGCCGTTCTGATATTTGTGTAAAGGACAATTTAACTGCAAATCTCTTGGCCATTCCTGCCTTTCCCACATCATCAGAGTGCACTGGGTGTGACCCTCATCTGAACCTTCGAGGAGACGCTGCCCTGTCCCATCTTGCTGCTGCACTCTGATCTGATTCTTATTGCTTAATCTCATCTAATCCCGCCCCCATTATCTTCATCCGCACCACAGGAAGTCTGGAGGGTCCTTTCTCACACTCTGTGAGGAAAGGCAGTTACTAAGTTACGTGGTAAACCACCTGGGTTGGCTTGAGCTCCGTTTTGATCAGATGGGGAAGCACAGGTCGGAAGCATGTTGCCACTGATCAGCCAGAAAGCTAGGCTTCCCCCATGGGACCAAAATGGTCCTGGAAAACCGGGAATTCTTCGTTAAAGGTAGAGCAGATATTTACTGTTTACTGCAAAGACAAAGAAATTAATAGGAGGAGGAGGAGGGAGAATTAAAAAATATTAATAAAATGAGGCAGCCGGGCGGTGGTGGTGCACACCTTTAATTCCAGTACTCGGGAGGCAGAAGCAGGCAGAACTCTGTGAGTTTGAGGACAGCTCTGTCTACACAGAGAAACTCTTTCCCAAAAAAACAAGAAAGGAAGGAAGGAAAAAAGACCGACAGACAGAAAGAAAAAGAAAACCAAACCTAAATCCCGTTGACTTGGTGTGAAGGTAGGAAATTGGAGCTTGCATCTGAATGGTGACGTTACTTCCTGAAAAATGCGTCCTCTGACTGAAATGTACTGCGGCTTCTGGGTCTTAGGACCCGGCTCATCAGTGCAACAGAAGGTCGGAATCTGAACCCACTGTTTTCAAATCTAACGTGATTGTGGGGAAACTCCAAGTTATGGCCTTACCCTGAACAGAGAGAATGCTTGCCTATGGCCCATGTTTTCCATACACTGAAATAACTGCTCAGACTGAATGAGGAAAGACACAAAATTAGTTGAAATGATTACAAAGGTCTATTTATATGTATTCTGCAACTTGGGCTCGGGCTCCCATTAACAAATAAGTCGATTAAGCTAAGAAAGAAGACAGAATGTCTAGGGTAAATTTATTTAAAAGGATCAGACACCTGACAGATTTGGATGTTATTTGCATAAGAATAAAATGTGATTGTGTAATCTCGGTGTTCTGTATAACTACATATCAGCTCTGAGCTGAAAACATTAGATATCAAAAAAGGCTATTTCCCACAAGATATCTCACAGATATATTTATTTGCCAAAGAGTATATACATGTGTACTCATGTATATCCCTTGTATCAGATCTCTCCCAAGAAGTAAGCTAATTGAGCTGTTTGTGTTGATAAACTCCTTTTGCTCCAGACTGCTCCTCTCTGAGCCATAATTATTTGCAATTTGCCTAAGTCGTCCATTTACTGATACGTCAAGCATGAAACAGAGGCAATTCCAGAGAATGGAAATGCTCCTGCAAATCAATCTTCGGGAAATAATGCGGTGGAAGTTCCTGTGTGACAGAGGCTGCCTCCTACCTGTCACGTGGAGAGGAATATTAATTCGTTGAGGTTAAGGTGGCTTTGTGCTTCATTTGTTGACTTTGCTTAGCCGTCAGCAAAGCAGCGCGGCCCAATTACTCCAGCAAAGCTTTTTCTCTCCCTAACAGGAGTTTTATGATTTTTATGTACTTACCAGTCAGCGCACATAACAATGTCAAAATGTCCTTCCAGTTGAGAGACATCTGTCTCATTATCCCATCGTAAAACGCTTGAGGAGAAAAAGATTTCAAAAATTATACTTAGGGTATTTTTTTTAAACTTTTGATTTTGCACTATTAACATTTTTGTGGCACATGGAATTATTTAAAAAAGTATATACAAATTGTTTCAAAAGATATAATAATAATAAAAAAAGCCTAGGATGTAACTGTCTTCTGTATTTTATTTTGTCTTTAAATGTTGAGAGGACGAATTCTCTAGTGAAATGCGAGAGTGGAGTTTGTGCTAAGTTTTACAGGGTTTTGTAGAAGAAGTAGATCTTACCTCAGTCCTTAGGATGATTCCTGACCCTTCCCAACAATGAGGGAAAAACTGAAATCGAAACATTCTCCATCCAACCAGAACAGGAATTTATACAAACAAGCCATGTGAAATTTACTGTGTATCCCTCTTGCCTGCCATGTCAGCCATATTTCTTACTGACACAATGAACAATGCGGCAAGATGGAAGGAAAGAAGAGTCCACTTCTAAGTGGACGTTCTCAGGCCTCTAGGCACACTTTAGAATCTGTTCCGTGGAATTCTAGATACCAGTCCCACAAAAAGAGTTAACTAGTGTTAAACCGCACATTAACAACAAAGGTTAATAGCACACAATGGAAAACTGTAGCAACACCGAGGAAACCAACCAGAGGCTCGGCGTCCCCCTCAAATGATAGCGGTGATGATTAACGTTTTATTATAAGAAATCATTTTAAGGACATTTCTCCCCACAGCCCAAAATTGTGGTTTGCAGTACTATTTTTGAGAAGTAAAATTCTGTGGCTAATTTTTCCTTTGATTCTTTGGAGAGGGACCTTACCTGGCCATTTGCTTATTTGGGTGGGGTTTTCATTTCTTCTGTCTTCCCAGAGACAAAGTCAAGTTTGAGTGCAAAAATGAGACTTAACCCTGGCCAGTCCAAAAATCCTTTTCACACATTTTGATAGACATAAATGGCTGTGACATTCTTAAGGGAGAGAAGATGACACACATCACCTCATCACCAAGGAGGCCGAGGGCCAGTTGGTCACTCTTTTTTTTTTTCTTGACTCACACTTACTGAGCACCGACTGTATACTGTGTGTCAGGCTCTATGCTGAGCTCCAGCCTTACTATCAGAGAGGCAGCCTGGCGAGCCATCCAGACACACAAGAGAAGGTTTTCGAGGAAAAGGTTACCTCCTGTGACACAGGGACAAGCTTTACAAATTAGCTCTTGTGTTCTTTACTTCCTAGGCCCATGGGAAAGCCAAATGACAAAGGAGACCAGCGAGTCCCTAAAGATAGAGGCTTACTTTGTTTTTAGTACGTGGCAATACCAGCTTTTCCTGGATTTGGACCTGGAGGAGGGTACCCTTCTTCAGCCTGCGTCAGAAACTTGAGATTTCCCAAGAGTTTATGAGTTTATATACAAACAAGACGGTTTAAAACCCAGTAGCTGGAGATAGTGACATGGGCATGTAATCCCAGCATTTAGTAGGCTGAGAAGCAGGACTGTGAGCTTGAGGCTAACCTGAGTGAGCTACATAGCAAGACCTTGCTAAAAAAAAGTGAAACAAAACAAAACAAAAACCGGCAAACAAAAAGTGTAGCTCTCTAATAGACCTTTGCAGATCATAAATGTAATACAGTCATTGTATACGTTTTGACAGAAAGTATTAAAATCAGTCCTGAGCCACCCTTTTGCTAATGACTATTAGATGCTTCTAATTCATATGTGACTGCTAAGGCAAGAGAAGACAAACGGCAGGAAACCCTGTGGTGATATTGGATATTGGCTTCCTGAGGTGCTTCAGTCTCAGGGTTCAACAAAGGCTAACTGGACTGATCAGGTCTGAGCAGCAATTGGCTACAGATCAACACAGAAGCTGTAATGAATCACGGCTCTAAAAGAAACCAAAACACCCTATGTGGCCTTGTAGCTCACAATGATTTCCAAGAGGCACTTTCCTTGGTTTTCAAGAAATTTAGCGGAGGCGTCCCTCCAACTGTAACTCGAGGCAGAGTGTAGCGGTGTAGTTAGAATTTCGCTTTGGTGCAAGAGACATGTGTAGGTTCAAACCTTGGTTCTGACCTTTGGTGGCTGTGTGAGTCTGCACATCATGTGAGTCTACCACTCTGAGTCTGTTTTCTGTAAAAATGGGGATGAGAATGGCCACTTCCCTGAGCCCTCAGATGCCCACATCCCTGAACACTCAAGGAGGAGCACATGAAGTTGTAATGCTTGCATGGCACATCTTGAGATGGCGTCCTTGTATCTACTTAGTCAGCCTTCTCTCTTGGAAAGACAGATAACTTTGTTATTTAAAGATCTGGTCCTTTCGATGCTTTGCCAGTGCTCCTTTTCTCCATGCAGAGATTACTGCACACAGCCACACATACACACACACACACACACACACTGCACAGTCATGCATACACACACAAATGCATGCACGTGTGCGTGCACCCCCACATGCACGCATACATACATAAACATATACACCACATGCAGGCATACATACACCATACACACATACCACATAATCACACACACACACACACACACACACACAAGCGATGCTTCCACTATGGGAGAAGGATCAGATTTTTGTAATGTTTGTGTTCAATTTGTTGCAGACCTATGAGATTTCAAACAAACATAACTCAGGCAGCCCACTGTAGGAAATGGGGTGAGAACCCGATCTTAGCTGGACAGTGAAGCAGGAGGATCACAAGTTCAGGTATGGTTGGGCAAATTCTTAAGTCTCTATCTCAAGTTTATAGGGGTGAAGGTGAACAGATGTTACCTCAGTAGTAGAGTCCTTGCTATGCACGGGACCTGGGTTCAGTCCTCAGTACCCAAAACAACAACAATTCAAAGGCATTCTAAGTCTGTTACATTCATGTTTCTAAATGTTTCCTTTCAAGTCCTGTCATGTCCTCACCCCCAACCATCCCCCTCCCTAACAGGGTTTCTCTGTGTAGTCCTGGCTGTCCTGTAGACCAGAGATTCTCCTGCCTCTGCCTCCTATGCGCCACCATGGCTGGGCTCCTGGCTCAATTCTTAAACATAGCCTTTGCATATGATTTTCAACCTAGTTCCCATCCTTGCACTACTCACAGAATAGCTCTGCTCTAGACCTTATCTTTATCAATAAACCCCCATTCACTCTCAGACCAGCCCCTCTTATCTATCCCAGCTTACTTCTAGAAGTTTTTCTGACCCAACCACTCCTCAGTCCCACTGTCTACAGTCTCCCAATCTTGTCCAGGACACTGTCTCCCTTCTCTGATGTTTACCTTTCTTTCTTGTGCAGCTTACGTGGCATTTCAGTAAGTCCCTTGTCTCTGCCTTCCTCATAACTGCTGAACCCAGTTCCCTGACTGGTCCAGTCAGTGCCCATAACCTGAAGGTGGGTGCTTCTGCTTTAAATGCATTACCGTGAAAACCAGCAGAACTCAGAGGCATCAGGCACTTGTTCTATTTGCGCTTCCATTCTCTCGTGCTGTTACTTTATACCTATGTTCTTTTTCAGTATTCTAGTACTTTCTCCTTCATTTTTAGTCTCAGCTAATGAATGACCTGCTTGTTACTTTACCCTCAAGACTGCCAGTCAGACAAGAATGTCCCTATTCTTTCACCACAGCACATAATGCTCCTACCAGAAACTGCACCTAGTCTGTCTTCTGCCTATTAACTCACTCCTGTCTCCCTAGCCAGAACCTTCTTATAGAGATCTACCCTGCTCACTGAGATCCACCCCTGCTCACTGAGATCCATCCCTGCTCACCGAGATCCACCCCTGCCCACTGAGATCCACCCCTGCCCACCGAGATCCACCCCTGCTCACCGAGATCCACCCCTGTCCACCGAGATCCACCCCTGCTCACCGAGATCCACCCCTGCTCACCGAGATCCACCCCTGC
>JAQHUG010000024.1:6543674-6582117 GCA_028555095.1 Dicrostonyx torquatus
GAGATCCACCCCTGCCCACCGAGATCCACCCCTGCCCACCGAGATCCACCCCTGCCCACCGAGATCCACCCCTGCCCACCGAGATCCACCCCTGCTCACCGAGATCCACCCCTGCTCACAGGAACTTATGTGCAGTTCCTGCCTTCTTCGCGAACTATTTTTGTAGTTCCTTGTCTTCTTTCTGGTCCAGCAAATGCTGTTTATGTCTCCAAAATGTTGTTGAAACTTGGTTCCCAATTCTTTTCCTCCCCTTCTCTATTAACTCTGCTCTAACCAGATCACTCTCCCCCAAATGGTCTCATCAAACATTGCTAAATCCGAGCCAGTTCTGTCTTCGTCCTCTCAACCAGCCTGAACTTCTTCACTCATGAGCTTCAGATGCCCCACCCCCACCACTGTTTCAATACCTGCTCTTGTCTTTTCTCCTAGACACCCAAACTTCACATGTCCAAATCTGAACTGACCCTCTGTCCCCACATACTTCATTTGTGGTTTTTCTCTACTCGCAAGAGTGGCAGTTCTACCTTTTAGCTCAGGCCAAAAGTCTTGACCACTGACTAGGTCAGAAAAGCAGTTAGTAGTGTCTTTGAAATACATCAAAATCCAACTAACTCACTCTGCTTCCACAGGTGATACCTGTTCTAAACTGTCACCATCTCTCACCTGAATTACTCCAGACTTCTAACTTGTCTCGCTGTTTCTGCGTGCGACCCTAACATCTCTGCCCAGGAGAGCATCCAGAGTGTTGCTGTTAAAACATATCAAGCCAGGTGTGGTGGTGCACGCTTTTAATCCCAGCACTCAGGAGTCAGAGGCCAGCAGACCTCTGTGTGAGTTCAAGGCCAGATTAATGATCTTCATTGAGTTGCAGAGCGAGTTCCAGAACAGTCAGGGCTGCATAGAAAGACCTTGTCTCAACACACACACACACACACACACATACATACATACATACATACACACACACACACACCCAAACACCCCATATATTAGCTCAGAAACCTTGGGTACCCCCTAAGACAGTGGACCAGACCCCATTCCATTGCTTGATTTCATCTCCTGTTCCTCACTCCCCTTTCTGCTCTGCTCTAGTGGTTCCCATGGTTCTGTTTGACACTGTCTGTGCTGGCTCTCTGCCCTAACTAAGTACCTCTCTTTCAGATACCCATGTGCCTCACATCCTCCCTTCCTTCAATCTTTGTGCAAGTGTCTTAGGGCAGGCTTCCCTGACCATCTTCTTTAAAGCCATTGTCATATCTTCACAGCATTAGCTTTCTGTCCATCTTTATCTTACTTTGTGGCTTTTTTTCTAGAAGCAACTAACTTTGTTTATTCCCCCCCATACAATCATCATAAGGATGCTGTCTTAGCCATTGTTCTATCGTTGTGAAGAGTCACCATGCACCATGACTGAGGCAACTCCTATGAAAGGAAGCATGTCAATGGGTACCGGCTAGCTTACAGAAGTTTAGTCCGTTATCACCATGGCGAGAGAATGATGGCAGTAGGCAGGTGCCGGAGCAGTAGCTGAGAGCTACATCCTGGTCCAAAGGCTGAGAGAGGGTGACACTGGGTTTGGGTTTTTAAAACCTTAAAACCTACACCCACTGACACACTTCCTCTGACAAGGTCACACCTCCTAACCTTTCTAACTCTTTTGAAGGGTTCTACTACCCAGTGAGAAAGAATCAAATATATGAGCCTATGGAGCCATTCTTAATGCAACCACCATAGATATTGGTCCTTAGACTCTGGGGCAGTGATGTATTCCCAGTACCTAGAACAGCACATGACAGCAGCTCCGTTAACATCACATCTGAATGAGTGCCATGCCTAGAACATGAAGGCATTCAGTAATTCAAGGATTCTGTTATTAAGCCATTCTCTGAATTTATGTGAAAGGTACTGAAAATACTCTCTAAAGACTTCCGCTTCCAGCAAAGATGGGATGACAGGGGCCTCTTTTACATCTTAACCTAAAATGACAGACAACTAAGACAGTTTTGAAGGAACACACACTTCCAAGATATTGGCCAGTAGCAACAGTGAGTAGTCATTAATCCTTGAAAGAGGATGAATAAATAAAACAAGCCCCATAGTTACCCCAGTGTGAAGCCTTGGGGGAAATCCCAGGTTGCAGCAGAGAGGAAAGAAATGAGAGAAGACCCAGGAGTTTTGGAGCTAAACAGATGGACTCCAGGGATTGGAGAAACCAAGGTAGCCAGAACAGAGGGCCATAAAGAAGAGAGTTGTACAGAAAGAACTCAGGGCTCACATAGATGACTCTCATAGATCACTCAGCAAGGAACTAACCCTCCCCCACCACCCCGTGTGTGTGTGTGTGTATATACTACCTGAGGTTGAGAAAGAACCGAATGAGAGTATTGGGGGGGGGGCTAGACCAGAAGTCACAGGGCAGGACTGGTGCCTGCTCTTAGCACAAAACCTCAGAATTTGTCTTGCCTCAGAAGTGGAAAATAATTAGCGCTAGAGGAAAAGCTTATCTGCTGGTGTGAAGCAAATTTTAAGAGCAAGAACCTAAAGCAAGGAATGATCGCAACATAATAACACAGCTGTATCCCAGAGCAAAATTCGGAAATATTATCAGAAACAAAAAATACTCAGATCCCAACAAGTTAGAGCTCAAAATGCTCATACATTATCAAAGACTGCCGAGGAGACAAAGAACATTGGGATTCAATCTAAAACTGACACAGATGTCAGACTTTTAAGAAGGGAATTAATATCTGTATCATAATAGCACATAATGTATTTCAAATGTGGTATAGAGACATAGTAGAGTTTTTTAAAAACTCAAAAATTTTATAAGATGAAATTACAGTATCTGAGGAAAACTGAACTAGACTCAATTCCCAGGATATTAGAAGTTTCAGAGGAAAAGATGAGAGAATTTGAAGACATGGCAATAAAAACTACCCAGAATCGAGTTGACAAGATGACCTGGCAGAAAAGGCTCTTGCTGCCAAGGCTGACAACCTGAGTTTGATTCCCAGAACCAGGAGGTGGTGGTGGAAGGAGAGGACCAACTGCCCCAAGGCGTCGTCTGGTCTCTGAGTAGGCAAGTGCACACGTAAGCACACACGTAAGCACACATTAAATAAATAACTGTAAAAAATTTAAAATCTATCTAAAATAGAAAAATAGAGAAAAGGTTACTTTTTAAAAATGCAGTGTAAGTAAGATGAGGGACAAATTTAAGTGACCTAATATTTGAGTTCTTCAAAGGCAGGAAAAGGCAAGAAGCTGAAAAAATACTAGAAGAAATTAACTAAGACTTTATTAATTTAGTGAAAACGTCTAATGTAAAGATGAAGTCAGTTTAACAAAGCTCACACATCTGAAACGTAAGAAAAATACAAGCCACATAATAACCAAACTGACTGAAGGAAGTGCTAATTGAAAGTTTCCAGAGGATAGAGAGGATAAGGTTAGATGTCACAGCGCCGGTGCCCTGGAAGGGCTGAGACAGCAACCTGTCTACCCAGAATCGTACAACCAATAAAAATATATCTCCATATATTTTTGACATTTAAAACACATAGATAAAAGAACTGATTTCAACCAGACCTGCACTCCACCCAAAAATGTCAAATAAAGTCCTTTGGACAGAAGGAAAATAGTTACATGGAGATCTGTAGCTACACAAAGCAATGGTAAGAATCAAGAATAATAATTCTATAATAAATATGTGTGTCTTAAAATTAATTAAACATAAAATAGGAGGAAAAGCTAACCAAATGCTAGGTATTTAGGTTTACAACATGCACGGGCAAGTACAATGTAAAATGAGAGCATCAAGATGGAGGAGGAGAATGACGACATACTCTTATGAGGGTCTGAGGGTAAACGCTGATGAGTTAAAGATGTATACTACAGGGGCTGGGAAGATGGCTCAGTGGATATAGTGATTGCTGTGCAAATATGAAGACCTGAGTTCGAATCCCAGCACCTACAAGAGTTGAAAGTGGTGGCAGTGTGTGCCTGTAACCTCAGCACTGTGGGTAGAGGGGAGACAGGTGGATCTTGGAGGCTCAACAGCTGGCCCATGGGGTCAAAACGATGAGTTCCAGGTTCAGTGAGAGACCCTGTCTCAAAACAGCAAGTGGGAGAATAATGGAGGACAATATGTTGTCGTCAACCTCTGGCCTCCACGTACATCTTCACAGGCAAGCACCTTTTCCCCTAGAATCTAGACTATAAAATCTAAAGCAAGAATAAGAGTAACAAAGTTATGGTTAATAAGACAACAACATGATAAAAATAGAACTACAAAGCACACTAATCCAAAAGCAGGCAGCAAAAGATGAAAAGAAACAGAGAATAGATGAGACAAACAGCAAAGAGCAAGGACCACAAACTCAAGCCTAGCCATTCAGTAATTGTTTGAAATGAAAATGGCCTGGACACTTGGTTAAAAAGTGGAGTATCAAGACTAAATATAAAATCTGGTCACGCGTGGTAGTGCATGCCTGTCATGCTACTCGGGAAGCTGAGACAGGAAGATCACAAGTTTGAGGCCAGCCTGGGCAACCGAGAAAGGCCCTATGTTAAAAACCAAAGTGAGGAAGGGCTGGGGAATACAGCTCAGTTGTAGAGCATTGGGCTATGGCTCAAGCTCCAGTACCACAGAAAAAGATAAAAGACAAACCAATCTAGGCCCAAGTATATGTGGCTTCTATCAAAAACATTCTATACGTAAGAAAACAAAGGAGTTGCAGATGAAAATATGGAAAAAGACATGTGAACGCGAATTAAAAGGCAGGGTAGGGGCTTAACCTCAGAGAAAAGATTTTGCAGTGAAAATATTACTACTGTTTCATCACACTGAGATTAAGGAGGCTAGCAGGGGCCTCTCAAGTTTACGCTCTGAGTAACAAGAAGCCCCATTGGATAGCACTGAAGGAAACAGACAAAACCCAGCTACAGTCTGAGATTCTAACACCCCTCTCTTTAACTGGAGAGTAGATGGGAAATTAACAAAGGAATAGGCAGATAGCTCTAAACGCTATCAATCAGATAACTTAACTGATATTTATAGACTACTCCATTAGTACAGAGGGTTTTTTGTTGTTGTTTTGTTTTGTTTTTCGAGACAGGGTTTCTCTGTGGCTTTGGAGCCTGTGCTGGAACTAGCTCTTGTAGACCAGGCTGGCCTCGAACTCACAAAGATCCTCCTGCCTCTGCCTCCCGAGTGCTGGGATTAAAGGTGTGTGCCACCACCGCCCGGCCAGAGTTCATATTTTTTCAAATACTTCTATTCTGAATCATGATATAAGTTTTGATAAGTTTAGCAGGATCAAGGACACACACAAAAAATATGATCCTTGCTCACAATGGAATTAAAGTGGCTATCAACAAGAAATTAGAAATCTATACGTTATAAAAATACTAAGAAAATAAATGTTATATTTATAAATATCCTAGAACCCAAATAAGAAATCAAGGCAGAAATCGAAAAGCATTTTGAACTGAATAAAACTGAAAATACAGCAGATAAAAATTTACGGGATGCCACAAAGTACTTAGAAGGCAATTAATAGCAATAAAATACCTACATTAGGAAAAAAAATTCTCAAATTAATGAACTTAGTTTCTAGCTAAATAAGTTTAAAAAAAAGAGTAAATTAAACTCAGCATAATCAAAGAATCAAATGAATAAAGATTAGAAGAGAAATGAATAAAACAGAAACACAAAAAAATAGGGAAAAAAATCAATGAAACCAAACAGGTTCTTTGAGATCAATAAAACTGATAACTCTCCAGTCAGACTTGTTGGAAAAGCAAGAAGAGGAAATACACATATGATGGGAGTGGCATTGCTCCAGATTCTAGAGATATGGGCAGCAGCTATTTCTGTGCATATATTTCTATATGTATACTGGCGTAGAGGGGTTCATCTCAAGGATGTAAGAAAGTTGTTCTGATATTTAAAAACTGATAAATACAACATGCAGTGCTAACAAACTGAAAAGTAAAAACACAAGGACATTTTGAACAGTGTATTTGATGTAGTCTAACATCTACTTCTCATTTAAAAAAAAACAACTCAACAATAGAAGAAATGATTTCCTCACAGGTCAGCAAGATAGCTCCATGTGTAAAGAAGGAAATACTTTCCTCAATCTGAAAAGCATGACCCATGAGCCATCTAAAGCCAACATCACACTTTCTGGTGACCGGCTGCATTCTTTCTCCACAACTTCAGGGGCAAGAAAGAAACCTTTCTCTCAGCTTTCCCTGGTGCACAGGAGGATGTAGCCATTCTGGTAAGACAAGAAATGAAAAGGCTTCCAGAAGGAAGGAAGAAGTCACAATGTACTTCTTAGGAGACAGTACAATAATCTATATAGAATATGCTGTGGGAGAGTCAACAAAGCTTCTGGTATGGGTGTAGCAGGCTTGTGGGATACAAGATCAATACAAGAATCAATTGTATTTCTTTATACAAGCAGCAAATAACTGGAAATTGGAATTTCCAATTCTATACCATTTATAATAGCATAAAATTTCATAATAGCTTAAACATATAAAAGAGAAGTAATTCTGACAAAAGATGAGAGAAATTAAATAAGACCTACATAAATGGGAGGCAATTCAAATGGGAAAAGAATAAAATGTGTTTTGACAATTGGTTATTCATATTTTCAAAAAAATAATTTAAATCTATATCTCGCACCACATGCAGAAATTAACTCAAAATAGATCATAAATCCAAATGTAAAACCTATCATTATAAAACCTGTCAATAAAAATATAGGAGAAGAATCTTTGTAACCTCGCATTAAACAAGGATTCCTTAGATACACACAAGATACATGACCCATCAAGGAACAAATTGGTAAATTAGATTAAAATTAAAATTAAAAACTTCTGCTCTCTGGAACACAACATAAAGGAGAATGAAAAGACAAGCCACAGGCTGAGAGAAAATGTTTTTGAATCACATCTGATAGTTTATATCCAGAGCACACTAAGGACTCTCAGAATTTGTCAATAATAAGAAAACAAGCAACCTGATTCTTAAAAAATCAGCAAAGCCAAATCTATTCAGTATTTCCAGCCATTAGGGAAATTCAACAACCCCAGTGAATTCCGTTAGCCTCTTAGGATGGTTGCGGACAGGATCCCGAGGGAATGTGAACCCTCCAGCACTGCCCATGGAAACTCAAACCAGTCCTGACTTCGGAAAACAGCGCGGTGCAGTCCTTAAGAAGTCTACGAGAAAGACAGGATCTCCCGAGTAAATTGGGAGTGTGGGGATCATGGGAGAGGGCAGAAGAGGAGGGAGGAGGAAGAAAGGGGAGCAGAGAAAAATACAGAGTTCAATAAAACCAATAAAAAAATAAAACAAAACAAAAAGAAGTCAAATGGATCCTCTATATGGTTTATTTGTTTCTCTGGTAGGTATGTACCCCAGAGAGAGCTTGTACACAAACCTCTCAGAAACTTTATCTGTCTCATGCCAGCAACAAACCAGAGGTCCATCAAAAGATGAGGGATATGCACGTCCACACACAATGGGGTTCAAATGAGGAGTAGAGAGGAGAGAAGAAATTGACAGAGGCAGTAACTGGGGTTCATGTAAGGGATAGTCAGGTGCCTGACCATTGGTTTTCTGGCCTTAAGTACACATGCATTTGTACAGACGGCTTGGACCAAGCCTCTGAGTTATGACCACACCCTTCCAGTGAGTCTCTTGAAACTAATTTTTGTTGTCTCTATTTACCTGCGTCACAATGTCAAAGTCTTCCCTTCGTTTGAATTTTGCTACAGTTTTACAGCTGCACACATTTGAAAATCCACCTTTACAGAACTTCCCGTGCGTTAGAAAACCCGCGAAAGCCAAAGCTGTGGAAGCCTGGTTGGTCTCACCAAGATAAGAGCAGAAAGAGTGTGTGCGGTTCGTAGTTAGAGAGCTGAGTGTAAGTACCAGCATCCTCCTACACACCAGAGAGCTCTGAGGTCATTGCCTTCATCTGTGAAGCTGACATGGTGGTTTCAATGCCGTAGAAATCACTGAGCTTTGAAGGAGGGTTGGGGAAAGTAGCAGAATGATAGGAAGAGGCTCTGAGTCCAACCCCTAGACTCAAAGCAAAAGAACCCAGCCTCTTAGCAAAAAGCACACCATGAGATGGTAGATAATTAGCACACAAAAGCATCACTTATGGAAAACCATTGCAAGTGCTCAAAAACATTAATATTTCTTCCCTTACTAATGCATCGTCCCTTTTCATTCTGTTTGAGTTTAAGGTTGAAGCACAAAATGTAGTCTAGAAAGAGTCCTGCCTTGGGAAGCAAAACTCACAGTGAAAGAATTCCACAGGAAATCTTGCTTGCTTGCTTGTAAGAAACTTCATGTGGACTGGGCTCACTCTGATTTGCACAGCATGGCCATGAGAGAATGTTGCCTGCAGGCAGGCAAAGCATCCCTTTTCTTGCTTTCATGATTAATATATTTTTGCTGTTGTTTTTGTTTGCCTTTGTAGTGAGCAAGTTATAGCCTGATATTTTTGATGCTATAAACAAGGTGGTTCTGTGGGGTGTGGTGGCATGTGCACTTCATCCCCTTACTAGGGAGGCAGAACCAGGAGGATGCCAGCCTGGGCTACAGAGTGAGCTGAGGCTAGCCTGGGCTATACACAAGACCTTGTCTTAAATTGAAAAAGAAAGCAGTTCCTTGTATATTTGCAAAAGCAGTGCTCTAACACAATTCTTTTCCTAAAAACATGTAAACAAAAAATCTCTTTTATTATGTGCATGTGGGCATATGCACACGAGTGTGGTGCCTGTCTGTGGAGATCAGAGACATCAGATTCCTAGCAACTAGAGACACAGATATTTGTGAGCTGCCTCATGTGAGGTGCTGGCAACTGAACTTGGGTCCTCTGGGAGAGCATCTCACACAGTTCTTGACAGTGTCTGCTAATGCAGCATCCTCTGAGCTCCCTCCCAGCAGCAGCAAGGGCAGCAGCATTCTCTTTATGGGCATGATCGACACACGTCTTCAGAGGACTCTGCAGACCCTTCCTACAGTTTCATCCATCTCACTGAGTCTGTGTGGCCACAGCTCGCCCAGCCCATAGAGAGGGCCTGTTCAAGGCATTTGCACGCTCACCTAAACTGCTGAGTTGCTGCTATTGTTCTAAGCAATGCCCTATCTGCCACTAGCCCCTCCATTCCCCTCCCCTTCTTTACGACTTTAAACTGCCCCGAGGTAAAAGGGTCTATAGCAACACCTTTTAGACACTCAGGGAAAAGGACATGATCTGAATCTAGAACATGTAAGCCATCCCAGCACTTTGGTAGAGGCTCTCTGATTGCCGAGAACAACAGCAAAACGAGGAACAGTTTTTGGACAATGAAATTGTGACGACCCCACCGAACACAGGGTCTGTTTGGAAGAAGCTGGCTGCAGATGGCTAGAAGGACCTGAACTGCGACAACCCCAAGTACTTGGGTATGGAAGGGGCAGTAACCAGAGGGGAGAACTTGCAGTTAGGATTTGGACAGGAAGAGGGAAGGAGGGAGGACCCATTAGACATTCCAAGGGTTGGGAAGCTGTGATGGCAGCCATGCCTGGACCTCTCAGCAGACAGGCTTGCCGAATGTTCGCCTGATAGCCAAATCCATCTTTCCCCTCTTCTTCATCTGCCTCTCCTTCCCTACTGTCTAAAAGAAAGTAGTGTTTCCCTTCCTGTGGCCTGGACACTAAGCCCTCTCCTTCCCTCTACACCAGCGGGTTTCCAATGGACCAGGTATGAGAATCTTCAGCTTGCTAAAATAGTTTGCCAGATTTCATACCCAGACTTTCTAATTGTGTTTCTTTGGGTAGGGCCTATAACTGCATTTATGACACGGTTCCTGGGGATGCTGATGACCTGGGGAACATAGCTTGGAGAAGCTCTAAGTGAGGTCATTGCCCCAACAAATGTTCCCATTCCTTGGCTGAACTGGCTGGCCATGCACATTCTTGCCTCTTCCCTCGACCCAGCTTCCTCTCTTCACACAATCTCTGCCTTTCCTTTTGTCACCATCACTTTTGGGGGACAGACCCCCACTGTTTCACTGCTTGTGATGGCATCTTACTCACAATAACCATAGAGACTGCTTTGTGACTGACTCCCCTTTTGCACCTACAGGCCCGTAGAAAACCCTCTCCAAAGAACCCCTTCCTAGCTTTGCTTTCCTTGAATGGAACAACACTTACACTTGGAGTCATCCTTCCTGCTTTCCACCTCCTTTCAGGCACCCCATTACTAGATCCCCTAACCACTCCAGAACAGACATTCCCCAAGACTCTGCTTGGCCATCTTTTTTTTTTTTTAACATTTCAACTCTCAGGCAAGCTCCTACTTCTTGGTTTTGATTTCCAAATCTCCCTGTGTGACATTTTCCTGTGGTTTGAACTTCTGTGCTCAACCTTTGGCTCTCATCACACATGAATTTTACCACCATAGGGAAACTGCTCTCGCTCTTCTTGCTATCTGCACACAGCCGTATCTCTCTCTGAAATGGCCCCAGATTTGCTCATTCAGGCCTAGACTACCCCTTTCTCTCCCCCTGGAATCACTGCAATTTGTCTCAAAGACAACAAAGGGAGATGTTTTTATTCCGAAATGAAACACACACAGAAAGCAAATGTATGTCTTAATTCATTTTGCCTGTGATGAGGCAAACACCCTGTGACCCCCACCCAGACCAGCACGACTGCCTGAAGTCTGTCGCCTCCCACCATGTGCTTTGTACCCACCCTTCTTCTAGTGGCTTCTCTTATATTTTTGGTTGTAAGCCTAGACTTTAACAATTGAGCCATCTTTCCAGTCCTCTAGTGTCTTCTTTTCCTTCCTTCCTTCCTTCCTTCCTTCCTTCCTTCCTTCCTTCCTTCCATCCATCCATCCTTCCATCCATCCTTCCATCCTGTTGTTGTTTTGATTTCCTGAGAAAAAGTCCTGATAACATAACCCAGGTTGGACTCCAACTCACTTTGTAGCCAAAATTGACCTTGAACTCATAATTTTTCTGCCTTATCCACCCAAATGCTTGGATTATATGTAGTCATCTCTTCTGGCTGTATAATGACACTTCACTCCTGTGTATGACTGCCTGCATGTATGTCTGTGTACCATGTGCTTACCCGGTGCATGGGGAAGCCAGAAGAGGGCGCTGGATTCCCTGAAACTGGTTGTGAGCTGCCTCGTGGGTGTAGGGAATGAAACCTGGGTCTTCTGCAGGAACATCAAGTACTCCTAACTGCTGGGTCATCTCTCTAGCCCCATATAATGAATTTTCAGCTGATTTGTCTGGTTTTGTCGTTAGCTTCTCTAATTAACCACACTTTTTCTTTTCTATTCCTACCTCTTCAATTATTTTCTTCTTGGTTTTATACCTTTTATTCCGGTTTCAACTGCTTTTCTTCCCTTGCCTTTTACCTGCAAAAGCATAGCTCAGTGGCTGCCTCCTCCATAAAGCACCCCTTCCCCCCGCACAATTAGATCTCTTTTTTTTAAAATATTTATTTATTATATATACAATATTCTGTCTGCATATATGCCCACAGGCCAGAAGGGGGCACCAGACCTCATTACAGATGGTTGTGAGCCACCATGTGGTTGCTGGGAATTGAACTCAAGATCTTTGGAAGCGCAGGCAATGCTCTTAACCGCTGAGCCATCTCTCCAGCCCCCAATTAGATCTCTTTATACACTCAGACTTCCATCTTGGGAGCTGATCTGTGATAGGCCCAAGTATCTTGAGCCTTACAAAGGTATAAACTTTTCTTACTCATCTTTGTATCCCATAGGAGATCAAAGGGACTATGGAAGGCACTCAATTGTATTTTTTTGCATTGAATTGAATAAACAAGTCAGACTGAAAATATGTTATTCTTTATCAAAAGTGCTTCCATATTGTGGTAGTTTGAATCAGAATGGCCCCCCAAGACCTCCCTCATCCTGTTTGCTGCCTGCAGATCAGAATGTAAAGTTTTCAACTACTACTCCAATGCCATACTTGTCTGCTTCCAGCCATGATGATCATGGACCAACCCTCTAAAACTGTAAGAAACTGCCCAAGTAAATGCTTTCTTTTCTAAGAGTTCCTTGATCATAGTGTCTCTTCACAATAATAGAACAATAACTAAGCCATATATCAATATTTAAAGAATGTTTGTGAAACAAATAGCACTTTTCCTCCCTCTTCCTCTTTACACACACACACACACACAGAGAGAGAGAGAGAGCCAATGCTATAAAGGAAAGGAAAACAATATTTCTGGATTTCCATTTTCTCACCTAGTATATTCCATTAGTATTTCTTTACCACGATAGTGTTAGCAATTGAGACAGTAAGGCAGGAGACAGTAATTCACTCTTGCAGACTGTCATTTGTATCAAGGGATGTTTGTCATTCTCATTCCCCCAGTACTAATAATATAAGCTTTAGTCACTATGACAACAAAACAAAAATGTCTCATGCAATTATAAACAGGGTACAGAGGTAGACCAGATGTCTATCTCTGCTTGAGAACTACTGCTAGGTTATATTATGGTCTTTTGTACCTATGATGTGTACTCTTTATTAAGTTATACCAAGTATGGTGTTTTTCTGGGTTCACTGTGGGAAGCATGAACCTCAAGCCAACTATCCTAAGGTCAAGCAGAGAACAGCCACAGCCTTACCTTTGCATTTTCAGTTTACTAATCTGAGCAATAATTAAGGATAAAAATGGGCTTGTCCAAGTATGATCTGAGCTCCAGACACATGAGAATCAACTAAGCACATTATTTAGATGTCAGATTCATGAGTCTGGACTCTATGGAATTGTTCAGTTAAGTTCATGTGAGACCTGGGAACCTTCATTTTAAAAATAAATGCCCCGAAGAAATTCCAAGAGCATGGGTCATGGACCACTTTGGAAAGCACTGTCCCAGAAGGCCTCTAGCTATACAACTTTAGATTTAGAATGTTCTTTAGCTATAAGTCTTGGCTTTAGTTCCAAGCATCAGCTTTATTTCCAAAGGGGAATTTTAAAGAACATATCACTTTATGGAAGTAAAAGTGGAGCAAAAGGCAGAGTTGACTTTTGAGTACTAAGGATCAAACCCAGGACCATACACTACTCACTCTGCCATCAAGGGGCACTACTCCACTTCCAGACTTGGAATACTAATTGAGAAACAACAATTAGCCAAAGAGAAGAAGCAATATCATAGAATATTAAAGCAGGGTGTCATGTAAACAAATTCCTTGCGAGATTACTTAATCAGCTTATTATTTTTTCTCATGATATGAAATTAACTTTTATTTGTAGACAAGGAATAAGGCTTGGGGAAAGGGTAAAGAAAAGTCAATTAGGTCTTGATGAGATTTCTACTATCTAAAGAGAAAAAAGTCTCAGACAACAGAGAGCTGCCTGTAAATTAGGTCTCAATTCTTTAAAAAGTATATGACACCTACAACTTTCAGGAGAATCCAGCACATGGTGTACATGCATGTATGTGTATGTGTGATTGTTTGAGTAGCACATGTACATGTGTGTAGAATCCAGAGGACAACTTCAGGGTTGTTCGTTTGGTTTGATTTGGTTTTTGAGACAGGGTCTTTCACTGGCCTGGAACGAGGTAGCCTAGGCTGGCTAGTCAGTGAGCCCCAGAGAGCTGCCTGTCTCTGCCTCTAAAGTGTCAGGATTATGAGTGTTTATGTGAGTTCTGGAGACCAAATCCAGGTCCTGGTATTCAGAAGGTCAACAGTTTCTGAATGAGCCACTTCCCTGGCCTGGAACTAGATTTAATGAAGGAAAGCCTTCAAAGCAGTGGAGCACTGCAGAATGTACCAAGCTCAGAGAGAACCTTCGAAGGCTCCGCAGTTCCCAGGAGAGTTTCCAGAGCAGCAGCAGGCCTGTCTGTCGCTCAGGGTGTGTGGCCCAGGAAGTGCTATGATCCTGGTTCCAAAGTTTGGGATCTTGTTCCAACTCAATGTTTTAGTATCTCTAGACTGATTTAAGACCCCATCACAGCTGTGTTTGCCTGGAATTTAACTGAAAAAAAAAAACATCATTTCAGTACAAAAGAGAGACTGACTTTTCTTTCAAACCCCAATGTTGGTGACCAGTATATTCTACAGTAATTAAAGAAGCCAGATAGTGGGATAGAAGGTATTAATGAGATAATTATGTTTTCTATCTCAAACATCTACGATTCCATGAATATGACAGCTAGCAAGCAAGTGACAACAAAATACTATAAGTAATGAATTGGAAATTATAAGCACGTGTTATTAGCTACAGCAAATGATTGCAATTTGATGTTTTAATTTCTTTTTCATATTTATAACTTTTATTGACACTGTTTTATTATTATAGGAATTTTGTTATTTCCTGACACTGTAACTCACACTATCATATACAAAATGGTAGAGTAAAGGATGTTCTGATCTAGAACTGTGGAAGCACAGTGGGTGAATAATACCCCAATTCAAAGGCTGGAGCATGCTCGGGGTGAACTATTGGAGACTTTCCAATACACTCAGTGGTCATCATGGAGGGTGTCTTCACCAAATTAAATTACAGAAGAGAAAAGAGAAAAAGAACCAGAAAACTGAACTAGAAGATGATGCCTGTGCCTATCTGAAAGATGACAAAAGATGTGTTGAGAACTGGTTAGAAGTAACAAGAACTCCTCAACAGTACTGAGCAGGTACCACACAGAACCCTATAACTACTTTGTCTATATATGCAAATGAGTATAACTAGTTAGGAAATACAATGCTGAATGAAACAAAGCGATACATAAGCTAGGTGTAGTGATGCACACTTAGCCTCCCAGCACCTGGGAGATGGAGGGAAAACGTCAGAAGTTCAAGGGCATCACTGGCTATGTAGTGAATTCAAGGGCTACATGAGGCTCTGTCATAAATGAATAAATAAAAAAGAAAGGAGAAAGAAAGGAAGGAAGAAAGGGAGGAAGGAAGGGAGAAAGGGAGAAAGGAAGGAAGAAAGGAAAGGAGGGGAGGGAGGGAGAGAGGGAGGAAGGAAGGAAGGAAGGAAGGAAGGAAGGGAGGAAGAAAGGAAGGGAGAGAGGAAGGAAAATACAATACTATACAATGAAGCAGAGATTCTATTTAAAAACCCAACAAAAGTTTCCAGAAATAAAATGAGCATGCAAAATGAAAATGCCAGTAAATCATCTTAGAAGAAAGCACCTCATTCTTGAACAGGAAGACTCAGAGTTTTATAAAATGCCAAGGCTTAGGGAATTGATTTAAAAATTTTTCTAATCACAATAAAAATGCCAATATCATAAAATTGCCAACAAAATTTCTGAAAATTCTGAAAAGAAAGAATAAAATCAAGGGATTGGTTTTACTAGATAAGGAAAAACATGACTAGATTACAGTAAGTCAGGCAGAATCCACTTCTGAAAATGTGGCTCACAGATACACACGTAGTGGATGAGCAGCTGTGCTCCACAGATACACACGTGGTGGATGAGCGCTGTGCCCCACAGATACACACGTGGTGGATGAGCAGCTGTGTCCCACAGATACACACGTGGTGGATGAGCAGCTGTGCCCCACAGATACACACGTGGTGGATGAGCAGCTGTGTCCCACAGATACACATGTGGTGGATGAGCAGCTGTGTCCCACAGATACACATGTGGTGGATGAGCAGCTGTGTCCCACAGATACACACGTGGTGGATGAGCAGCTGTGCCCCACAGATACACACGTGGTGGATGAGCGCTGTGCCCCACAGATACACACGTGGTGGATGAGCGCTGTGTCCCACAGATACACACATAGTGGATGAGCGCTGTGCCCCACAGATACACACGTGGTGGATGAGCGCTGTGNAGATACACACGTGGTGGATGAGCGCTGTGTCCCACAGATACACACATAGTGGATGAGCGCTGTGCCCCACAGATACACACGTGGTGGATGAGCAGCTGTGCCCCACAGATACACACGTGGTGGATGAGCGCTGTGTCCCACAGATACACACATGGTGGATGAGCAGCTGTGCCCCACAGATACACACGTGGTAGATGAGCAGCTGTGCCCCACAGATACACACGTGGTGGATGAGCGCTGTGTCCCACAGATACACACGTGGTGGATGAGCGCTGTGTCCCACAGATACACACGTGGTGGATGAGCAGCTGTGCCCCACAGATACACACGTGGTGGATGAGCAGCTGTGCCCCACTCCAGCATCATTTATTTGTAAGGAGCAAAACTCTGAGCACTGATGTCCATTGTTAATGGTGAGATTTAGGTTAATGTTTCACAACAGACTAATATAGTCATTTTCAAGTGTCTTGAAGGTGGTTGGCTTCTTTCCTTTTAATTTATTTATTTTTATTTTATGTGCACTGGTGTTTTGCCATGATTGTAGGATCCCATGGAACTGGAATTACAAACAGTTATGAGCTGCCATGTAGGTGCTCGGAATTGAACCCAGGTCCTCTGGAAGAGCAGTCAGTGCTCTTAACCACTGAGCCATCTATCTCTCCAGTCCTGGTTTCTTTCCTTTTAAAGTGAACTCCTTTGAAAATGAAGACATTTTCATTGACATGTGTTCATCTCGTGTGACTAGAAAGGTGTGCGTGCATGCATGAGGAAACCACAGGACAACCTGATTGTCATCCCTCAAGTGTTGTTTGCCTTGTGTCATGTGACAAAGTCAGTCACATGGAGCACACAGTTGTGATCAGGCCTGGCTGGCTAGTGAGCCCCAGAGACCTTCCTGTCTCTGTCTCCCCAGTGCTGGGGTTATAAGAGCACACCTTCATGCCCAGCCCTTTACACATGGATTCCGGGGACCAAATTCAGCCCCCCTATACTTATTAGCCAAATACATTACCAATTGAGCTATGGTCATAGGGCTTGACATATTATTTCTATAATACTGAATTTTGGAAATGAAAAAAGGGTTGTCTCTTCAAACCAGAAGACACTTCCTCAGGGAACGCAAGAGTTCTTGCTATGAGATTTTGGCCTTAGTAAAAGAGTAGGCGCGCAGAAAGCTCAAAGAATCAATGCAATGTTATCCCGGAAGGAAAGGCCTGGCCTTTTAATTTACTGCAGTTTAGGAGTGCCCCTAAAAAACACTGTCTCCAAATGTTGCTCCTTTCCATTAAAAAAAGGACTGCATTAAAACATGTAACATTGGCTAACATTCTTGGGGGAAGAGGAAGGACCAGGGCTCTTTTGCAAACTTGGCAAACCGATCAACACACTAATTGAGCAGAAGCAACTGCACACAGTAATTTCCTTTTCTTGTATGCCAGACAGCAAAGGAAGGGACAGGAGCACAGCATTTCTAGAATTCCCTGCACCTCTCAAGATTCTGTCGCCCTAGTTTTAGCCAAACTCCCTAACAGGTATATTTTATCAGAAAATTTCCTAAAGAGCCCTCAGCAGCCTTATCTCAGTTACCTTCTCCTAACCTTCCTCTTCAACCTGACAAAGAGCAGATAAATGCCTACTCACGCTGTCAGTCTGTCTACAGACACGGCGGACGCCCGCCTGAGAAGCCATCCTGAAATGGAAGTCGCTATCTGATGTAGAAGCTGCCGACTGGCTCTCTGGAGCTTGACTTTTCTTTCACTAAAAACTGTTCGGATCCACGTCTTTCAAATACAAACTCTAAATGCTCGCACACTCTGGGGGCCACAGACACTAATTGCTTCATGGAATGAAAAAAGAAACCACACTAAACTGAGTCCTTGTCTTCAAGAAAAATCAGCTGCCTCCCTCCTAGAATGTCAACTCCAAGAAGGCACGGACTTCCTGGGTTCTGTTCCCCACTGTGTCGCTAGCACTTAGACCATCATTTGGAAAACAGAAAGTGATCAAAATCCCTGTCAGCAAAGGAACAGGCTGATAAGCATGGAACTAGCTAGCCAGCACACCAGCGCTAACAGTCTGGGCTTCATTCCAGAGGTACAAGTTTGAGACCAAGAGCAGCTAAAAGAAGGAATAAGTGGGATGAAGCAGAAGGAATGGGTCATTGAGCCACTAAGGAAACTAGATCTTGAAGGACAAGTAGGGGATGAGATTGACAAAGACCTGAGATTGGAACAACGAAGCCAGTTAAGAATGATAAGAAGGTTTGGTTCCCACCATGGTAAAGATGGTGGGGCCTATAGGAAGTGGGGTCCAGCGGGAGGCCTTAGGTCATGAGCAGCGCACCTTTGAAGCAGAGTGTGGAATCTTCTTCCTGACCGTGAGGTGAGCAGCATGTGCCTCCATATGCTTTCCGCCATGTCTCAATTCTCAGGGACCCAAAGCAACGTAATCGTCAGTGTTGGACGGACCCTCTAGAAAGGTAAACTGAGGGTAAACCCTTTTCTCTGCCTAAGTTTTGATAGTGACAGAAAGCAAACCCAGGCTGGGTGAGTGAGTGAAAGAGAAGGCAGAGGCTGGGGAGAGTGTGGGGGATGAGGAGAGTCAAAGGCAGAGGCTTGGAAAAGCTAACAACCAGATCCTAATTTAACCTCTAACAGAAACAGACTAAAATGTAGCCACACATCTTGGACAATAACAGCAATGGGACTGATGTGGGAGTGTTCTCCTGTATTTTGTATTACTCTTATTGGTTGAATAAAGAGCTGCCTGGCTTATAGATAGGTCAGCCCTTAGGTGGGTGGAGTAGACAGAACGGAAGTTCTGGGAGGAGAAGAAAGGAAGTGGGCCAGTCGCCATGAGGCCCCCGCCACAGAAGGAAGTACCGTAGACCTGTCCGGTAAGTCACCCACCTCGTGGTGACATACAGACTTTTATAATGGGCTAGTTTAGATGTGAGAGCTAGCCAAGAAAAGGCTGGAGATAATGAGCCAGGCAGAGTTTAAATGAATACCGTCCTCACGTGGTTATTTCAGGTGCAAGCAACCAGCAGCTGAGCGGGCCAGCGGCTGGCGGCTAGGTAACACAACACACACTTCTCCCCCATAACATACAACATGGGACCACTGATTGGCCCTGGTGCCCCCACCCTGCACAGGTTAAAAAAACAAACAAAAAAGAACCTCCAAACCTTCTAAAAACAAGTTGGAGAGTTTACAAATACATGTGGTTTCATGAAGAATAACAAGCTTAAATTCAGTGACAACTTCCAAACAAATACAAATGGCTGCTTTCCTTAAGTGAAATTTACTCTTACCACCATGGCAGGGCTAGTTTAGTATTTTTAAAGCATTACTGTTATCTAATGCTAACCAGAGAATGGTGCTATTCACCGATTCTGGAAGACCCAGAAGCACGCAGACGTCAAAAGCTCCAAGTGGTTCTTTGTTCGAGTCACGGTTTTGAAGACAGCTCCAGATAAACCCAACAATTGAGCTGCTGCAAATAGCCTTGCTCTTTCATAAATTCCCCACTATACTTAGAAGGCAGTTCCTTTGTTCACACACTACTCCCGACTGCTCCGTATTTAGATCCCCAAAGGCACGCCTTTGGCTCGCTGGATAAATGAATGAACAGCTGCATGGATGGATGAACAGGAGAGCTATCAGATGGCTGTGAGATCCTGGAGATGAGACGGACAGAATGTTTCATGCATGTGGATCCCTGATGGCCAGCGTTAATGGTTCGCACCTCCGCAAGCATGACTTTCTTACCGAATACAGTGTGGCTGGATTGAAATGTATCAGAGGAAGCAAGATGGTTTGGTATATAACCATCATTCTCCCACTCCCACCCCCTCCCAGACAGGGTCTCACTGTGAAGCCCTGGCTGTCCTGAAATTTACTCTGTAGACCAGGCTGACTTCAAACTCAGAGATCTGCCTGCCTCTGCCTCCCAAGTGCTGGGATTAAATGTGTGCACCACCATCGCCAGATTTAACAGTGTTCTTTAAAAAAGGGGGGGGGCTGGGGTATGGTGGTGTACACCTTTGATCCCAGCACTTGGGAGGTAGAGGCAGGCAGATCTCTATGAGTTCAAGCCCAGCCTGGCCTACATCGTGAGTTCCAGGATAGCCAGGACTACATAGTGAGACCCTGTTTCAAAACAAACAAAAGTTCCAGTAGGCAAGGAAGGAGGTGTTCATGACAGCAGGCCAGATTCACTACAAGCTTAGATGAAACACCTGTCCCAGTCCTCATTTGCAAAAGGTCTCTGCCTATAGACACTAATAATGCTTTTACATAATCATTGAGTTTCTTAAGCAGTGGTTCTCAACCTGTGGGTTGTGACCCCTTTGTGGGAATGAAATGACCTCTTTCACAAGGGTTGCTTATCAAATATCCTGCATATCAGACATTTTAATTTTTCTTCTTCTTCTTCTTCTTCTTTTTTTTTTTTTTTTTTTAGACAGGGTTTCTCTGTGTAGCCATGGATGTTCTGCAGAGATTTCAGAGAGATAGATCCACCTGCCTCTGCCTCCCAAGTTCTGGAATCAAAGGCGTGCATCACTACCGCACCATCACTGCCTGGCTATGTTACAATTCATAACAGTTGCAAAATCACAGCTATGAAGATGTAACAAAATAATTTTCTGGTTGGGGGTCAGCACAACATGAGGAACTGTATTAAAAGGTTGCAGCATTAGGAAGGTTGAAAACCATTGCTATAGAGTAAGATATAATTAATTCATCCACCTACAGAGGGGCCTCAGAATCCATATGGCTCCTGTGTAAGAGGCAGGAGGAGGTCAGGGGCAGGAGGATGAATGACAGTTACTGTGCTGGTCATCTCTCTGAGACTATTATAAAGAGGAATGATTTTGATTGATAGTTTGGTCTGCTTCAGTCCATGGTCAGTTGGCCACTGCTTTTTGAAGCTACGGTGAGACATTCATCTATGGTGCTGGAGTGAGGGGCAGAGGAAGGAACTCATCAGGAAGTGAGAGGGGTAGGGCAGATCAGAATCCTAATATCTCCTCGAAGGGCATAGCTCCAAAGATTGAATTTCTTGGCAACACCTCTTAAAGGTTCCAACCGCCTCCAAGTAGCACCCCAGACTGGGGCCCAAGCCTTTATCAGACGGGCTGCTGATGGACACTTACTCAAACTACAGCATTTGCTAAGGACACTGAGTGGAGGAATCGAAGCATGGGGTGCCAGTCACATTTCTGGGCAGCATCTCATTCCTTTCAAAAAGCCCCGTAGGCTCACAGCTCTCAGCTCACGACTTCCTTTTCTGCTTTTACATCTTCTGTGCAAATGAAGTCACAAGAGACATTCAGCTGTTACAAACTTCACGTCAAGCTTTGAAGTGCTCTTTAATAGCAGAAATATTTGGCTCACGTGTGAGCTTTGTAGCTACGGTAAATACCTCTTAGCTATCTGTCGCTACTGTTATTCCACACCTCCAATTTGGAGCAGAAATCCTGCATATGCATTGAGGCGCTAGAAAAGAATACTGAACTCTATCTGAGCTCTTTTGTGAATGGTTCCTTTTAATTTCTTCTCTCATGGAACTAATACTGTCACCGGCATTGTACTGGTTATGGGTGGGGAAGCAGTGGGCAGAGAGAGGAATGCTGATCGCTGTGGTACGAGCTGGTGACTTCATTTCCATAGCTGTTGGAGGGCAAGTGGTCAAGCCGCTCCTTATTATAAGATCACATTTATTGAGTCATTCACCTGACCTCCCCCAACCTCCCTCACCCTGTGTGTGTGTGTGTGTGTGTGTGTGTGTGTGTGTTGGGATGTGTTTATGAATTATGTGTGTTAGAAGTGTGTATGAGGTGTGTGTGTGTTGGGTGCGTTTGTATGAGTGTGTATTAGCTATGTGTGTATGAGTGTATGTGTGTTGGGAGAGTGTGTATGAGTGTGTGTGTGCTGGGGTGTATAAGTATGTGTGTGTTGGGGTGTGTGTATGAGTGTGTGTGTTGGGGTGTGTACATGACTGTATTGTGTTGGGGGGATGTATAAGTGTGTGTATTGGGGATGTGCACAAGTGTTTGTGTGTGTTGAGGGTATGAGTGTATGTGTGTTGGGGGTGTGTATAAGTATGGGTGTGTTGGAGTGTGTGTATGAGTGTGTGTGTGTTTGTGGGTGTGTATGAGTGTGTGTGTGCTGGGTGTGTTGGAGTGTGTGCATGAGTGTGTGGGTGTGTGTGTTTGTGGATGTGTATGAGTACATGCACCTAAAGGCTACAGGTCAGTGTTGGGTGTCTTCCTCAATCATTAATCTACCTTATTTTATGAGATAGAATCTCTTACTGAACATGGAGCTCTCCTGATTGACTAGACTGGCTAGCCATCAAGACCCAAGGACATTCCTGTCTTCACTTCTCCAGTGCTAGGATTACAGGCACATACCACAGAACCACTTTTAATTGTTTTAACATGGGTGCTGGGGATTTGAACTCAGGTCCTTGTTGTCCAAGCCCTTGACCAACTAACTGAGCCATCTCCTAGCTCCTAGTCTTTACTTTAGAAGACTTTGGATAAAAATGCTCTGAGTGGGACAGAGAACAAGGAAAAAGATATTTTGATTGAGGGAGCCGTTATGGGGCTATTAAGAAATCTGTCACTAGAGAAATTCCCAGGAATCCACAAGGATGACCCCAGCTAAGACCCTATGCAATAGTGGTGAGGGTGCCTGAACTGTCCCTGCCCTGTAACCAGACTGATGACTATCTTAAATATTACCATAGAACCTCCAACTGATGCAAACAGATGCAGAGAACCACAGCAGAGCATTGGGCTGAGCTCCTAGAGTCCAGTGGAAGAGAGGAAGGAATGAAAATACGAGCAAAGAGACCATGATGGGGACATTCACTGAAACAGCTTACCTGAGCTAATGGGAGCTCACCAACTCTGGCCTGACAGTGAGGGAACCAGCGTAGGACCAAACTAGGCCCTCTGAATGTGGATGACAGTTGTATGGCTGGGGCAGACTGTTGGGCCACTGGCAACGAGACCAGGATTTATCCCTACTGTTTGTTCTGGCTGTTTGGAACCCCTTCCCTCTGGAGGGATACCTTGCTCAGCCTAGATATAGAGAGGGAGGGCCTTGGTCCTGCCTCAAAGCAATGTGCTAGACTTTGTTGACTCCCCATGGGAAGCCTTACCCTTTTTGAGGAGAGGATGGGGGTGGAATAGGGGGTTTGGGGGAAAGGTGGAGGGAGCAGGAGGAGGGGAGGAAGTGGGAAATGGATTTGGCATGTAAAATGAAAAAAGATAGTTTTTTTTAAAAAAACTACATCTTAAAAAATGCTCTGAGTTTTTACAGAAGGGGAAACTAACCACAATTAGTCTGTGATAAAAGCAGAAAACGAAAACAAAACAAAACAACCCCCCCCCCCCAAAAAAAACCCCAAAGAGAAAACAAGCTTCTCATTAGGGAATCCTGTATGGTTATTGAAATGCAATCTCTGTGTCTTCATGTCCTGCCATGTAGCAGAAGAATACATTTAGAAATAGCATTTTTGAGAGCAGACACATTTGACTAAAGGCCAGGCACTAAGCATTTGGGAGCTGCCCTGTGCCAAACAGCAACATTTTACTTCTGTACGTAACTTAATAATTTTATGAAGATATAACAGAAAATTCTATTGCATGCCCCAAGTTAAACACTTGACATTTTATTCTTTAAAATGCAACATTTTAGAAGTCTAGATATGTTTATTAATTAGTGATTATTAACACTCAGTAAACAACATTATGTCTTGTAAAAACACAATCTCGCTGCACAGCATGAAGCTGAAGTCTATTATTCCCTGATTCCATATGCTGAAATACACTCAAATGGTCACAAATGACCTTAAGCATTAAATAAATGTAAATGAGAACAACATAGAAAATGCACTTTTGATTGATAACTAAAAGACCAGGTTGAGAAGCATGTCCCAAAATGAAGTCTTTTCCAGAAGGAGATGGCTGTGTGAACCATAGAGGCAGGGCTTGGCTAAGTCTCCCTCCTGAGTGCTCAGATCACAGATCTATGCCATCATGCCCAGCAGCACTTTGGTTTTTATCCATTGTGTCTGTTCATTCAACTGTTTTTCTCAAACCACACAGTCAGGGTAGGCAGGTGTCCCCGATATAGAGAAAACTGAAAACACTAAAGGATGCCAAAGTAATAGTGAAAGATAAAATAATTCCAAATAGAACTGTTAGTAATAAAATCTGTAGGTAAGTACACAAAGAGATACAGATACAGCCATTTCATCTGTACTGATGAGTGACATGCTCCTTCTAGGTCAGCTGACCACAGGGTGGGGCATCACACAACCTGCAGTGGTTCTGCTAGGGGAAGCAGTTCTCCTAGTCTGGATAAGAGTGAACAGAATCAGAAGGGGACTGGACTGGTAAAACCATCAAGATATCGAGGTATTGATGGTCTGGGCCAGATGCTTCCGTGTTTGTTTTTTTTTATATTTATTTATTATGTATACAATATTCTGTCTGTGTGTATGTCTGCAGGCCAGAAGAGGGCACCAGACCTCATTACAGATGCTTGTGAGCCACCATATGGTTGCCAGGAATTGAACTCAGTACCTTTGGAAGAGCAGGCAATGCTCTTAACCACTGAGCCATCTCTCCAGCCCCCATGCTTCTGTGTTTTGAAAGCTGATGATGAGTGATCTCCACCATGAGATATCAGGACCAGTAGAAACCAGTAGCAACGTGGTCCACTCTGACCCCAAGTCATGACAAAAATAATTATTTAAAAAAAATGTTCCCAGGGATTGCCAGAATCCTCTAGGGGTGCAAGACTGTCCATGCAAAGGGCCACTGGAATAAAGCCACTGAAGAAGGCCTCAAGCTGGGCTTTTCTCAGTCTCACTCTGCATAATCTTAGCCAGAAAGTGGACTGGAGAGGTGGCTCAGTGCTTAGAAGCACTGGCTGCTCTTCCAGAGGACCCGGGTTCAATTCCCAGTACCCACATGGCAGCTCACACCTGTTTGAAACTCCAGTTCCAGGGGATCTGACACTCTCACATAGACATACGTTCAAGTAAAACACTAATGCACATAAAAAATAAGATGAAAACAAAATAGAACAAACCTCTCCTGAGCCACAAAGTGACCCTAACTCAGCAAATAATACATTATTTGAGTGCGCTATACTATATGTAGTTTTGGTGTTCTCAGCTATTGAATGGAGTGTCTGCCTGCCTGAGGGGAGTGTCCCACGATACACGTGCAGTGCTCGGAACAGTGCCTGACATACCGTAAGTGTTCAACTAACACTATCTGTTATTATTGGATTAATCCATAGCATCAAGAAAGCAGTTTCGACTGAGATGTTTCAAATCAGACAGGAGGCGGAAGGATATCTTACCGGCTTGACACCTTCTGAGCCTTAAACACGCCCGTCTTCTGATTGCTTGTGATGATGCGGTCCACATCTACAGGGCACAGTTAAGAAAACTTTTGCAGTGACTCTCAGCTGGCTGAGAAAGAACCTAAAACACACTGGCTTCTCACCACAATGGAATCAACACAGATAAAAGAAGGGAGCGGTCGATACTGTGCCATGAAATGCCAACTTACCACTGGCAAGACTTTTTCACCCTCCAGCTGGCAATTTTACTGCCCATGGAAGGAGCATCTAGGTAGCATTATGGCAGGACCCATAGGGTATAAGCTGAGGGGCACAGCCGGGGACCATGAGCTGCTATGCCACTTCCCCAGGGCAATCAGGCATCCAAAGACAGATGTCCTTCAGTCAGTGAGGAGAGCAATGGCAGTCTTTGTTGGCTTTCCAAATTGAAGTGGTTGCAATCTCCTAACCACCTGTAGGGGGAGGGGAGATGAGCAGCAGGGGCAGTGTTGGGAAGAGGAAAAGAGAGGTGGAGAAAAACTTGGAGCACCTTTGGGAGAAAATGCAGCACCGGTGAAGAAAGCCATTCTAGTGAACGGTCCCTCGAAGAACTACTTTGGCCTCTGGCCCTGTTCTGGTGAAGAAGACTCATGCAGAAGGGCCATGTTTATATTAGAGAAACTTGGCATGACATCCAAAGACCCTTGGGAAAATCACATCTGATTCAACATCAGGAAAAGCTGGACTTCAGACCTAAAATGGGCAGCGTGTTTGTGAGTGCTGCTATTTCTCTCTTTGCTCTGGCCCTGGACTGACAAAGCCTACTGACACCCAGACACTCCTGCAGACTTATTTTCTGTACTGACCTCTGTCCCTGACTTCCCCTGGTTTCCTAACTTCAGAATACCCCCACCTTCTTATTTATATGACCTGACACATTTCCTCTAAGACACCTCGCAATCCCTCTTCTGGAGGAAGGCAAGTTTAAATAAACAAGAACTAAAAGAACTCTCGTGAAGGCTGCAAGCTGACTGAAATTGGGCCCATGGGGAGGACACCAGGCAGACAGCGATGTTCCCCTATTGCTCAGAAAAACAGATTTCCTGATTGTTCAAAGCAAGCGCTGGCCAAGATCTCCCTGCCAGAGCAGAACCGCAGGATTCTTAAACCCAAATCTTTGCTTGAACCACCAGGCACACCCATTCTTCTCTGAGTGAATAAGCAGGTACCATGTGATAGGGAGGAAAAATCAATTAGGTCTTCTAATGATGGGCTTTGTGGAGGTTTACAAAAGTGCCATAATGCAGACTTTTTTTCCCCCTGGGTGAACTTTCCTGTATGCAAATTAAATACCGTTAAATTACATTCATTAAAAAAATAAAGGAGACTAATTTGCCTACTTGTTTTGATTAACTAAAATGACACATCGGCCTACAGTTTCTGTCTATTTCAGGAGCGTTCTAGATGAAATGGCTTGCAGGAAAGGACGGCTGACATCTTCATTCCAAGGAGCACGAAATTAGTAGAGTCAACTGACAACTGTTTTTTATTGAGTCCCCTCCCCTAGCCACACCCTACTCTGCGTTTCCATGGCATCCAACTGCCTGCCATACTGTGCCGGCACACCTGTAGCGTCCTATGAGTGCACGACTAATCTATCAAGCAAAACATATTATTTTGTTAGTGGAGGTAATACTTTTTTATAAAATAGTCTCAGGGAAGTTAAATTATATAACTCGGAAAACCTATTAATAATTTTTAGTAAACATCTTAACACTATATACTTTATACAATTTAGAGACCTGTGACCCTGGGTGGTCAGGCTGGAGCAAGCATGGATATTTAAGTTCTAGAAGTTATTCTTCTTAAAAGAAAATTTCACAGTGGTATTTAGGCTGCTTTATTTTTAGAACTGGGCAGGAAATATATTTTGAGGTTTAGAAGGGCCTTTAAAACTATATCAAGAGACTCACAAGAGAAAAGTCAGCAGTGCTGTGTTAAAACATTACCTTAAGAGATAAACTCCGATATTCTCCCTTCCTCCCCCAGTAGGTCAGATTTTGATGGTCTTTCTGGATGGCACTGTGTCCAATAATAGATTTTATCATCTCCCTGTGTCACCTCAGGGTAATAAAGGAAATCCAATCAAACTGAGTCAATATGACCAGGATAATGTTCAACACAACAGACCCAATCGTGCTCTGTGATCTGCATCCACTTTCCTGAAGATCTCAGTGGGAGGGGCTGGCTGCCAGGAAAGCCTTCCTGTGGTTTCTGGATGAGATGGGACCGGGATAGCTGTCTCAGTCCCCTTGGCACGGCAACCGCTTGTGGCTCAGCGGGAGCCAGATTTCTACGTCTAGTGTCCTTCTTGAATGCTCCTGAAATGCTTCATTTCAATTATCAGTCTATTTCTATTCTTAAAATATATATTCACATACAATAGCAACAAAAAGTCTTTTAAGTCAATGACATATATAATAGGTATGCAAAATACTACTGAAAATAATAGTGTCATTGTGTATCAGTAATCGTATTTATCAATTGTATATACATTTGGATTCAGCTTATTATTTTTTAAATTATTTATTTTATGTGTATGGGTGTTTTGCCTACATGTATGTATGTGTACCATGTGTGTGCTTAATATCTTTGGAGACCAAAAAAAGCATCAGATCTCCTGAGACTGGAGTTACAGACAGCAGGGAGCCATCATGTGAGTGCTGGGAATGGATTTCAGGTCCTCTTTAGGAAAAGATTTCATCTTAAATTATATATGCATGTGTTTCTGTGTGTGGGCATGTGGATGTGTGTGTGTGTCCTGCAAAGACCAGAGGTGTTGAATCACCCCTGGAGCTAGGACCCAATCTGGAGTCCTCTGGAAAAGCAGTAGACACTGAGACATCTCTGCGGCCCAGTGTTGTTTTTGAACCAAAAAAAAATATTTAAAAAAAATAACACTGTGATTCAGAAGACTTTGTCTTTTGGTTTATATTATTTTCTATTTCATTGGGGAATTAAAAGGGAGGGAAGAACACTAAGATTATTATAACATAAATTCTATTTTTTAATTTTTTTCTTTCATTTTAAGATTTTATTTTTATGAACATTGGTATACCCACATGTATGTCAGTGTGAAGGTGCCAGATTCACTGAGACTGAAGTTACAGACAGTTGTGAGCTGCCATGTGGGTGCTGGGAACTGCTCGGCCCTGGAAGAACAGCTCTCAGCCTCTCTGCCGTCTCCCCAGCCCAACATGAATCCCATTCATTTTGATCTAAATGACTTTTAAAATGTTCAAAAGCAGCATTTTTCCCCCTGATTTAAGGCTACATACTCCTCTTGTTCATTCTGTTTTGTTTTTTGAGACAGGGTTACTCTGTGTAGCCCTAGCTACTTGCTCCATAGACCAGGCTGATGGAACTCAGACATCTGCCTGCCTCTGTCTTCCAAGTGCTGGGATTAAAGACATAAACCACCACCACCCAGCTCTGCACTGCTCTTAAATCAGTTCCTTACTCCAACAAATTGAGAGATGACACCTAGAAGCCACCAAATCTGCTACCAATGACACCTTGCCACTTGTTACATTTTTGCATGACAGGCCTCCCCCTCCCCCATCATCACCTGCTGAGGAAATACAAGATAACACTCACCCAAGTTCACCTGTGGTGAACCAGAGTCATTTAGAGGGCTGGCCAGAGGCCCTGCAATAAGAAGGAAGCTGGCTTCTTATGCTGGTTTTGAAACTTACTGCTGTGTGACCGTGGGTCCAATGTCTCTGAACTCGAAAACTAAATAAAAACAGTGCTATCTATTTTATAGATATCATAAATGGTATCTAGAGATATAAAATCTACCTCTATATAAATGGTATATATAGTATATATCTATATAAATGACACATAGATAGAAAATATATCTATTGTATAGATATAATTTTAGTAAGTCTATTTTATAGGCTTATGGGGTCTCCCATAGGACAGGTTCAAGACACAGTGGGTGCATAACTCATGCCAAGTTTATCATTTTTTTGACTAATTCAACCCAAAACATTGGGTGGAACAAAAAGGCTAGTGGTTGCACCTAAAATGAAGCTTCACATTGAGCCACCCCTCCGGAAACTCAGAGATAATTATGTGACTATTTACCTTAGAACTGAAAGAAGTGGAGGCATCAACCAACTTTTGCCCTGCACCCTTTATATGTGGCACCATGTTCTCAGCATGGCAAAAGCTGTGTCTCTAGTGGGTGGGGACTTACGGTCCTACTCACCATTTGAAAGGCTAGGCTGTGGCTTAAGGCTGGAGGGCTTGCCTCCTGGGCTGGAGGCCCCAGCCAGCAGCCTGGGGAGGGGAAGGGAGATGCCATCTGAGGGCTAAACAGTGAGGCGCATAGGGCTCACGTGTGCCGCACAGAAGATGGAAGGCTGGCATCACAGGACAATGGCCTGGGATTTGCAAGTTCTCTGCCACCCACAGCACAGGCTGCACCAGACCCACGATGCTCTCTATTCATTAATTACACAAGTCAGGGATTCTATTTTTAAAATGGCAAACCTGGGCATCTCCTGTAACGAGTGATGGGATTTACCTGGCTTTGGAGACTCCTAAACCCAACGTTGAGACTATGCACACAAGCCACGGGGATAGGAACTCAGAACACTGCTCCAAGCACAGGAGTATTCTGAAGATAACACGATGGATGTTTACAAGAGATGGGCCAAGGTTGGGGGTGTTTGAGGCGGATCAGTCAGTGATCATGACCAACCAGGTCGTTTAACTTTTCTTTTCTTCCTATCTTCCTTCCCTCCTTCCTTCCTTTCTTTTTTTGCTTTGAGACAGGGCTGCACATAACCCAGGCTGGCCTTGAACTCCTCATCCTCTTGCCTCCACCTCCCAAGTGCTAAGATTATAGACAAGTACCCTATACCCCAGTTCTACTTCTACTCAATATGGTTTGCAGAGGGCTTTGCAGCAACCAGAATTTAGCCTGCCATTTTCCTCCCCTTTTCTTCTCTCATTGTCTTCACCAGCTACACACCAGAGTAGTTACTATATATGAATATTTAGGGGTGTCTTTGCTTACTGCACTAAAAGGGAAATGCCAAAGGGCATTTTTGTATATTATTTTTTTTTAAAAAATTGAGGGGTTGGAGAGATGGCTCAGTGGTTAAGAGCACTGGCTGCTTACTTTGATCACAAGCACCACACAGGGACTTAGAACCATCTGGAACTCCAGGTCCAGGGGATCTGGCGCCCTCTTCTGGCCTCTGTGGACACCAGCTATGTACATGGAGCACAGATATGCACGCAGGCCAAACACCCACCCATACTTACAAAATTAAATAATAATAATAATAATAAACAAAATTGAGAAGTGGGTAGACCAGATGATCCCATTTTCTTCTTATCCTTTGTATTCTTGTGGGGCACAGAAGAAATGTTATCTTTAGGGAAAGATGGTTTCAGGATGGGGATCCCTGGATTAAAGTCACTACCTTAAGGACTAAGGAAAACCTCAAGGAAACCTACTCATGAGTCTGAGAAAATATTCAAGATATAAAGTTCATTTTAGCTTAAGTCTTATTGTCTTTTTAGATAAATCTCTTTGCAGTGAATCTCAGATCCACGGCTAGCTTCCCAGGGTCAGACACAGCCAACGCTGGGTGCGCTGCAGAGAGGTAAACGGCCACACAATTGGCTAACACGCTTTTGTGATCTATAGGTCCAGACCTAATCTCTCTGTTGTCTCACATATTAAAAATAAAACAAGCTGAAATAAAATAACAAAACATGCTATTTTTCCTAAAAAATAAAAATCAGAATGGCAGAAGTTTAAAGAGACTAGGAAATCAAACTAGTTGGATTCATTCCATTCAGAAGCTAAGAACAACAAAATGATTTTAAAATGATGAGGCTAATACACAGGCGAATACCCAGGCGATGAGTGACTGCCAGGTCGATTTTATCATTTCTCTGGTGTGTTCATTTGTTTCTTAATGTGCTCATCTTGCCCATTAAGAATAATTAGCAGCTTTGCTTAGAGATTTGTTGCTTTCTGGCAATGTTTCTCCCCCCCACTTTTTTTTTGTTGTTGTTGCTATTGACATCCACCTTTCCTTTTTAGAAAGTAATTTTTGGATAACTGCTGTATAATTTGGGCTTCCTAAAATTTTAAGGGAAAGACATAAACAGTGATTTCTAAATGAGTTGTTTGATCCATATGCATCGACAGTATGCGATTTGGTGAATGAGTTTTTCTTACAGAGGGGGCACACAAACAGGGAGGGGATTCACTCAGCAAAACAGATTACAAGGCATGCCTATTGTGAGCTGTTTGCAAATCAAGAACAACATTAGTATTAAAAGCAGGAAACCACATTGCCAGTTTTAAGGCTTTTGCATGCTTTTTTCTCAATTAAAATAAATTAGATCTACTTACAACAGAAAAAGGCACACAAACATGGAACGAGCCATCATAAAAAGCGAACCCTATCAGGAAGGTCCTAAGAGATGAAATAAAACGCACGGCCAGTTTGGGCTGCATCCTGAAAGGACCTACTTCATCTACATTGTAAGGTTCTCCCTCCTGCCCTTTGGCACCCCGCTATATTAAACCCATTGTAAAACCCAGCACAATAAAGCACTCTCAGGGCCGAGCCTCTGAGGACCAAATGTTAAAAATCCATTTTCTTGGGAGGGGGCTGTACCAATCATTTCTTTGAAAGGCCGGCAGAGTGAATGGCAGAATCTGAGATTTCCTCTCTGATTTCAAGAGCTGGCATGGCATCTCTACTGCTTAAAGCGAAGGTGCGATAATAATTAATGACATTAGCCTCGATTCCCTCCTTAGGATACTTTGTAGTTTAGTTCAATCATAATTTTAGTACAATTAAATTTACATACTGATTCTGGATGCTCCCCACAGTTTGATGATATAAAAAGTTCTAATTGATTTCTGGTGCCTTTAAATAAAGTCACTTGGTAACTTCAGGAGGGAAAGATCTCAGGGTACTGGGCCCAGTCTGAAAGTTTCTGTACCCAAAACATCTCTCTCTTGTTCAATATCCCTGTCTTTCTAAACTCAGATAAACACTGTGTGGGCTGAGCTGGTATACCTGAGAGCTGAGCTGGTATACCCTCGCTCTCTGTGCTCCCTGACAAGGAGGAGCACCGCGAGATGATACGGACAGAAGAAACCAGAATAAAGAAGCATGACTGGAGCAGCAGTCGCCTTCAGGAATATTTAGAAAAACTTGCCAGTCTCAAGATCATGATTAGAACCCTACGTTTATAAAAAGGAAGCGCCTTTTGTGATCTCTTTTCCTGGTGTGAAAGGCAAAGATTGTGATTGGCTGTTTTCCCTTCCTGATTTTTTTTTTTTTAAGAGCTGTCAGGCAATTAGCTGGGTGGGGCTCTGCAAAGCTGCAGAACAAGCTTCTCAGTCCTCCTTCCTCTATGTGAGCAGCTGATGGAGCTGCTAGGAATTTTATTTTCGAAAAAAAAAATTACAGAGCAGAGGAAGGAGGAAAGAAATCAAAAATAGGCTTTATGTAAACTGCCACAAAACTCAAAGCGACTTCAAGTCTTTGAAGGGACTGAAAATTCAAATACGGGTCCTGTCTTCCTCACCATGTCAAAAAAAAAAAAAAAATCCAAAGCAAACAGATCTTCCACCACTTTTCCTCTCAATTTCTAACGGCTGTTAGCTACGCTGAGCACATCAGCTAGGCTGCTAAAGTAGCCATAAATTGTGCTTGCTTCCTTAGTTAAAGTACAGTTCAATTTCCTGAACTCTGTGTACATATTAGTAGAGCATAATCTAATATAACGGGTTTGAACTGTAATAGCATAGCAGGAAAAGAAAAGAGATAGCATTTTAATCCTAAATAAAAGGAGCTAATGAAGAAACGACGGCTGTTTCCAGTGGGGGAACACAGGCGACTCCTTAGCAACTAGCATAGGTGCAGGATGACTGGCGTGTGCAACATTACATGCTTGGAAGCTAGACATTAATATGTCCAGGCAACACCAAATAAAGTAAATAGCAATTTTCATCTGTTTTCTGCTGGAAGACCTTAATGAAAATAAAGAACAAGAATGCTTCAAAATTATGAAATAAGATTTTGAATCGCCTCGAGAGGTACACAAAACATAGGCTCCTTCAGTGAGAAGTGTCTGTAAGCCCTATAAAAAGAAACATATGCAGTCAACCGCAGTGAATCCATATATTTCTAGTTTTTCTTAATTACTGATCATGTGTATGGGGAGCTCTTTTTTAATGCCCCGTGCTGTCTTTCTTTCTATCAATTGTTACTCAGCCCGGGGTGGTGGTGATGGGGGGGATGGTTGGGAATGAGCACAACAAACCGGCTTTCTATCTGAATAAGGATACTTCTGATGGCCTTTTCATTCCCATCAGTTAACAGAACTTCTTTGACATCTGCAGAAATAGCAACCTGGAAAAAAAAAAAAGGAGTACAGCAAACAATGAGCAAATATGCTTGTCTATGCGGAAGT
This sequence comes from Dicrostonyx torquatus, assembly GCA_028555095.1. Classification (NCBI taxonomy): domain Eukaryota; kingdom Metazoa; phylum Chordata; class Mammalia; order Rodentia; family Cricetidae; genus Dicrostonyx; species Dicrostonyx torquatus. The sequence goes on from JAQHUG010000024.1 coordinate 6,577,442, forward strand.
GAAGACAGGAGTGACAAGCCTTCAGTATCATGCTACCTCACCTATTCCTCTGTAACAATCTTCAATCTTTTTTCATTTTATGTCTGCATTATTTTAATCATTCAATCAAATCAGTCAATACTTTTATCATTCCATTTGCGGGAGCCTCTATCTTGCTATCATTCTGTTCGGTAATTGCATTGTGACAGCGGATGATGGCATTCTGAGAGGCTTTCATTTGTGGGCTCCTGTTTATCTAGTAGAGCCATCATACAAGGCTGTCACTCTGCCTTTCAGCCTGCTTCTGTCTGGCTGCCTGATGCCCTTCATATAACTTTGCATTGCAGGCAGATGGCTTTGTGAGGGTAATTTTTTTGTGAGCTTTGACATGCTCGCACATTGGGCTGTAACCTCGACACATTGTATAAGAGCGACAGGTTTGTCAAATGCCAATCAGTGTAACAATATGCTTTTATTTGTAGAGACATAAAAACTTGTCTAATGCACTGTGCTTCTACATAATATCTCCCGAATACATGACTCAGAACCCAGAGAATGGGGAACGACGTTCCTGAATGGCCAATCTAATTCAAAAGAATCTAATTACTGAGCGCTCTGGATCATGTTTGTTGGTGTAATAATGCAGGCAAAACATTAGCAGCTATCTCATGGTGCTCCAACTGTGATTTGCCAGGCTATTCCTGTATCTTAGCAAATGGGACTATAATCTGAAAAAAAAAATGCTTTTGCTATGGCAAAGAAAGACTGTGTGCGAGGCCTGGAATGTCACAACAAGCAATATTGACTACACTGAGGTAAAATGTTTCTGCTCATCGAGGCAACCATAAAATCAATATGATCCGAAAGTAAGTCAATCTAGAAGGTCTCTCAAGACCCGGCAGCTTGACCGCAGCTGATGCTGTTGACGGTTCTCTGACCCAGCAGTTGGAGGCCCTGGAACATTTTTTTCTTTTGTTCCTCCCTCTGAATGGGATTGGAATTGAGAAAAGACCTACCATGAGCCCAGCCAAGCATGTCATGCCACCCCCGAGCTCACACACAGCAAGGTCCCTGAAAGAGAGAAAGAAACGGTAGAACCCATACAAATGAGATGAAATGGTCAGAGCCATATATATGTTACAAGAACAAATCGCCATCTGCGGTAAGAACGACACTACCAGGGAGTTGTGGAGACGCAACTGGGCTACCTCATGTCGTTTTGCGTTTTAAAAATAATTATGAAATGGAGAAGTCACAAAGCAGGCAAACCAGTGGGGGTCCCTTCATTAGTGTTCACTGCAACGTTACCACCGCTGAGCTGAAAAATCTGAGAAGGTTCCCTTTTTCCCCTTGTCAATGGTGCTGTCTTTTAGAACTAAACTAGCTAGAGTAGCGAAAGATAATTGTCAGGAAAGGATAACATTGTTAATCCACATTCATGCCTTCAAAACCAGTTAGACGAGTAAACGAAGAATATATATGAGTGTGTGTGAACTTACGTTAGAGTCACACACAACACACAAATAAATGCAATCCTGATTTTTTAAAAAAATTCTTTAAAGAAAGCTGAAACAGTTTGGAAGCTGAGCCGCCCCCATAAAGCACAATTACACAAAGAGCATTTAGCAATTAACCCTTAGATCACAACTGACCCCGCACAACTGCAACGAATAAGCAAGGCAGGGGTAGCACAGGGTTAAGCTGGCGGACCTGAAGTCACGGCTGGACCTAAATATCAGCCTCAATGTGTGACATTCTCGCCCTGGCCCACTGCTTGCTGGCTGGAATTTAAGCATAGCAAGATTAGGAAATGCCAGCCTTCAGGGCAGCCATGTAGCCCTGATCCAGGGCTGCCCTCTTTAGATGTTATATGCTTAGGGTCTTAACACTGTTTCTTCCTCCCAGTTTGAGAAGTTGATTATCCCAAGAGGAGAAAAAAAAGCAAAATGAAAGTGTGTGTGTGTGTGTGTGTGTGTGTGTGCGTGTGTGTGTGTGTGTGTGTGAAAGAGGACATTCATATTAGAAAATATTTGAATGTATATTTAGATATTCAAAGCAATCACAGACTGCTTGGTAAGTATGGACCCACAGAGCTTCAAAAATTACATGGTATCAACCCAGCTGTATAAGGGACATATGGTTAAAACACACCAAGACCACCAATGGCATGTCATGAAGCATGATGGACTATTAGGGAAGTGTATATAGGATGCTCATAAAATGACAATTAAAGTGGAAAAGAAAACTTGTACTTTCTGGTTGTACCGAAGAGCTGCAGAATTTTTAAGTAAAGAATCTTTTCCCCCCTTTCCTAAATCCCGGGAAATCATGGTTTGACACATAACATATATTAACAGCTGAGATTATTGATTTCTTTAGTATAGTAATTTATATTATACATATTGTCAAGGACACAAGAAATACCTTTAAAACTAGAACATCTTCAAGTAATAGCCATGAGGCATTTGTCAAATGCACCAGTGACTTCCCCAGCAGAAGTTAAAGAATGTGTTTATCATAGGGACCCTTTCTTTTCTTTTCTTTTTTTTTTTGACCTTCACAATCAGCAAGGATTGATTGCGCCTTCCCTTTGTTTCCCCCAAATCAAAGCGAAATAAAATGCCTTGAGTGAAAATCAAAAGCCTTTGACACACAGCGAAGAGCTTGCTGTGCAGTGCTCACAGCCCAAGGCAATGCAGATCCGTCTCAGGAGCAACACGTGTTCACGGGAACTTTTCCTTTCCTCTTCCCTCCTTCAATAATTTACAGCTTGAAGGCTATAGAGTGGACCTTTTGTTTTTAATTCACAGATTCAATAACCATGATGGGCTACACAAATATCTTTTAAGTGTGGCTCTCACCTGAATATATTACTGTTCTTGAGGCAGTAGTGAGCTAAAACCTCCTCAGCTGGCCAGATGCCTGGAAACACAAGAGCGGAGATATTAGAATAACACAGTCTTTTTCTTCCAGACTAGCTTTTAAAAATGAAGACTCAGTACAGGCCATTGCAGCTCAAACCAAACTTAATATGGTGGCTCTGGGCCTTGCGCCAGATCATGAATTTCCTTGGCTGTTGTTTTCATAATGGCCAACATTATAACCTCTCCCCAGAGTGACAACAAAATGGCCTCAAGAAACTTTGCTAAACTTCAATCAAAATAAAACAGAAAAACCATGAACAACCAACGTTACAGATATCAAAAGTTAAATGCTGATGGTAGTTCAAGAGGACCTTAATCTCATTTATGCAAAGACACATAAATTGAAGCCTTGCTATATATGTGGTTCCTGTAGCAAGATAAGAATGGGAAAAAATTCACTTTAAGGGGCAAATAAAATTGCTGAGGTCATTCTATATGGGGGGGGGATTGTTTGAGATAGGGTTTCTCTTTGTAGCCCTGGCTCTCCTAGAACTTGCTCTGTAGACCAGGTTGGCCTCGAACTCAGAGATCTATCTGCCTGTCTCTGCCTCCTGAGTGCCAAGATTAAAGGCTTGTACCACCATCATCCAGCTTTCTATACCTTTCCATATTAATGCCTTAAAAATATCCACAATTCCTTCATTTCTTTAATTAAAACATCAAACTGCAGTATAAAATTGAGACATTAATTTCACCAATTTTGGTATGCCTTTAAATCAAACAGTAATCCTATACACTAAACTGCATGGAAAAGCATTTTCAAAGATCATAACTTATATATTTATTGAGAAGACAAAGTTCAAGAATGAATATGAATTGCTTCCCATGTAAATATGTTGAAAGTCATAGTTATGAATGGTTGTCATAGGATGGTCAGATTATGTGCGCTCTTAATATTTTCTCTATACTTTTTTGTAGTTTCCAAACTTTTTACAATGAGCTTATATTACCTTAGATATGATTATAATAAACTATAACCTCATAAAAGTTATGATTTCCTCCAAGGAATCAGCCTTAGCCATCAATTGGGGACCCCCTCCTCCACTGGGTATTCTTCCTGTAGGAGGTTAAGGATGCCCCATGGCCCTGGGAAAGAGCAGCCATATCTCAGCACTCAGCACAAAGTTAAAGACATTGAAAACAATTGATTTTTCCCCCAAGATGGACCACAACATAAGAAATATAAGCATTTCAGAGAAGAGAATGTGAAAGAAATGAAAGCAACTAAAGAGAGTGGATGGATGAGTTAATGATGAGGAAGAAGAGATGGCTCTAGCAGGCACCTTACAGGAACGCCCCTCAGGGTGAACGTCACTACTCCAAGTCTCCCGGCATGTCCAGTAGAGAAGAAAACATGGGAAAGAACAAAGAAAAGCAGCAAGAGGTGTTTGGAAACACATTTGGAAGGAAGGCACACAGGTGGGCAAGTGTAGCAGTTAAGACTACAGGTACCTGTAGCCAGACCATTTGTGCTCTGGTCCCTGCTCTGTGGTGTTAGCTCAGAGACTGGAGAGGTTACCTAATCTCTGTGCCTTGGGCTTTTCATGTGGAAAGCATGTAATTGCAACAGCAACTTCACAGAATGGCTGTGCAGATCAAATGAGTGAAACATGCAGTGTGCTTAGAACAGTTCCTAGCTCCTAATAAGCACAAAGAAAAAGCAGGTTGTTGCTGTTAGCCCCTTGCAAAGGAGGGCAGAACATTAGATAGAAGAGAGAATGTGTGTGGACACAGAGAGAACAGTAGATAGAAGAGAGAATGTGTGTGGACACA
>JAQHUG010000024.1:6597453-6618293 GCA_028555095.1 Dicrostonyx torquatus
GGCAGGCGGGCTCGCCTTTGACGGAGGAGCACACTCCACGCGGGTGGTCGCCCGGCCCCAAACTCCACACCTAAAAAGCTCTTAAGTGTTTTTTTTCAAGATTTTTTTGAAGATTTATTGTCACTTTTTGTTTATATATATAGGCATGTGTCTGTGTGCAGTCATGCCACGTGTGTGCAGTTGTCCTCACGGGCCACAGAGGGAAGCAGATCCTCAGGACCTGAAGTTGCAAGTGGGTGTGAGCTGCCTCACTTGGGTGCTGAGAACGAAACTCGGGTCCTCTGGAAGAGGAGAGAGTGCTCTCAACTGCCCTGCCATCTCTTAGCCCCTCAAAGGAATTCATTTTAATAAATGCGTAGCTGAACTGCTGAAAGCTACCCTTAAAGCTACAGCATACAGTTGTAGGACTGGGCTACAGTCGGAGACCCAGCAGCTGCTCTTCTCCCCTCTGTGTAGACTTTAGCACAGATACTTTCGGTGGGCATTTTGGAAGAGTAGTGAGTAGCAAGGCTTCATGGAGCAGAACAGAGTCAAGCTCCTCAGACAGCAGTGAAGCACCTTAGAGCACATGCAAGCCAAGCACAGCAAAATGATAACGTCCCAAGATTTTAGCATTTCATTGACATTGCAGGGATTTATGAATCGATGATTGACATTTCTGCTATACTCCTGACATCTGCTACCAAGGGAGAGCAGTACCCATAGCAATATTTAAGTAACTAAATTATTGATCTAAAAAATGCACCACAGTGTTCTAATTAACAGTTTATTCTAGAAAGACATGTGTCTTCTCCAAAACCTATGTCACAGGAGAAGATCCTTAAATCATCAGTTCTCAGCCCGTGGGTCATGACCCCTTTGAGAGTAGCATAACAGATATCCTGCATATTAGATATTTACATTATGATACATTATTCATTACAGTAGCAAAATTACAGTTATGAAGTGGCAATGAAATAATTTTAAGGTTGGGGGTCACCACAGCATGAGGAACTGAATTAAAGGTCACGGTATTAGGAAGGCTGAGAACCAGTACCTTAAATGTTACTCAGAAACAAGAAGTATCTTATTTTTTGTAGTCTCAGCTTAAGTCAGGTGAGTCGACTTCACAGAAGAGGCCTCCTTTATCTCCTTTACCCACTGGGGTTCTAAAAGCACTGGGGTTCTAACTGGGGTTAAACAAGAGTGACATTTTTAAAATATTCATTTATTTATTTGAGACCAGGGTCTCACTCTGTAGCCCAAGCCCATGTGGAAGTCACCATATAGTCCAGGCTGACCAGATTCACAGCAACCCTCTGGCTTCAGCATCCGCTGGGATTACAAGCAGGAGTCACTGCTGCCCAGCTGCAAGGACACAGTCTTGAGAGAAAGTCTCAGAATCCCATGCTGTGCTTAGATTTCTATGGTCATTTGGGTTCATCCCATCTCATTTTCCTTCTAGTAAAGGCTTGGCTCCCTATAGATGTATCTATCAGAATTGAACCTATTGAACCTGATAGACTGCAGACAGCCTACAGCCAGATAACACCACCACACACACACACACAGGCACATACATACACACACAGGCACGCACACACATAGGCACACATGCACAGCTGTCTGGGTAGTAACAATGACAGGGAAAGTTGACAATAAGATGGATTTAAAGTACGCAGCTACTTTTGTTGTTATTGTTAGTGAAGAAGCTAGTTTAGAATTGTTTTAAATGCCAACTGTCGTGGTTAGCCTAGAATCAAACATCCACCATTGAGCTGATGGTTGAACACATCCTAAAGTTAGGTTTCATAGGCCATTTTCAGTGTTTTTTTTACTGTTTCGTCTTTTCCTTTAATTCCACTCACATTTTTCTTCTGTCATTGATAGCTCAGCCTACAATAGGAATCAAGAAGAGGACCACAAAATGCTTGCAAAATATTTATTAGCTAGTAGGCACTGTATTTCAGATCTTGAGGATCAGAGAGGAAAGAGACAGGATGGTACTGGGGTCTCCTACTGGTCAGAGAAAGAACCCCAATGTGCCAGTTATAGCTGTGACCAATGCTGTGCAGGAAAAGCAGAAATGGTTGTAAGAGCATGTGTCGCAGGGGACCCAGCTGAGCTGGGAAGAGGTCGGGAAGAGCCCCCCGAAAAAGGATGTTTCTCCATGCAATTAACCATGGAAGCTGAGATTCCAGAGGACACGGAGCAAAACAGAGGAGGAAGAAGAGGGGAACAAGGATGGATGGAAAGGTCCTTCAAAGGAGAGTATCATGAAAGGAAGCTTTGAAGAGGAGGAGGTCTTGATATTCCAGGAGTAGGGCTCTGTCAAGGAGAGAAAGGCAGAGAGTGGGATAGGATGAGGCTGGAGGGGTGGGTGGTTAGGGGCCAGATCACAGAGGCTCCAATGACAGTGCCAACATCCAAAAGCATCCTTAAAATCCATGCAATGGCCTAAGCAACAAAGTGTTTGGTCTGACTTACATTTTAGAAGATAATCCTGGGTGCTCCATTTCTGGGTACTCCAATTCTGGGCAATCAATTTCTGATGAAAATGGTTTGACAAGTGGCAAGGGAGGCGGCAGGAAACAAGGCAGAAAGCCACCACAGGTATCCAGGTAAGAACTGACAGCTAAGTCATGGGGAGCGGTGATGCTTTGAGACATTTTAAAAGCCTGCTCACAAGACCTACTGGATAGCTATAGGGAGCACTAAAGGAAGTATTAACTGGGACTCTGGTCTGTGACCTCAACAAACTGGAAGGTACTGGGACTTAGAGTGTCACCTTTTTGAGATTCTGAATCCTCATCTGCAAAATGATAGGCTTCAGTCAAATTATATCCAGGGGAGCTTCACCCTATAGAATCTACAATAGAAAAAGAGACCTCTTGCTCTGGAGTTACACGGAGTTCTGCTTGAATACACACTCTTATGGATCTGTGACCTTGGCAAGGTGCTTAACCTTTTTAAGCCTCTTCATTCATTCATGGAGCATACAGTTATTAACAGCCATGTCTGCTCTAGAAGCCAGGCTATCGTGGTAATTAAAACACAGCCCTTCCCTAAATAGCTTTAATAGAGGCAGTAGACAATAAATATAATTCCAGGTATTGACTGATGCTGCAAGGAAAAGAAACACAGCAATGAAACAGAAAAGAACTATAGGGTAGGGGTGCCGCTTCCTCAGCTGGCATTGTTGGGAAAAGCCTCAAATTTCTCATGTGTAAAATAAATGCAAGCAATAAATACTGCTTCCAGGATGCCAAGAAGACCGGGCATGTACATAAGGCATTCAGACATGCACCAAATTCATTACAGACGGTAGAAGCCCTGGCCACTGGCTATGCTATTACTAATTTGAAATGTTTCTATACAATCTTGAGGGCATCTATATGGAACTTTCATGGAGAGTCTCATCCTTACTTAGTAATGCATGAAATCAAGTCAGAACTGAATTTTGAAAAAAAGTGTCCTGGTTCTGGGACTCCGGAACTTGTCTAGAACAGGAATTCCAAATGTGCATATATCTACAGATACATATGTGTATGTGTGTATAATGTTACATACACACACATATACACATATCTATGCATATGTATGAACCCATGTGTGTAAGTATTATATGTACATGATGTGCTTCTATATATCTATGCATCTCTGTGTGTATGTACATGATGTGTGTGTATAATACTCTACAGTTATTGTTCTGCTCTGTGACACTGACAGGCTCACTCTGTATCATAAAGGGTTAAACAGAAGCCATCCTAAATTTGTGCATACTGATCGCAGAGAACACAAGCAGATCTGAGTGGGAGGGTGTGTATGTGTGGTCCAGAACAGCAGGCAGGGGAAGCATGCCTGGTGACATGCTAGCATTTATTTAATACCAATACTATACAGAACTATCATGTATGGGGAACATCAAGGTCACAGAGTTGGAATGGTGACCTCACATTATTCTTAACATCTAGAATCTGCTGTCTTCCGCTGGGTGACGAGCCAAGGGCTGGCGATGCGTACTGGGCTGCGATTTTGCTGCTTGGGTTCCTGGAGGAGCCGTCAGAACGCTATTGGTCTTATGAAGGGACTGATAGTGAGCACATGCAAGGAGACATGAAGAGGATTTCAACTCTGCTTCTCAGATGGCAAGGTAGTTTACAGGTATGGCCTAAGTTTAAGAAGCAGGAAGACTTGAACCATACATTTTGATTAGATTCCCAGTGAGGTGCAGACTTTGAGGGAAAGAAGCCCGAAGGAAGCAGGCATGAAGGCAGAGAGGAAAGACAGTCTTATGAGAACATCCCCAGGGGCTGTGGCCTTTGGGTCTGATGGCCAGGCTGGGGACAGGTGTCAGGCACTGATGATAAGACCCACTTCTAAGACAGGAACACATGGCAGCCACGGTTGCGCTGCTCAGTCTGTAAGGATGTGAACTTGAAAGACATTCCTGACATGTTAGCTTTGTGACCTCAGCAGGTGACTTACATCTCATTGCCTTGATTCCTCATCTGAAAAATAAGAATACTGCCCTCTGCGTAATCCAGATTGGGGATGGAATACGTGCGGTGAGTATGCAGCAGGCACTCACTCACTCACGCCTTCTACACTGCCACTGGTGATACTGAGTAGGCACTCACTCATTCACGCCTTCTACACTGCCACTGGTGATCCTGAGTAGACACTCACTCACTCATCACTCACGCCTTCTACACTGCCACTGGTTATCCTCAGTAGGCACTCACTCACTCATCAGTCACGCCTTCTACACTGCCACTGGTGATACTGAGTAGACACTCACTCATCACTCACGCCTTCTACACTGCCACTGGTGATACTGAGTAGACACTCACTCACTCATCACTCACGCCTTCTACACTGCCACTGGTTATCCTGAGTAGACACTCACTCATTCACTCCTTCTACTCTGCCACTGGTGATCCTGAGTAGGCACTCACTCACTCATCACTCACGCCTTCTACACTGCCACTGGTGATACTGAGTAGGCACTCACTCATCACTCACGCCTTCTACACTGCCACTGGTGATCCTGAGTAGGCACTCACTCACTCACTCACGCCTTCTACACTGCCACTGGTGATACTGAGTAGGCACTCACTCAATTTGTGCTTTCTACGCTGCTAGTTGCTAGTATGTTTACCACTAGCAGAGGCAGCATTCATTGAACACTTGCTATTTGCCAAATAGTGGGCTTTGCACTTTGCATGGATTATCTAACTTAATCCTAAATCACGTGACATCATTATGACAAGTGAAAGAGCCCAGTGAAGCTTATTGGTGAGCAGTGAGCCTATGCAGTCTGGCTGGGATTTGGGGCCACACGCTCTGAGAGCAATCCTGTGTACTGTTCCTTCAAACACTGGCTGGTCCAGGAAAGAAAGAGGACCGGTTTCTAATTCTCATGGATGCCAATGAATAATTTTAGGACTTTGGACAAATCATAGTTGTGTTCTAGCTTCAAGAATAAAATGGAAAGCTGGGCGGTGGTGGCGCACGCCTTTAATCCCAGCACTCGGGAGGCAGAGCCAGGTGGATATCTGTGCATTCGAGACCAGCCTGGTCTACAAGAGCTAGTGCCAGGACAGGTTCCAAAGCTACAGAGAAACCCTGTCTCGAAAAACCAAAAAAATAAAAAGAATAAAATGGATGGGTTGAACTCATTTCTAAGGCTCTTCCAAGTCTGGGACCCAGGATAAAGTTAAAATATTTGTGCATATTCTCAGATAAAAGTTTCAAAAATTGTCCCTAGGCTCTAGCTTGTGACATCATAGAAAAATAAGATTGGTTAAAATATTTTACTTGTACCAGAACTCAAATGCAAACCTCTATTGGGAAATCTTTTAGATGGATTTAAATGGTCCTGTAAGTCAATCTTGAATACATGTCCATTTTAATTGAGTCACAAGTGGTTTGGTTAATTAAATTCCCCAGTTTCAGAGAACTCATCTACAGCCATATACACTAGTTTTGAAAGTTTTTTCTTGATCAAATTTTAGTTGACAAATGATGATAGTGGTATATTTATGGGCTACAAAAGTGATATTTTGATTTAGAGAATGAAACAAGTGAAAAATAAAACCCTTCTTAAAGCAAAACGTCCTTTCTCCCAAACTAAACCAGGTCCCCTGACAGATATTTGTCTCAAGGAGATTTCCTCCTTGGTGGTGTAACAAGAATCCCCTTTGGACAGAAAACGATAAGCAGAGGGGAGACCTCCAATGTGAGCTGTCTGGGCCTCCAGGAGAACAGCTCAGCTCCATTACTCCTGGTCAGAGGGTATCAGAGGAATCCTTTCTAGGAGAAAATGGACCCTAGAAAATGAGACCAAAGAGCTCCCAGCAGGAGGGAAGAGGGGAGGTGGGCCTGGACTTCCTCAGAAGCAGTGCATCCCTCCTGCTGGAAATAGCACCATCCTCCAAAGCCCTGCTGGGTTGAGTGTCCTGAGGATGGAATGCGCAGGGGCTCTTTTGGGTAGCATCACCCTGTTCCCCTTGAAAAGCCGTGAGAACAACTAGTCAAGCAGAAAGAAACAAAGAGAAAAGTGTTGGTCATAATTGTTGTTGTTTCTTATTTGGGCTTCCTGGCCACTTAGCCAACACGGACACACCACAGCAAACCAAAACACCAAGAGTGGGCTTCCTTTCTGGGGTCACCAGTGGTCTATGTCTGGCTAGTAAGGCAGATTCCTATTGTGGAGTTTAGCTTCATCTTACTTCCAGGCAAACGCTGTGACTCCATTCCAAACACACAGGAAGCTGCTGTTTCAGTGAGGAAGGGGCGCTCTACACGTAAGCCTTCCCGGAAAGGAAACATGGTGTGGGTGGCAACTCCTGGACACTTACTGAGCAGCCCTGAGGTCAGACCTGCTATGCCCCAGAGCTTTCTCTTTAGCATGTGGTGCAGAAGTTGAGCATCCCGGTATATTAACACTGCCTTACTCCAAGTTCCCCCTCTTAATGGCCTTGGGAAATTATTCTTGGGAAAGAATAATTTCTTTGTGGGAAAGGGGGAAGAGGGATGAGTGTATTCTCACTCCCTCTTTTTGATATAGGGTCTTGGGTAGCCCAGGCTGGCCTTGAACGTGTGTAGCCAAGGATGATCTTGAATTTCTGAATCTCCTGCCTCTGCATGCCAAGTGCATCTACCTATTTATATGATGCTGGGGACTGGACCCAGGGATTGGACCCATGCATGCTAAGCAAGCATTCTGTCAACTGACCTATATCCCTGGCCCGTGTCCCCAATACTCAATGAAGAAATTGTCATTAGCAACTTCCAATATCCTGAGACACCACTTGGCAAATTGATTTGGTAAATAAGGCCATATCTTTCTGAGGTTCAGGATAACCCCACTTTAAACAAAGTCTAAAATGCCATTTCATTTGAAAAAGTACATTTGTGATGTTCAGATCGGAAAAGGAGGGCAGGAAGAGAGGGAGGGAGAGAAGGAGGGAAGGACAGAGGGAGGGAGAAAGGGAGGGGGAAGAGCTTAGGCAGAGGGGGAAGAGGGAAAGAGTGGTAAACAGCATTAAGAGCTAGCTGAGACTATCAGCTTTGCAAAATGGCCAGGGCTCTGTCGCTCCTCCGCCCCCATTTATGATTATTCATTGATATGAAGGAAACAGGATGATCTGCTCCCTGGAAATTTCTGCTGCTGAACAAACTTGGGCTTCTCACCACAAACTAATGTGACAATGTAGTGCTAAGCACGTCCTGGCTGTAAACACAGCAGTGCCGCTCAGTCAGGGACTTCACAAACGTCTCCAACCAACTTGCGTGATTGTCTTTAACAATTTTTTTCTAAAGAAATGAATTTGATTTCATTTTCCTTCCCTAGTTTTCAAATAGTCATTAAAAATTAAACAACACCAAGAAAAACCTTTTGTGATTATAGCCTTCGTCCTCCCGCAACAAACTGGATCTATAAATTTACGTACCATTGTAGATGTAAATTACAAAATTTATATTCAACTATATTAAAACATCTATTCCAAAAATGATTACCAGTTGTGAAAAGCAGACAGGCTTATCACTTGCTGTCAGTTGTTCATGTCTAGTTAGGCAATAATGTGCTAAAACTGCTCTTTTGTTTTGTGTAAGAATTTTGGCAATAGAAGAAATGAACACTCGGTTAATAAAAACTCAGGCTGCCTCTTTGCTTTGATGGAGGAAGCAGCTGCCTGTTTTCATTTGCGGCAGAGCAGCAAACCCATCAATATAATAAGCAGCTTAGATGCATCCATCCACAGCGCCTGTAAGGATATAGGGCTACTCGCTCAAAACCAATCCCTGGTTTAATTTTAACAAAGATGTGTCTGACATATTTGAAAATGCATTATAATGGGTTTTGAAACACGAACAATTTCTCCTTCTTTTAAATACTTTTCACAGATTTGAAAGGGGTATGTAGCTGAATGATAGCAATGATAAGAACCAGACCGAACTGGGAGGACGTCCTAAAACAAGGGTCGTGAAGAGAGCAGGCCAAGAGGCAGCTGTTTGGTCATTTCTTGTCAAAGTGGAAGTAATTCATTTGAATGTGAGTTCATTCACTTATTTCAGCAAATGAATACTTCCTTCATGTGTATATATATATATGCACATACACATGCATACACATACAACACACACACACACACACACACACTATCATCGGGCTGGATAGGTACTGAGTATACAGCTCCCTCTCAAGACAGACACAAAACCTCTAGGGAAAACAAGGTTGTAAGCACAGTTCCACAGATGCCTGTTTTATCATTCGCCTTTCATTTGAGAAAATTCAAATGGGCACGCAACGTGGTGGAAGCTATTTAACATAAAAATTAAAAATCAAATGCTGCCTCCGCTATTATACAGTCACACACTTCATTAGACATCCCTTTAAGAAAAGATGAATCTGATTGAAAAAATTTGAATCATGTTGAAACACATGTCAAACTGTTTACTAGGCTAGCCAAGAATTACCACACTGTGGAGAGAAAGTTTTAGGATTTTAACTTTTGTTTGGACAGCCTCTAATTTTTAAAATAACCATTAGATACTCTTACAGAACATGAACACACCATGTAGCAAGTATAACTAGTACAAAATACAAACTTGGAAGCAACTTGCGCCGTAATACAGTGAGTCTCGGCAAGAAAACCCGCTAGGGGATCATTTTATTTTTCAGTGTTGGGTGGCATTCCAAGAAGTTAGATAATTCTCAATCCTCCCTTTTCTGACCCAGTACTGGGTAAGAGAGCTGTCTGATGCTAAACATCACTGTTAGGTTAGCAAGAAGCGTCTGGGGACATTAACTTACACAAGTGTGCATCCGCACAAACGCTCAGAAAACCCTCCCATACGTGGGGACCAGAAAGCTTCCCGATTCTCATGTTAGTTGTAACACAGATCCACACACTGGTTCTTTTCCCTTATATGTTTGTTTTTTAATACATTTTAGCTTTACAGAAATGCTGCAAGATAGTAGAGTGCCTCGGTTTTTCTTTGTCTCTACCACTGTTAACATCTTACTTCTCAAATCCCCACAACTGTCTAAACTCAAGTGCTTGCTTTAAAGAGGGCTTACGATTCTGCTGAGTTGAAGGTTACCAGCCAGTCACCAGCTTCAAACTAAAGGACAATAATACCACTGACCAACCTGCATGTCCCTTAATTGTTTTTAAGTTAACTGAAGAAATTCACATCAGATTTAAGAACTGAAACAGGACCCAAAATACATAGATCTCAGGGCTTAAGAAAAAAATTCTAATCTCATAAAGGACAATTTGGAGCCTGGTGAAACCTCCGTTTCCCATTCTATTGTTGAACCGGGACTTATTACTTAAGGCATTATTCAGGTAGAAATTTAGATTGCCCTATTAATACTCTCATATCACAATGTGATATGGACCCTATCACCAATCTTATGGCAGCATGATAAGATCCACAAAGAGGTCAGAGGTCAGTGGTTTTCACCTGTTTAGAGTGTTTATAAAGCATTCACTCTGAACCCTCTCTTCCAGCTCCTGTTTCCATCCCTCCTCTGCCCACTGCTTAATGGCTGAGCACATTGCTTCCAGAATCCTGCAGAGATTCATAGGCTAGCTACAGCTGCATGTATTGCCTCTAACAGGAAAAAAAAAGACATTGCAGAGAGATTCTTATTGGTTATGCTAGTGGCCAAGCTTAGTGCCTGATACTTGGGCACACACTTCATCTCTTTACCTAAAACACAGACAAGACCCCGGGAGCAGAGAGCACAGCCCCAGGACCGATGGAACCCCCACTTTCTCTATCCCTTCCCCCTTTCTTTCCCACCCTCCCCTTTGTGCCATCGTCCCTCCTTCTCACTATAATCATCATCCCAACTATAATGTAACCTTTCCTTCCAAAAGGCAAAAGCTGATCACATTTTGCTGAAGTAATGTTGTCATATCACCTTCATGTTTTACAAAGTAACTTGGACCTATGTCTGTTGTCTGCATTGCCTTGTCAACACAAACGTCCTGCATGGAGAGAGTCCTGTGCTTCCTTCTCGGAGCCAGTTTACGTGATCAGCGGAAGTCATGTATTTATGTAGAACAACAACAAATAGCTCTGAACCCTGTAACTCACAACAATGAAAACCAAAGCCCTCCTCCTACTGCAAGAACAATCTGCTGAGTTTTATATGTTGTATTTACTCAGGACCCGATGCTACCTGCGAATGCAGCCACAGGTCAGGTTCTCATTGTGCTCGAACCTTGTTTACTGGCCTTTGAACCCAGACACACAGCTGTAGACCTGGAAGGACAATTATCACAAGATGACAGGAGAGATGCTCTGGGGAGCAAGGTTGCCCTGCGCAGAAAGGTGCATGCTAGTACATCCCCAGGTCAGCAACAGATTCTGCATTCAATAGACCATCTTTCTTTAAGTCCATCCCTTTCCCTTGTTCCACAGAGCCTATGCCGTAGCTCTAATATCTGGGCATATCTGTTGTTATCTATAAGCAGGCAGGGTTCTAATCACAGGAGCCTGGAATGAGTCTCAGTGTCTTGAAAGAGTGTATGACTCTCTGGCTATTTTTCTTGTCCTCTTCTCTTTGCCGTGACAAAACCTGTAACCTTAGCCCATACAGCTGTCTTTGAGAATCCTAACTCCTTGAGAAGTGCCTTCAAAAATACGCTATTTAAACCAAAAGCTAGTTTTGAGCTGATGCCACAATTATCTTTCTGTTGGGAAAGATACAAAACTTCTAGAGTTTTTTATATTGTCACTGGTCTTTTCACACCAGGACACACGAGTGTTTGCAAGCGGAGGTCAGAGTGCGTGGGCTGAGTTGTTGAGAGCAGAGAAGCCATCAGGGTCCCCACGGGCTCACACCAGACATCTCAGGACACAAAACAAATGTCCTTCTCCCTCCAGCCGCAGAGTTCATGTTATCGTGAACTCCATCACTTCTCGCCCTTGCCGGATGATTGAAACAATGGCAGCTGTGCGCCCAGAGCTTGCATGGCAGCTAGAATGTGTTTCTCATCAACTTCCGCTACCAGTAGCACCAAGCTGATTTTTGCTGAGCAGATATACCATGGCAGTAATCTAAATGTTTACCATTACCAACAAGAAAAGCTACCTTGTGGAAGAATATGAGATGTTGTTTGCACTGCATAAGTGCTTCCTACTTCTCGTGGGCACTTCGGAGAAATCCCCAGTTATGAAGGCAAGCTCACACACAGTACAGATAATTAGTAGTTGAGCTGGTGATGGGACCTCAGCACCCAAAGAGTTCACCTTAATTGTCTTTCAGGAGTTGAGCAACTGTATTAGGTGGAAGAATTATGTTGTGGTTTGAGCTTGCATCCTGTAGAGAGAATTGTTTTTTTAACCTTGGAGGTGAAGATCAGAGTTTAAAGAAAAGGATACGGCGTTCCTCATCCCAGTTTCCACATGGTCACAGATACTTAGCTATTCACTAAGGTGATTTTTGGCTTCTGCTTCTATTTCCATGCCTGGGTACGCGGTTGGAGGAAGTGGCTATAGATAAACTCAGCTGCAGCTCACGCAATACCAGGATCTCTGAATTGGAGCCAGGAAACAACATACAATCTTCAAAAATAGAGACACGCACTCCCCATCGCACACATCCCGGCTCTGGAATTACCATGATTGTGTGCCTCGCTTTCTGTAATTGAGCCTCTGTTTGTTTTCAGGAAATATATCTTCTAAACGGTCATTAGTCTTATTTATTCAAATATCTACATGTCATTTGTCTTGCAATTAAGAGTTCCTAACAGCTCCCAACAATTCTTTTGATTACCAGCATTCCAAACATAATAAAAGAGTAATTCTCTTTTACATTGTTGTGTCTGGGGAGGGAGAATCATGTAATATATACAATTTTCACCCATACCACAGTGTTGAGAAATGTAATTTTCTGTGTATTCTCTTCTAAGAATATTTTCAATATTTCTGGATTGTCTCTGCTCTCAGGAACAGGATTGAAATCTCCACTTTGGTATTTATCTGGGACTGTGATAGCTCAGTCGTCTGCCGCCAAATGCCAAGATAGGGGAATCTCATCATCCAGAGACCAGCTGCATGATGGGCAGTTAATAGATATATCAAACCTTGGGATATATGCTAAGCTGAAGGGATGATTGGCTGGTGATACACTGATTGATTAGCATGGGGAGAATGGGTTTCTTCTTGACAACCTAAGATTATGCTCAGCTAAGCTCAAATTGCTTACACCTCTTCTATTGGGTTTAAAATTACAGTCCTGTCATCTAAAATCTCTCTTCAATGAAATTTTTACCATATATAAAAATTAAAGGGAAAAAGAAAGTAGGTGCGATGGATAAGAGTAAATGGAGTAGATACATTTCATGCTTCTGTTGTTGATTCCTCTGCGAAGAGTTGATATGTAAATCCCCCTGAGAAATGTTACACATTCTACAAATGACTCCTGAATATTATACAATAATGCCAGAGAAAAAGTTCTATATGTTTAAGTCAGCGAACACTGTATTTTCAAATACATTAAGGTTCTACCTCACCTAGGGAAAAACCCTCCATTAATAAGCTTTACTCTCTAAGACGCATAGACCCCCTCCCCCATCTTTGGACTTTAGTATTTTTTTAACTGCTGGCATGCTTTGCAGGGGCAGGGCCATAAAGGTCAGATTTATGGAGACTGTGGATTAGCTTTGTATCTGAAGCAGCTCAACCAGAGCAGTGGCTCCTTTAATTAGCAGTTACAGTGCTAAAGGCAGTCACATGTGCACACCGAAATATTTTAATGTTGTACCTGTTTCCCATGCACGTGGGAATAGCTTATGCTTTAAAACACAACAAAAGCCGAGGAACAGAGGGACGCTAATCTTGTTCTATCAAACAGACACACACACCGTCAAGATTTGCACAAAAGGGTGACAAGCACAGCTTTACCAAAACCTTAGTTTATAATAAATTCAATAAGCATAAGCTTCGTTTCTGATTTCCCATTTAAAGATTCCATCTGATTGTACTCTGAATTATCAGACTGGCTAGAAAAAAGGACCTTGCTCTTGACCGTTCCTTCCCAACCTCCTTACCCCCTTCCCCCCCCCCGCAAAAAAAAAAAAAAGAAGAGGAAGAGGAAGAGGAGGAAGGAACTGGTGAGCTTTAACTCGCATGTTGAGGTGCACCCCCTCCTCTGTCTGGGCAAATAAGGATTCGGTTGCTGAATCACACCGCATAAGTGGTTCATTGAGAATGTTAAAATCTGCATTAATAAATAGGACTGGGCTCCTCAGATTTTCCCCCTTCCTATCAGCCATCAGCGGTAGGGGATCAGCTGCGACAAAAATCCCCAGCTGAACAACCCACATACAACTCAGTGAGCAGACTTAAAACAAGACCATTTATTGGCGACTGTTATGCAAACAAAGCGTCCAAGTCTTAGAAACAGATGTCAACTGAAGCATACGCTCACTGTAAACTGGAATTTGATTCTCTTTATAAAAATAGACATAAATGGGCCTTCGGAAAGTAGACTGCCTCTTGTTGTCTACCACTGCCTAACTTGATTCAGCCTAAAGCTTTTAAAGAGATGAATAGACTGATGTGCCAGGGCAAAAGAATAAAAGTTAAAAAAATTAAATTGGAAATAAATGATAACATGTTGGAGCAGTTCCCAGAAGCAATTTTACGGATTTTTCTCTAAAAACACAAGACAGGAAGTTAAAAGCTTACTGCAGGTCACCCGTGGCATGTCGAGTTATCATTTCTTACCACTTAGGGTGGAAAGAAACTGCACATTCCGGCGGTGAGTTTGGGAGCGCCTGCTTTCCCCTCTTCTCCCTTCCTCTCTCTCTCCCTTGCCTCTTCTCACATCTTGATGTCTTTTAAATGTCACTTATTTTACATGAGGCAGTTGGTAGAGACATGAGTCAACAGCAATCAGACCCATTATCCCCTGCAGCGAGTCCTGGTCTTAATGCATTGTGACACCTTTGCTGGCTAGCCACCGATTTACCTTTCTGCTTCTTAGGGGATGAAGTGGCGTCACGTGCAAATGGCTGTGATGGGAACAGCGTGCGCATAACTGCTATTAAATTTACCTCTCAGCCTAAGTGAATTTTCCTCACATGTGACTAATCAAAACGAAAGCTCATGGACCCAGGCTGAGCTGGCCGGCTCTTCCCCACCCCTGGGACCAGGGCTATTTGGTTTTTATCTCTTTGTACAAGCTGGCAGAACTTTAAAGTGAAGGGGATGATCCAGGACTGGTGTCTTTATGAAATAACATCCTTACATGAAGAGGCTTTTAACTGTCTGTCGCTGTCCTCAGGAAAAGGGGAAAAAAACCTGTGACAATCTCATTTTGTTGAGCACCCTCCCATGAAAAGGGAAAATAACAGCCATGGCTGCCATGGCTACTAGTGACCTTACACAATCCATTATCCACTAAACACTATAAAAGTCAGTTTTACATACACTGTGGGGGGAAATGAAGGCGCTATCACAATCTTTTTCACTTTAGTGAATTTGCCATCCATTTGAAGCCAGTCACTTGATATCCCAACACGTCCAGCCAGTGTCACAGTGCATGCAAAAGAAAAGCAAGTGATTAGAAGATGCCCGGGACAGATACGATGGCACCCTACGATTTAAGACATTAGCTAGGGCTAAGGTCAGCGGTACAGTGGCTTTGTGGGAACTTTCCCCAACTTGAACACGAGAAAAAGAACAATCGAAAACTGAGTCCTTCAAATTTTTAGAAGGGCTTGACATGCCTTCAAAAGTATGTTCTACTAACCACTTAGCGGAGATCAGTAGGTGCTAAAGGAAGTGCGGGCAGAACAATTATCGTCCTGCACAGTCAGCCCGATGCTTATTCACAGACAAGAGAGGCTTGCATTCTGCATGAACAACTGTGCATGTTGCTGATAATAGCGCAGGCACATTGCTAAACAGGTACTGAAATAGCGCACCTCGCTTACTCCCAGCAACTTATTTGCGGAAGGCAATGAAGGCTGGAATATTTTCTCATAACTACAAGAAGAGCCAACTCATTGTTAACATTAAAATTAGTTTTCTGACATGGTACATGCTATGCATTCACTTTTCCTTAAATAGGAACTTTCATGGCTGGAGAAGAACACTAATGGTGTTTCTCTCCCCTTAAACATAATGCATTCCCCTCCCCATCTCACTAATAAACCATCTAGCAGTGATTGGGAATCAAAAAGTTCATCACTTTACGGTTCTTCTTTCAGAGCTTCAAAGATCACTGCCCTTGGTTTGGGCAGTGCGTTATTCGTGAACTCTCTGCTCTGAGTCAAACACTAGGAGTGAGAACCAAGGCGGAGGTGGCTGAGAATGTGGCAGTGGTCACACTGTCCCTGTCTTGTGATGAATGTCAAAACCTTGAGCCACATTAATAAAACTTAACTTTCCTATGTCTAGTTGTTGGGGCCAGGGCAAAAAAAGGGTTATAATATTCTTTTTAAAAGAAAGATTTATTTTTTTTAAAAAATTATGTTTCTGCTTGTGCCTGCATGAGTTTATGTGTGCCCCCTGCCACCTCGGGTACCCACAGTGGTCTGAGGGTGTCTGATCCCCTGGAACTGGAATTACAGGTGACTCTGAGCCACCTAATGTGGTTGCTGGGAACCAAACCCAGGTTCTCTGCCATGGCAGTACATGCTTTAACTGCTGGGCCATCGCTCCAGTGCTAGCTACAACAGTCTTTGAGAGTTTATTTACCCACGTTCCTCCAAACCCTTGAGTTCGCCTTTCAGAGTCCACACTTTCATCTTGAGCTCCTGGCTCCCCCTCCAATAGTCAGCCAAACTAGCTTGGGGCATCAGAATCCTACAGGAATGGGGAATGGCCTGTTAAGGTTCTGGCACCATACCAACTCATTCACACCTCTGCTTCTGCATTTGTGGGGACTTTCTACTAAATGCAGAGACCAGAGAACCAAAACTACCAAATAGAAGGACACAGTGAAGAGGTAGGTGCTGGTGTTGAGGCCAAGACAGCTAATTAGAGGGAAAACAAAGTGAGCAGAAGGATCCACCATCTTCAAAACCTTGTGCAAGAACACCAGAGACTGCCACTTTCAGGGTCAGTGAGAGACCAAGAAGGGATGGGAAGGTAGCTCATCGGAAGAAAACACCTGGAGGACATTATGGAGGCAATGCACTTACATTCTTAGCCAGAGAGAAAAAACTAAACAGGCACAAAACATCATCTAAATTAGCCATCGAGTGGTATCATCCACTTACTAAGTGAGCGCTGCTATGGGAAAGAAAAGACAGGTTGAAGCAGCAGGTCTTCAGGTGATTAATCCAGCTCAAGGATGAGTCAAGATAACGAATCTGACTCAAGTGTTTGGGCAGACTGGCCACTCGGTAGTTATGCCTGAACTAGCTTGAGATTGGGGTGTAGTGACAAGGGTGGTCTTGCTAGCCACTGCTGAGAGAGCAGTCACATGATCTCAGGCATGCTCTGAGGCCAGCTCAGGGAAAGCCCAGTAATGATGAGGGCATCGTGTGCACAGCTGTGCCTGAATGTCTACTATAAAACGAGCATCCAATGCTGTTCCTATTGTCCAAACGTTACAGGTGAGAAGACATGGGAAAAGCATCGCCACAAGGCAACTTTGTATCTGATTCTTATGGAGGTCCTTCTCCAAGCCACTCAAAGACTGTTGTGGTTGTCAATGGGTTTTCTGAGTCCCAGCAAACCAGCTAGGTAAGAAAAACAGCTAACTCAGAATCTGTACAGGGCATTTCTAGCTTTGATGCCACTGGAAGTGGCTTGGCTACTCTGGACAGCTCCCTGGCATGCAGGCTGCTGCAGAGACTGTGCCCTTACTGCAAGAACTGAAGACAAATTCCTACCGTGTCTGTCTCTGTGGCCGAAATCACCCAGCTTTGTCTTCCTTCCTTCCTCCCTTCCTTTCTTCCTTCCTTCCTTTTCCTTTCTTCCTACTTTCCTTCCTATTGGTCTCCTTTGATTAGCATCTATGATCAAGACCATTGTAAAATAACTGTCAAATACAGTAGTTTGCTTCATAAAGATGAAAAATCTCTGGGAGCAAATGAATCCTTATAAGGGGAAAAGATTGATGGACTAGAAGTGGGAAGACAGAAATTAAGGAGAGAAAAGAGTTACCAGTGTCTTAGTGCCTACTAAAATGATCAGAGTACCCTATAAATTAAGCTCTCTACTACAGATGAGGAAGCTAAGCACAGTGAGGTTGGAAAAGCAGCCCAACACCTTCCTTCCTTCCCAGGTCAGTGAGTGGGCAGGAAGGACTTTGAACTCTAAGATCTTTGATCTACCTGGCCTCAGGGTCACTTATAGTGGGACATCGAGGATGGGAGATCTAAGAGCCAAAGCAGTGAGCCACAGCTGACAGGCTTCAGGATTTGTTGAATTTGGGGTGTATGGAGAAAGAATGGAAGCTGGGTGGTGGTAGCGCACGCCTTTAATCCCAGCACTCGGGAGTCAGAGGTAGGTGGATCTCTATGAGTCCGAGGTCAGCCTGGTCTACAAGAGCTAGTTTCAGGACAGCCTCTAAAGCTACAGAAAAACCCTGTCTTGAAAAACCAAAAAAAAAAAAACAAACCAAAAACAGAAAAGAAAGAATGGAGAACAACTCAGAGAGAGAAGGGTCCAAGTGACATGTCAGAGTGATGAGCCTGTTTTCAGGCTCAAGGGTATTTTAGGTGGATGCTCTGATTGGCTCCACTGGAAATATGAAACTCTAGTTAGTTCTAAGGTTCTGCATAGGATATAAATTTAAGGAACACATATATGAATAATACTTAAAATATGAAAGCAGATAAGCATGGATACGGAAGGGTATAGTAAAACTAAAGACAGAATTTAAAAGACTCTTTTCTCACAGGAAAAAGCTGTGTAATCTCAGAGAATTCCTTCATTTCTTGGAGCCACAGTTTCACCATTTGTACAATGAGCATATTTGATAGATAAATGGGTATATAAGATAGTGTATATATGCAATTGCTGTGGGATAATGCGTTTGTACAATGTAAAGATTTGTCACTAATATTAGTTTAATAAAACACTGATTAGCAAGTAGCCAGGCAGGAAGTATAGGTAGAGCAACCAGACTAGGAGAATTCTGGGAAAAGCAAAAGCAGAGACACAGTCACCAGTCAGATGCAGAGGAAGCAAGATGAGAATGCCTGAGAAAAGGTACCAAGCCACGTGGCTAAATACAGACAAGAATTATGGGTTAATTTAAGTTGCAAGAGTTATTTAATAATAAGCCTGAGCTAATAGGCTGAACAGTTTATAATTAATATAAGCATCTGTGTGTTTCTTTGGGACTGAATGGCTATGGAACTGGATGGAACAGAAACTTCCATCTATATGCAACTGAAGAGGCAGCCCACTGAATTGGGAGGAGAAGTCTTTGCTAGCTAGCTATCTGAGAGGGGTTTATGAGTAGTGTCTAGAATACATACAAACACAACACACACACAAACACCACACACATACACACACATTACACACACACACCCATACACTATAAACACACATATACCACACACATACAAACATAACACACACAGGTATGCTACACCACACACATATTACCCACACACACATATGCATACCACCCACACAGCACACATACACTACACATGTACACAAACACACCACACACACACGCACCACACACACATGCACCACACACACAAACACACACCACACTCACAAACCAATTAAACACCAAGGAAACAAACAGCCCAAATAAAACGTGGGGTCTGGAACTGCACAGAGAATTCTCAAAAGAGACAGTACAAACGGCTAAGCAGTATTGTTAGAGATGTCCACCATTCTTATCTATCGGGGAGATGCAAAGTCAAACTACTTTGGTATTTCACTGTATCTCTGTCAGAATGGCTAGGATTAAGAGAATCAAAGACAGCAAGTGTTGGCGAGGATGTAGAGGATAAAGAAACCTCCTGCACTGCTGGAGGGAGTGCCATTATGGAAATCAGTATGGCCGTTCCTGGGAACACTAGAACTAGAACTTCCATATGATCCAGCTACACTGCTCCTAGGCATATACTGCCCCTCCCCCCAATCTCTGGTCTCTGCTACAGAGACATAGGCTCATCCACATTTATGGCTTCTCTAGTCACAGTATCTTGGACATAGAGACAGCCCGGTTGTCTGTCAACTGACAAATGAATAATAAAGTGTGGTGCCCACACACAACAGTATTTTATTCACCTGTAAAGAAAACTGAAATTTGCATTAAATGAGTGGAGTCAAGAAACATTATACTAAGTGAAGTAACCCAGACCCAGAAAGAGAAATGTCAAATGTTCTCACTCATCATGGATCTTGGTTTTGAGCCTTTATATTTGTGTATTTAACTTGGATTACCAGTAGAATCCAGGAAGCTGGAAAGAGATCCTATTGCCTCATATTGCCGTTACAAAACATCATGACCAAAGGCAACTTGGGGAGGACGGGGTTTATCACAACTCACAGCTTAGAGTCTCCCATGCAGCGAAGTCAGGGCTGGATTTAAGGCACAGACTGAAATACAGAAGCCTTAGGAACAATGCTCACTGGATTGTTCTCTGAGCTCATGTTCTCCTTCCTTTCTTCCTTCTTTTCCTTTTTCCTCCCTCACTCTTTCTCTCCCTCCCACTTTTCTTCTCTCCCCTTCTCCCTCCCTCCTTCCCCCCTCTAGCTTTTTGAGACAGGCCTCTCTATGTAGCCTTGCTGTCTTGGACCTTCCTATGTAGACACACTGGCCTTGAACTCAAAGAGATCCCTCTGCCTCTGCTTTCAGAGTTTTGGGGCTAAAGGTATGTGACACTACATTCCACTCAGCTATGTTTTTATATCTCCCATGAACACCTTTCCAGGGATGGCACTGTCCACAGTGGGCTGAACTGTACCAACAGACTACAGACATATCTGATGGAGGCAGTTTTCTCAATGAAATTTCCTCTTCCTACATGACCCTAGTTTGTATCCCAATTAACAAAAAACTAACTGGCAGAGGCCACTGGTGGGAGAAGGAATAAAATGCTCCAAGCAGTGAGTGACAGTGGAACATTGGTGGTTTGGAAGGGAAAGTAGGAATAAGGTAAGAAGGGGGGTTAAGTAGAAAAAGGGATGAAAAAGTCAGGTGAAATGGAGGGTGGGAGAGGATAACTAACACTGGGGATTTGAAAAAATCATATGGAAACCTGTTATTTTATAACACACACACACACACACACACATCCCACATACAGGTGACTCACTCTCAGAAGCCCTATGATGTCAAATAAAAAGCCCAGCATTGGCAGAGGAGACCACTTTCTAAATATAACCCCAGCAGCGCAGAC